>CM033713.1:72141155-72741155 GCA_019671005.1 Hibiscus mutabilis
AAATACACTTTCTTGCTAGAGGTGCCCAAACTGCTCTAGTAGTTAATGCACATTAAAGAATCGCCAGAGGTGCCCAAATTGGCTCTAGTCGACTAAAATAAAATGAGAAATAGCTTACTTTGCTAGAGGTGCCCGAAATTGGCTCTAGTGAAAATAAAAACAAATGCCCCGATAATTAAATTGATAAAAGCCTATTGTTCACATAGAATCTTGAAAATCAACTTGTACACAACTACGCACACACATTGTCACGAGCATTATAGTTTGGTTCCGGGTAAGTTTTTGTGCTATCCAAAAAATTAAAAGGTGATCATACTTTGTGCCACGGTTCCGAGGTTTGAATTCAAGTTTGAAGCATGTCTTTGATGATTAAAGTCTTGGCAGGTAATTGTTAGTTTGCATTGCTTGAGGACAAGCAATAGTTCGAGTTTGGGGGCGTGATAAGTGTTCAAAAGTACTATTTTTATTACCCTTTTACTCATATTATTGTTAGACTTAAGCTCATAATAGTTGCATAATTAGTCATTCATGCATTAATTCATGTTTCTTTCCACCGCTGAGCTTGATTACATAACTTGGTGATTTTTGTGGAAAAAGATGCTGCTTTGTGTGTTTTTTTGTGTGTGTATGTGCAGGATCACTTGCCAAAGCAATGTTGAGCTAGTTGCCGTGGTAATGCATGAAGGAGACGCTGAGCCAGCTTGCCATGGCATTTGTCGACAAAGAAAAAAAGACAAATGCAATAGGGATGTCGAAATTAATGACTTTACAAGCCCAAGATGACATGGAGCAAGGCCCAAGCCCAAAGGAATTTGATTGCCATGCAGAGATTAAAGAAGAATTAAATTCCAAGAAGATAGGAGAAGTTCTAATAGGAATAAAATTATAATAAAGAATTATATTCTTTAAAGATAATTTAATTCCAACTCAAACTCCTCCTCAAAGAAGGACTTTGGCCTAGCCCTATAAATAGCAAGGAGATTTCGACAATCCAAGAGGAGAGAGAGCAAGGGGAAATTTCGACAAGAGAGCATTAGGGAATTTCTGACTTTTCTTCTTCTTTGCTTCTATTAGATTCATGGTTTGGGGATTATTCTTTGTATATCTTTTTGAACCCAACCATGAACTAACTTGATCGGCTATGGTTATTGTTTTTTGTGGTTGTGAGAAACTATTGGTTTTTGTTTAGGTAATAAGAGTTTGTACTTTTCTATTTCAAGGTTTATTCATTCTTGATTCTTATTATTGTTTATGAGTGAATTGGGAGAGGATCTCGTGATTTCATCCATTTATCTAATATCGGAGAGTTAGATTCAAGAAACGAATGAATATGATCTTTATTCAATCCAATGATGGTGAAGATTAATCCGCTTAGGAATAAGTTAAGGATTTCAACGGCTAAGAGGAGTGCAAGATTGGTTGTTGTTCACCCTTGATTCACGCAGGGATGTATTATCAAGGCATGCACAAGTAGCTAGAGTTTCACTTAGGGATAAGAAGAAACCATTGAAGAACGCCCCGCCAACCTTGAAGTTGCTGCCCACGCCCAAGTAGTTGCCCAACTAGTCGCCCAGCAACCATCAATTAGTTGCCAAGGCAACCCCACAGTAAGTCGCCACGGCAATCGAAAGTTGCCCGTGCACTCTTTTACCAAGACAATCCAATCGCTATCACACCTCAACTCACGATAACCTAGCCTATCTCTCTCAATCGATCTCATCTTTTCTTTTACTTTATTGCTTTCTAGTTTAGTTATTAGTTAAACTCCTTTAATCCTTAATTGTGTTTTTACTTCTGTGATACGATACTCATATCACTTTATTACTTGCTTGCGTGTATACTTGCACAATTGCGTAGCACTTATCACACGCAACATCTGCCTTGTTGATGTCCTTTTTAGAAGCCATAAAAATAAAGATCATGACGTCACGAGCCATGGAATAGAATAAAAGAAGAAGACGAAGTCATCCATCATCCTCAAGACGACGTCGAGACGTGGAGCACATGTTTTGCTTTTTCCAAGTCAAGGTCTCGAAATAAATCCAATCATTACTTATAATTCATTATTAAGTTCGCAAAATGTACATTTTCTCTATTGAAATTTTTAAAGACTGTTAGAGAATCAACATCGCATTTCCATGCATTCTCGCATTTATAGGGTATTGATTCCCAAGTAGTTTCTCAAATCTCGAAATCGCTCATAATTGGCAAAGGGTCGTGCAGTCGAGATATTAGAGGGCACAGATCCGTGGTTTTATCCCGAGAACAAGATCGGAGACAATAGAAGAGGAACCATCCAAGACTTGAGTTAGACACGGTAAGGAGACACGAGTCTGTAATGAGCAAAGTAAAGTGCAAGAGTTGAAAGAAGCGAGAGGGAAAACGTGATGAATCAGATGAATACTTTGACGAAAGGTAAGCGATCCATCAAACTGAAAGAAGAACCGATTAAGGATCAGAATAGAGAGCAAGATAGTCAGAATTCTACCTCTAAGTCAGCCAAATACGACAAATTGAACCCTTTTTGATCTCTGCATCAATAAACAAAGCGGAAGGTATGCTTGAGTCGGCCTTTCAAAAAAATAGAGCTCGTTCGGAAAGAAACTTGAGAAGCAAGTAATGAAAAGAAGTATATCTCGATTTACGTGAGGTACATCGAACTACTCTAATGTTCATCAACAAGAGCCTTATTACTTCGTTGAAGTCTCTAGCGAAGAGACCGCCTTATCCGAGAGATTACGACACACGTGCTAGAGGCAGTTACCGTTTAGGAAGTTTGGGTCACGATATTGAGGATTACGGGGCCCTGAGGAATGAGTTCAAGATCTTATCGCGATGAGGATTTTAGGTTTCGAAGACGGAGTTCCCTAATTCTATAGTGAGCTAACAATCACCCGAGAGGCAAAGTTGAGGAGGAATCGATATCCAGGACAAAGTTCGAGTAATATCGAAGTGGGTCACTCAAGCGAGTTAAATTTGAAGATCGGAGATAAGAGCATCCCAAGAGAGGGATATTCTTTCGAGTTCAAATGGCTTTATAAGAAAGAGATAACTTGGATAAAATTGAATTTGCAGAATGATCACCAGAAGCTTTACTGAGTGTTTAAGAATATCAGAGTGGGTCACCTTTAAAGAATAAACGGTGTTGTCCAGTTGAAGGGTGACTCAGAATATCCGAGAGATTACGACACACGTGCTAGAGGCAGTTATCGTTTAGGAAGTTTGGGTCACGATATTGAGGATTACGGGGCCTTGAGGAATGAGTTCAAGATCTTATCGCGATGAGGATTTTAGGTTTCGAAGACGGAGTTCCCTAATTCTATAGTGAGCTAACAATCACCCGAGAGGCAAAGTTGAGGAGGAATCGATATCCAGGACAAAGTTCGAGTAATATCGAAGTGGGTCACTCAAGCGAGTTAAATTTGAAGATCGGAGATAAGGGCATCCCAAGAGAGGGATATTCTTTCGAGTTCAGCCAGCTCAGATAAGAGAGATAACTTGGATAAAATTGAATTTGCGAAATGATCACCGGAAGCTTTACTGAGTGTTTAAGAATATCGAGTGGGTCACCTTTAAAGAATAAACGGTGTTGTCCAAATGAAGGGTGACTCGAATATTGGAAGAAGAGAAACTAGTCAAGCAAGAATCAAGTCAGTCATGTTATTAGGTAAGTTTGAGGAAATTGGGATTAGGTACGATGACCTCCAAAGATGAGCTATAGAATAACTTAGCCATTAACAAGAGTTTTGGAAACAAGTTTACGACAAAGCAATGACAATCCAACACTCTTCAAGAGGGAAATGACAACTTCCAAGCTGCGAAAGACTAAGCATAGGACAGATGAAGACCAAGATCGATATTACTCGAAAGGGGTAAGGTGGCTCAACAAGGTGGCAAAGCTTAGTCGAACATGGACCAAGTGTTGGACTACAGAGGCAAGCTGACCGGACTACTAGATGAAGAAAGTAGGCACTAAAGCTTATCAAGAATCAGAAATATCTAATATCTGATATAATGAAACCTTTTGGCCTCAATGAACGTCGTTCTATGGGGATCACTTTTGGAATCAATACCTTATTGCATTCATGTTTATATTTTAGGATTGCATTGCATTGCTTTGCACGATCCTAGCATGTTTTACATGACATTATCATTACCTTGCATTATTATTACCTTGCATAAATTTTATGAGGAGTAATTCAAAAACCAATTAGGGTTTTATCATGGATAAAAGATTTGAAGACACTTAAAAAATCAATATTCGAGCAGTTAAAGGATGTGCTCGAGAGAAAAAGAAAAAGAAGAAGTTTGATGCCTTCGATGCAAGAGAACTCTGTTTGAACCCTGGTTTGGTCGTTCCTCCGGATTCCAAAGACTCCATATTTGCGCATGATAACGGAACAAGATGCCCCAAGATTCACTCGACCATATTCTGCAAAAAAGATGGAGGGCTGCATTGAAAAATTGTCGATCCATTACTTTCCCGACAGTCTAGGAGGACCTACCATGATATGATATGCTTTGGACCTAGCACCGAGTCGTTAGTATCTCCAGGGTACGAAGATGAAACCTGATAAAGCTTCAAGGAATGTGTTTTGAGGTGTCTGTGTTTAGCGACTCAGGTGCAGCCTCCCGTAGATGAAGAGGAAAGTGACTTACATGCCACCTTTCTTATTTCTTCTTTGATAAGGTGCTCGGGAAAATGAATGCCACTTTGAGGACTTCATGACAATCGGAGAGAATCAAACATGCACTCACAGGACCTAAGTTTAAAAGACCAGACATGCCTAGGAGCAAAAGAAAGAAAAGATAAACGAGTACCACTTTCAAAGGTTCTCGTGTTCGTAAGAAAAGAAGACAGACAGATTCCCCCTGAATCACTAAGAAAAATTCCTCGAACAAGTACATATTTAGAGATATTAGGATTATTCCATCTCGGACATATGGCCTCATCTGGTCAAGGGTTAGTTTCTTACCTCAAGGCCAATAAAGATTACGCCAAGCTCATATGCTCACAGTTTTGATCCATATAGTATATGTGAGTTCCACATTGAGGCGTCGGGGCATGACACTAAGAAATTTAGGGTCGTTAATAGAAAAAAATTAAGAAGCTGGTTGACGAGGGAGTCATGACGAGAGAGTTGATCCAGCGGTGGAAAACAAGAGAAGAGGCAAGCCTACACTACAAAGGACTGGAATGATTTAGTACTCGAGATGTAGTCCGGAGGTCCCTATGGTTTTCCCATCAGTTCATAAAGAAATTCTCAATGCTTTGAAAGAAAAAACTCCCAAACAGATATTTTTTAGAATTAAAAATTACATTTCCATTTAGAAAAGCATTTTTACATTCTTGATTCTTTAAACATTTTATTTTTATGGGGTAGTTTTTGTTCTCTCATATGCATATACACGCATTTTTGAATGGACATATGTATATATCATTTCTATACCAGGTCCTCGAATTTTGAATGCAACAGTACATTTGCTTCAGACCCAAAGATCAACTCTAAGTTGCATATATTTAGAAGAGATTGAATGTTATGGGGATACTGTAAATGTGAGTATCTGCTAGTTTACTTAGGCCAACAGAGGAACAAAGCGAGTGTTTAGACAATGGGCAGTTCCCATTTTAAGAATTTATCTTCTCAGGCACTTGTCGTTTAAGATCCTTGAAACGAAAGTTGACCCTAAACCTCTACCCCCTGAAGGCATTCTCAGGACATTTGTGAATTTGACAACGAATGATATTCTTTTACTTTACCAGAAGACAGAGATGAGTCCAGACAGATTGGATACGAAGATCAAAAAATCATTAGAAGAAAATGGTTGAAAATAAGGATATGTCCAAACGAAAAACCAAAGAAAAGAAAAAAAATGGTAATCAGAAGGCCGAAGCAATCCAGATCGAGTAAATATCAGAAGAGCTGCAGAAAGGCAAGTAACTTCGAGAAGAAGATATCATCAATAACCAGTATAGATACGTGTTGATTCGAGAATACATTTATAGACTCGAATAAGAAGAAAGAGATTCAAGGCTAAAAACTCAAAATGGGCAGATCTAAAACAAAAAGAAAAAGAAAACAAAACAAAAAAAAGAAAAGAAAAGAAAATAAATAAATAAAAAAAAAGAAAAAAAAAAAAAAAAGAAAAGAAAGAGGAAAAAAGAAAAAGAAAGAAAGAATATTGTATATTTTCACACACAGATCAAACAATACAAGAACGAGACTTCAACTATGAGCAAGAGACAGAAGGAATCCACATTTCAAGTAAACATCAATTTTGAAAATTAATATAGAAGCTCGAATTGAAGCCAAGTCAAGACAAGTCAGCTCAAGATTGCCAATTTCGAAAAAGAAATGACTTCTAGGGTGAAAACCCAAAAATGAGCAGTCTAGAGTGATCCTGAAAATGAAGAAAAAAGTAGTCTGCCTGAGCCTGCTGGCATCGATATTCAACCAAAATACACTGATCTGAAGGTACATAAGAAGGAAGTGACCTCTAGGGTGAAAACCTAAAAATGGGCAGTCTAGAGCGATCCAAGAGAAAAAGTGAAAAAGAAGAAAAGAAAAAAAAGAGAAAAGAAGAAAGAATAATATTTCATCTGGGCGTGCCAATCACAAGAATTCCCAGAAATGTATTCATAGTCCTTCATTCAAGAAATCTCAGTTTCGAGGAGTATTGAAGGATCAAACATTATTGAACAGAAAACGAACATCAGTATATAGCCAGAATGCAAGGCAACCTACAATAAAAAGAAAGGAAATGAACTCTAGGGTAAAACTCGGAAACAAAAAAATAGAGTGATCCAAAAAAGGAAGGAATAATGGGCATATCCAAGTTACACAAGTACAGAAATACTGTTTCACTTAACCATAAACCAAAGGCCTACATTACAAGCCCCAAAGACTATTCTGTCATCCATAGATATCCAAGTTGAATGAGAATGTCTTGATTTCATTCCGCCTATAAGGGTTAACTTTGCTTCAAGGAACGTCAAACTTCAAAGTGCTTGATCGACACCCAAATGAGGGAAGGATGGGGCATGGTGAGATAGTGAGATAGTGAGATTAAGAGAGCCACCTTAAACGGGGTAGAAACTAGGTAGAGTTGTTCCTCTCAAAAGCATATTAGACCAGAAGAAACTATACATTGGCATATATCTCCACAATGGTCAAGATCTTCTAAATATGCGTTTCATTAGAGTTGATCTCTGACAACTTGAAGTAGATGCGCTATGGTGTTTGATATTTCGGGGGCAAACATGTTTTAAAAGGTTTGACATTTTCTCACAAAGTTTTGATGTTTACCATTTCCCCCAAACATTAGTTTTTAAAATGTTTTGGCAATACACTTCAATTTTGTTTACCATTCTCCAAGCATTATTTAAAAAAATGTTTGGTCCTTAAAAAAGAAGAAGAAAAGAAAAAGATGTTTACCATTTGTTCCAAACAATGTTTTCAAAATGTCTGGTATCCCCTCCAAGTTGTGATTTTCGAAATGACTGTTATCTTTTCAAACAATCATTATTTTTTTGAAATATACGCAAGTAAATTGCCGTTTGCATTATTTTAAAAATAAATGATGATGGGATTTAAAGCATAGGGACCGAGAGTTAGTTCCCGTCGAAATGCTACAAGAAGATCAAGGATGAGCTCAGAGGATGGAAGCATTTTGGCTCACCCTAATGACTAGAAATAGATCAAGGCTCTGTATAATGGGTCAGAAAATTCAAAGCAGTGGAGCCCGTGGTTTTGAATGGGGCAACGCCAAGCGAAGAAGATGACAAGGGTTCTTATAAGAATAATATAAGAACTAGAAGATCATTTATGAAGACGAGTGATAACCCCGAAAATAAGAAAATCCTTCCGCACAAAAAAGGTTTAAAAGCATGTTCAAATGAGGATTTAAGAGCATACAAAGAAGAAGTAAAGAGATGAAGAAATCCTTCAGGGCTAAAAGAAAAAAGAAAGAAAGAAAAGAAAGAGATGGAGAAGAAAAAAAAAAAAAATAAGAAAAAATTGAAGGAAATAGAAGAAAAAAAAAGAAAATGAGAAGAGAAGAGAAGAGAAAAAAAGAGAGAAAGAAAGCATTACTTTGCATGCATCATATAGATAGGGGCATGTCAATTTTTGCTTGTTTTGGACAGGTACTTGAAGAATTATCAAAGAGTATTAAGAAGTGGATTTCATCAAATTTGAAGAAAGTTTGGCAGCCACCTTCGGCGTGAGTCCCCAAATTTGAAGAAAGTTTGGCAGTCATTTTCGGCGTGAGTCCCCAAATTTGAAGAAAGATCGGTAGCCATTTTCGGCGTGAATCCCCAAATTTAAGAAAGATTTTGGCAGCTATAGTAGCGTGAGTCCTAGAAGATCGGTAGCCATTTTTGGCGTGATTCCCCAAATTGAAAAAAGATTTTGGCAGTTATAGGAGCGTGAATCCTAGAAGATCGACAACCATTTTCGGCGTGAGTCCCCAAATTTGAAGAAAGATCGATAGCCATTTTTGGCGTGAATCCCCAAATTGAAGAAAAATTTCGACAGCTATAGTAGCGTGAGTCCTAGAAGATCGGTAGCCATTTTCGGTGTAAATCCCCAAATTGAAGAAAGATTTCGGCAGCTATAGCAGCGTGAGTCCTAGAAGATCGGCAGCTATTTTCGGTGTGAGTCCCCAAATTTGAAGAAGATTTTGGCGGCCATTTTCGGCGTGAGCCCCCAAATTTGAAGAAATTTTGGCAGCCACTTTCGGCGTGAGTCCCCAAAATTTGAAGAAAGTTTGGCAGCCATTTTCGGCGTGAGTCCCCAAAATTTGAAGAAAGTTTGGCAGCCACCTTCGGTGTGAGTCCCCAAATTTAAAGAAAGGTTTGGCAGCCAGTTTCGGCGTGAGTCCCCAAATTTAAAGAAAGTTTTGGCAGCCACTTTCGGCGTGAGTCCCCAAATTTGAAGAAAGATTGGCAGCCATTTTCGGCGATGAGTCCCCAAATTTGAAGAAAGATCGGTAGCCATTTTCGGCGTGAATCCCCAAATCTGAAGAAAGATCGGTAGCCATTTTTTGCGTGAATCCCAAAATTTGAAGAAAGATTTCGGCAGCTATAGGAGCGTGAGTCCTAGAAGATCGACAACCATTTTTGGTATGAGTCCCCAAATTTGAAGAAAGTTGGGCATTCATTTTCGGAGTGAGTCCCCAAATTTGAAAAAAGATTGGTAGCCATTTTTGGCGTAAATCCCAAAATTTGAAGAAAGATTTCAGCAGCATTAGTAGCGTAAGTCCAAAGATATCAACATCCTTGTAAAAAAAAGAAAAAAAGAATTAAAATGAGATAGAAAAAAAGAGAAGAGAAAAATGAAAAAGAGAAAAAGCAGAAAAAGAAGGAAAAAGAAAAAAAGGAAAAAGGAAAAAGAAAAAAAAGAGAAAAAAAAATTCGAAGATAAATGTTCTATATAAGAAGGGCCTATATTTTCAAGCTCCCGTAGCAAGAGGTTCTATGTAGGAAGAATCCACCGCTCCGAGGCTTCAGGAGCTGAAAGTTTTATATAGGAAGGGCTTGCAGCTCCAGGGTGAAGACTAGCAGTTCTATATAGGAAGAACTCTCAGCCGAAGGAATTCACCCATGATACACAAGGTTTTATATAGGGAAAACCTATTGTGGTTAAAGCGAAGAGTCCCCTATAGGAAGGCCTCTGAGCTTTACTGTCTTAGAGTGAGAGGTTCTATATAGAAAGAACCCGTAGCTCTAAGATTTCAGAAGCTAAAAGTTCTATATAGGAAGGACTTGCGGCTCCAGGGTTTGAAGACTAAAAGTTCTATATAGGAAGAACTCTCAGTCGAAAGAATCCGTCAGTGACGCAGAGGGTTTTATATAGGAGAAACCAGCGTTGAAGGAGAAGAGTTCTATATAGAAGGACTCCAAGCTTTACCGTCTCAGAATAAAAAGATCTATATAGGAGGGACTCATAACTTGAGGCTTCACAGTGAAGGGTTCTATATAGGAAGAGCCTATAGTTCCAAGATCAGAAGGTGAAGAAGTTCTATATAGGAAGAACTTACAAGCTTGAAGATTCAGCTAAAGAAGAGCGGAGAGTTCCAGAAGAACACTTAATTCCGAAGCCAAAGACGAGAAAATAGGTCAAAAATGAGTGCTTTTGATCTTTGCTTTGTCCTCGTTTCACAAGAACAAGCAAAGAGAGGCAACTGTAATCACTCATTTTTGATCGGGTTTTAGTGTTATTAGTATTATTTTAATAATATTATTATTAATATAAAATTAATGAAAAATCAAAAAAAATATAATAATAAAAATATAATAAAAAAGTGAAATTAAAAAAAAAAGAAATTTGTGTGGCTTTGGGATGACCACGTCACCCCCTAATTGCCTATAAATAGGAGGCATGGGGGGGCAATTAGAAGGAAAGCAATCGGCAGTGGCTGCCAAAAGAGAGCTATGCTCTCGGTAGCCAAGGACCGGGGGCAGTGCTCTCGGTCCTAACCGGTTCGATCGGGGTCTTATTTTGGATCTGATCTAGTTAATATTTTTGGAGGGGTCGCGGTAGATCTCGGTGGGGTTCAGTCGGGGTTCGTCATTCGAGCTCCTAGTTAGGTATATTTTCTTCCCTTTTTATTAGTGTTGTAATTTTTATAATTTAATGAAGCATTAGTTATTTTAAAATTGTAGTCTTATTTTTTAGTTTGTATGTTTATGTTTTAGATTAGTATTTAATATGTTTTAAATTTGTGTTTTATATTAATATTTTGTTTATGTTAGATTCGTTTTTATTTATGTGTTAGAATAATATTTATTTGTGTTTTAAATTAATATTTATGAATGTTAGTATTTTATTTATGTTAGATATGTTTTTATTTATGAGTTAGATTAATATTTATATATGTATGTTTTAGAATAGTATTTTATTTATGTTGAATTTGTTTTTTATTTATGTGTTAGATTAATATTTATGAATGTTAGTATTTTATTTATGCTAGATATGTTTTTATTTATGAGTTAGATTAATATTTATATATGTATGTTTCGGATTAGTATTTTATTTATGTTAGATTATTATTTTATTATATTAGTATTTATTTATATTTTTATCGCTTTGTATTCATTTTGCTTTCTAAGGTTGCATAATGGAATATAAATTGTCAATGCGGTGTCCTTTTATCCGAGCGTAAACGAGGTCAGTATCAGGCGTAGTGATAGTGGTTGGGCGTTTACCCTCGGATAACGGGGCCTTTAAAATTTACCCGCACTTATAACCAAATTTTAAATTGATCGTCACTTTAATCCGGAAAGTTTAATATTAATAAAGCGGCAATTATTAAAGTACCAATTTTGGGCGGTGCGGGGTGCTAATCCTTCCCCATTCGTAACCGACTCCCGAACTCAATAGTTTTCAAATCTCTGGTTTTATGGTGTCCAGCCTACCTAAGTGGCCGGTGGCAACTCTAATTTCTAATATAACGCGTTTTTTTCAAAACCCCCGCGGATAAATATTTTTATATCCGAAAGACAACCAACACCTCGAAAATTCACTTTTTTAGCGAAAAGGGGACATCGCTACATTGTGTAGAACTGGTTTTTTTCCCTTGAACTTTTGTTCTTTTTGGTGGCAAAATTAATGCATGTGCAGGTGTCAAATTGGAGCAGGCACAGTGCTAAAGTCAACTCATTGCTTTTATTTGGGGATCACATTCTAAGTGTAGATGCTGATGGTAATGTTTTCATATGGTCGTTTAAAGGAATTGATGACAATCTTGCTCCAATTGGACATATCAAGCTAGATGCCTCCTACTTGTATAATGCATCCAGATACTTACTTAAACAAGGTAACATTCCCCGCTTTGTTGCTAATATGGTAATGGGTGAATTTTAAATGTTATGATAAAATGGACATGTAGAACTGAGAAGAGTTTGAACAGGTTCTTATTGGGAGCCAGGAGGGTCCTTTGCAGCTTTGGAACATCAGCACAAAAAAGAAACTTTATGAATTCAAGGGATGGAATTCGGGTGTCTGCAGTTGTGTATCATCACCTGCACTAGATGTTATTGCTGTTGGTTGTGCTGATGGAACGATTCATGTTCATAATATACGTTATGATGAAGAAGTTGTAACATTTAAACATTCTGCTAGAGGCACTGTCACTGCCTTATCTTTCAGCACAGGTATTTCCATTGTAGAGCTTTTAAGAGCTACTTGCTTGATCTTGAGCTTGCATTTTCCATAGATATGCTGGAATTCGTTAGGCTGCAGAAGGGGTAATTGAGCCAAGCCAGCACATGGCAGACTTGAGCTTGGTCAAGCTTTATTTTCTTCTGCTTTGGTTTGGCACAAAAAATAATCCAGCTACTCAAGCTGAAGTCACTTAGACTCGATAACTTTAATATTAAACAGTGGTAGATGTTTAGGGTAGGCCTTTTGCAAAGTATTTTCTATTAGAGAAATATCTGTTTACTCAAGCCATCCCGGAGCATATTTATACTGATGCCTGTTATATATTCTGCAGATGGACAGCCCCTTCTAGCATCTGGAGGTTCTGCTGGTGTCATAAGCATATGGAATCTTGAGAAGAAAAGGCTTCAAACAGTCATAAGAGAGGCTCATGAGAGTTCAATTATTTCACTTCACTTTTTTGCTAATGAGCCTGCATTAATGAGTTCATCAGCTGACAACTCAATTAAGGTATGATCAGTGTAGTATTAGTCCTTTTTCCCTTACCAGTTATTTAATGAAATTTTATGTCTAAAAATTTTTAAGTGGGTGAACATGCTGCATCCTGCATATGCGTTTAGTTGTTTTGCATCATAAGTGATGGTAAAAATATTTGAGGTTTGAAACTATATTGTATCATATTCAATGTTTCAGAACTATGGTGTCAACTATGCTGTGGTTTATTTAAATTTGACTTTACACTAATCTATCCTATGCATCTTGCTAAGGCCGATTATCCCCCTTCCTAAACAAGAGATTCTGTGCATGCTTATTATATTATTTTTTTCCTCTTCAGATCAGTGTGGTTCTTATCAGTCTTTGCATTGTGGTGTATGCTGCACATGCTCATTTATAATATTGGGAAATGCACTTCTGATATTTTATTTTATTTTTGCTTTTGCAGATGTGGATCTTTGACACAAGTGATGGTGATCCTCGTCTCTTGCGGTTTCGAAGTGGTCACAGTGCCCATCCACTTTGCATCAGGTAATAGCTCTCCATAAATTTTATCCATGTGCAACATTCTACATATTCATTTCACCCCTAATGTCTTTAACAATTAAAAGTGTATTAGAATGTTTTTGTGAATAATGTTAATACAATTCAAGAAGGGTACATGCTAAATCATCTTCTTCTAGTACTTGGCCATATGACCTCTGAATTTTTAGTATTAGATATCTAGACTTCTATCTAGCCCGCGCTTAAGTTATTTTAAAACTTTTCTTTGGGAGATCATTTTGCTCATGAAATACCTAATTGAATTTTACCCACTTTGGCAGGTTCTATGCCAATGGAAGGCATATCCTGTCTGCTGGCCAAGATCGTGCTTTTCGCCTTTTCTCTACCATCCAGGTTTGACATCTATAATCAGGAATTTTGTTTTGCTTCATAAATTTTGATTTGCATGACGTTTCTGATTGACCATTGCTCAAACTTATATTCATCCCAATGAGACCTTTTTATCAAAAAGTTTGAAGTTCCCGAGTGTTGTTTTGTGGCAATGATGTATTTAAGTATATTACACATACCCCTCGATCTCTTCATAATGTTCCATGCTTGTTTAGTACAATGTTCAGTTCTTTCCAATTGATAAAATTGTATGAACTAAATATGGAGTTGAATGTAATTTAAACTTTTTTTTCTGATTCTAAGACCTGATAAAATCCTTTATTTATCTAATCTGCAACTTGAAAAGAGCTTTGGTTCCTGGGTGTACTACTTATTGTTTGCTCTTATTCTCACCACCCATCCATGGAATTCCATATTTACCTGCTACATCACAATTAATATTATTATCTAGTTGGTGAAAACTTGTCAACTCTGTTGTGATCAGGATCAGCAAAGAAGAGAGTTGTCGCAAGGTCATATATCTAAGCGAGCCAAGAAACTAAGAATGAAGGTATGACGGGGGTGAAATGTTGGTACTTTTCTGGCTAAGTTAGCATACCTCAATGCTTTTATCTGCAGATATTAATTTCTTCTGCAACTGTTTAATTTTTTTTGTCGAGTGAATTCTTTCTTCAGCTTAGTTTAATATTTTCAATTTCAGGAGGAGGAACTAAAATTAAAGCCTGTTATCACATTTGATTGTGGTATGATCTTCTGCTATATGCTCTTTTACCATTTAAATATGTTCTTTTGTTATGTCAAAGTGATCTAAGTTTCTGTTGCTCTCTCTCTTTCATTTTAAAAAGCTGAAATCAGGGAACGGGATTGGTGCAATGTGGTTACATGCCATATGGATACTGAACAGGCATATGTGTGGAGACTTCAAAATTTTGTGATTGGTGAGCATATCCTGAGACCATGTCCTGAAAATCCCACACCTGTGAAGGTTATGCTCAATCTAATTCCTACCATTTAGTATTTATGTATTATTTTTATTTCCATAAGTTCTATGTATTAATATTTCTATTTTCCTGCACCAAATGTAGCAATACATTCAATGCTCTTTCTGTACATGTGTATTTATAGGATATAGTCTAGATGGCTGAAGTATTCCTCTTCATTTAAAACATTAAGCAGAACTACTCATATTAAGCTATTCAAAGATGAGAAATCCCTGCTATGAACTAGTATTTCTTGAACTCTATGAATTGTAACTGATAATTTTTTTCTTCTTCTGGTTACAGGCCTGTGCGATCAGTGCTTGTGGTAATTTTGCTGTTCTAGGGACGGCAGGTGGTTGGATTGAGAGATTCAATCTCCAATCAGGAATAAGTCGAGGTAGTTATCAGGACAGGCCAAAAGAAAGTGCTCATGATGGAGTTGGAGTTGTATGTGATTCTACAAATACCTTGATGATAAGTGCAGGGTATCATGGAGACATTAAGGTATATTCTTTCCCTGATACTTGTTCTATTTTGCTATTCGCAAGTCTTAACACATACTTCTAAGAGTAACATGTGATTATAGCTTTTGACATTCTTCTGTCGGGTATAGCTGTAAATGGAGCAGTATTTTCTCTCAAGTCCCATCTTATTATAAAGTTCCAGCTTGATTTATGTTTTACTTCAAAATATTTTCCAGCCAGTAATGAGAAGGGCTGATGGAAACTTGATTTGTAATATTTACTTTTAAGCATGCAGGACAAAGGGAAAAATTTTATTGATTTTTTGCTGGGTTTAATTTGATAAATTGATTCGTTGTGTAGGTATGGGATTTCAAGGGACGTGACCTAAAATCTAGATGGGAAATTGGATGTAATTTGGTTAAGATTGTTTACAATCGTCTTGATGGTGAGTGCTTCTTTTGGTTGTTGTTACCAGCCTTGAACCTTGGCTTTCTGTGCATGTCCGTCTGTCATTGACAGACATTGAGGTTGCTTCTCTATGGTATCTCTGTGTCTTCTTTTCTTAGTCTTTTAATGTCTTTCGAACATGTATTTAGCTACTGCTTTTATTTTGACGTTTTTTGCAGGTCTTTTGGCCACAGTGACAGATGATTTGGTTATACGTTTGTATGATGTTGTGGCATTAAGAATGGTTCGTAAATTTGAAGGCCATACAGACCGTATTACTGATTTATGTTTCAGTGAGGATGGAAAATGGCTTCTATCATCCAGCATGGATGGGAGCCTGAGAATTTGGGATGTTATCTTAGCAAGACAAATTGATGCTATAAATGTTGATATAGCTATCTCGGCATTGTCTTTGTCACCAAATATGGATGTTTTGGCAACTACCCATGTTGATCAGAACGGGGTTTATCTGTGGTAAGTTTTCAATTGTCTCACCTTTACCTTATGGGCCAAAGAAGTTTAGCTATTGGGTCTGGTTATCTTTGTGATCTTGTATTCATTCTAAATAGCTGGAAAACTCGAAGCCGAAACTTAATTTGATGAATTACTTATTGGTAAACAACATGAATGATAATTTTCAAAACTGGAACATGGTGACGATAAATCTCATGTATTTTGGTCATTCAGTGTACAACAAGCATGTGTTACATGTAACTACACTTCGATTTTAATTCTTTGTAAAAAAAAACTAATTGGATGGCAATCTTAATCAGGGTTAACCGGTCAATCTTCTCTGGAGCTTCAAATGTGGATTCTTTTGCGAGTGGAAAGGAAGCTGTAAATGTCAGATTGCCATCCATCTCATCTATGGATGGATCTCACACTGAGGATTCTGATGAACCCGTTACAGACAGCTCAGTTCCAAAAGATGGTTCTGTCTCTGCAACAACATTCATTAAGCAGATTCCAGAACTAGTTACTCTCTTACTATTGCCAAAAAGCCAATGGCAAAGCTTGATCAATTTAGACATTATAAAGGTCTCTCTTTACTCTTGCTTTTATTTCAAGTAGTTAGGTATTGGAAATAAATATGGTGCTTCCTTTTTTTAACATCATCATTTTGCATATAGTTTAGGTAGAGTTTCTGCAAACATTGATTCCATAATTGCATTACAATTGCAGGTTCGCAACAAACCAATTGAGCCTCTCAAGAAACCCGAGAGGGCTCCTTTCTTCCTGCCTTCAGCTCCATCTCTTTCTGGAGAGATATTATTTACGACTAGTGAAACTAATGGATATAATGATGCAAAAGGCAATGAAACGGAAAAGAACCATAGGAAACTTGACATGCTACCACCATCTGCATTTTTGCAACTTCTTCAGTCCTCTGCGGAGATAAAAAACTGTAAGTTCTATTTTGAAGTTTATTGAATATCCGTGGTAAATGTCTTTGCAGCTAATATTTGTATTCCTTAATATGTTGCAGTTTCTGCATTTGCTGATTATATTAAAGGCTTGTCTCCCTTGGCTTTGGACATGGAACTTCGGATGCTTCAGATCATTGATGATGAGAATCACGAAGAGCTTGATAGGAAACCTGAGATGATTTCAATCGAACTGTTATTGGATTATTTTGTTTATGAGCTCTCCTATAGGAACAACTTCGAGCACTTACAAGCTGTTATCAGGTTATTTCTGAAGGTATTGTTTTCTTACCTCATTTTAAGATTAACAAAACTTTTTTGTCAATAGACCCTTCGGGTTTGTAGATGTCCCAATTCTGATCCGAACCCAAAAAACCAACCAATTGTCCGGAACTTGAACTCAATCCACAACCTAATTTGGCCACATATAAAGTCAACAGTCCGAACTTACCATAACTCGAATATGACCCCAATAAGAAATGATTCGAATATAGAATGACCTAAACTTGGAATAATCCAAAACCAAAATGACCCAAACTTGAAACCATAAAAAATTACAAGCTTCGGAAAATCTTAAGATGCTTGATAAACTGAGAGTCAGCAATCATTTCCAAATTCTGAACTCGGAATACCTTCTCTAGTGTTGTCTGCTTTATTCTCTTAAGATGCTTATGGTGGCTTTTCTTTGATGTAGTGTCTATCATATTTGTTCAGATTCATGGCGAAACAATACGGCGCCATCCGAAATTACAAGACAAAGCAAAGAAGCTCCTTGAAATCCAATCCGACGTATGGCAGAAGATCGATACGATGTTTCAACAAACAAGACGCATGGTTACTTTCCTCAGTAATTCACAATTTTGAAGTGTTCAATGTGCAACTATTTTGTAAGTTTTATCAAATCCAGAATTATCTGCAGAATGGGTATAGGATTTTACCCCCCTAAACTTCCCATACATGGCTGGAATTGTGGATAGAAGAGGATGCATGTAATTTTGGTTTTTACTGTCATAATTTTTTTAGTTATAAACGTGCTTATTTATTTACATCACAGAGAGACTCCAATTTTTTATATTGTGCTTTAAATCTTGCGTAAGTTAAAAATAGTAATTTTTTGTGTTTGTAAAAAATACACTAGTTTGCGTATTTATTTTTTAAAATCTAAATTTTTAATCTTAAAACTTCTAAACTTAAATCTTAAATTTTAATCATGAACTCTAAATTTTAAATCTTACAGATTAAGCTCTTAAATTTTAAACCTTAAATTAAAATATCTAATCCTTAAAACATAAAGGATTGTGTGACTACACTATGAATAATTTTTCAAGTTAAAAATATCTTAATTAATTTTTTGATGTAAATAAACTGTAAAAATATAAAATTCTCAATCAATATAATAAATATATCATATTGGTTTAAAAATCTATGTGCATAACAAGTGTAAGTATATTTATTAATAAGTAAAATGATAATCCTTGAAAAATTATGTAAAAATTATTTTAGGATCATTTTATAGGATTTATATCATTGTTTTGTTTGTGATTCAATTCCAATAAACAAAGTGTTAAAATATTGCACATTAACTCTACATCTAGTCTAATAAAAATTAAAATATTGCATAAATGATTTACTATTTATTTTTTTTAAATATTTCTATTTCTCCAAGCGGTTCAACCAAAACCCATAAATTATATCACTCATATCATACAAAATTCAAACAAATAGAAATCAACAATGGTCTTAAAGCTATAATGAAAGTGATTCCAAATGAAGCAGCTAATTGTGAACCTGAGATGGAGTGGACTCGGTTTGAAGTGAAGGGAAAGGGTCAGGCATAGTGTCCCATGACAACGATGACAGAATATTGTTGTTCTTGTTATGTCGATCGAAGGAGGCGGGCGTGGCAGGCGTCCCGATCATTTCTGGGGTGCAGGTTAACATGGTTACGATCGCAGACATTGGCGGTCTAAAGTTCGGATGAAGTTGAAGGCAGAAGAAGGCCACATTTATGACTCGCACAACATCTTTCTCCACCAACGACCCATGTTGTCTCAGTCTTGGATCTACTAAATCAAGCACAAGGCCTCGTTCATACAACTTCCATGCCTAGCTAGTATGAAAAGACAATAACAATTAATATCTTATCAATATATATGCATGAACATGTTCGTGCATATATGAATAGATAACAATAAGACACGATTGAGGATGAAGAACAGGGACGGAATTAGGATAGAATGTTAGGAGGTTAAATAACTTAAGTACCTAAGTAATAATTAAATAAAAAAATTGTGAGAGCAAGACTTATTTGAATAGCATTTCAACTATACGGACCTAAATTTAGATTAAATCAATTTTTGAGGGATTTATTTTGTAAAAGAATGTATGTTATGATATATATATATATATATATATATATATATATATATATATATATATATATATATATATATATATATATAGTAATTATATTAGTTTTCACAGCGCCTTAGATATATGGTTTAGATACTCAATTCAGGGTTTATGATTTAGGGATTTAAGTTTACCTGTTTAGAATTTATGGATTGTGGTTAAACTTTAGGGTTTATAGGTTAAAACTTAAATCCCTACTATATTACCCTAAAACATAACCCGAAATCCTAAATTCTAACAATAACCCCTAAATCCTAAACTCATAAGCATAAACCAATAAACTCTAAACCCTAAACTAAGTCTCTAAACCCTAAATCTAAAATGCTTGTAAAAATTAAAGTTTCCACAATCAGTGCATTGAATAAAAGAATATATAAAAAGGTAAATAATAAAATAGTATATATATAACATATTCATGTAATAAAAATTAAATAATAAAATATTTAAAGGGATAAAATAGTAATTTAAAAAATAGTAATACACGAGTACTGAACCGCTCTTGGGGCAGCCCTCTCAAATTTTTTTGGTATTATGCCATTTTAGGTCTTTGTAATTTAAATGTCAGTCAAATAAAACATTTTTCCCGCCTTACCCCATTTTTTATTTAAATACTTAATTGGTCTTTAGTCTCTCTTAATGTTTAATCTTAGCTCTATTCCTAGTAATACAGAATCTATGGAGTGGTTCGAGTTTAATCTCTAAATATAAACAAAATTAAAAGAGAAAATGAAATGAAAAAGTTGCATACATATTCAGGTAGATACTGCATTTCGGAAGGCAAGGTAAGATCGGTATTCTTCCTGCAGCTAACGATTTCTAGCACAAGAACTCCAAAGCTATAAATGTCTGCTTTCTCAGACAATTCTCCTCTAATGGCGTATTCTGGAGCTGTATAACCTCTTTAACAAAATAAAATCGCACAAACAATCATTTCATCATCATACAGTAATTTCAGTACCACTAGTCATTAGCGGGGTGAATCTGGACAGGCATTAGGTATAATAAGAGCGACCGCATAGAACTCAAAAAAAGAGGGCCCAAAATGAGTTAAGTTAAATTTTATATTGGAAAATCAAAAGATTAGTTATGGATTGGTGGTAAAACACATGGGGAAAACAAAATGTTGTATGTTATAGATTTGGAGCCGTGTTAAATTATTTTTTTATTCAAAAGTCAGCCTACCATACACTGGTCGTTGTTTATAAAAATATGTAGGGGAAGAGAGAGACTTACAAAGTGCCAGCAATTGTGGTGCTGAGAGAAGCTGCATCTTCAGGAAAGAACCTGGCCAGCCCAAAATCACCAATCCTGGGTCGAAACTTGTCATCAAGAAGGATGTTGCTTGCTTTGATATCCCTATGAACAATCCTTAGATGTGAATCCTCGTGTAGGTACTGAAGCCCTCGTGCTACACCCAAGATTATTTTAAACCTTGTCCCCCAGTTCAAGAAAAGTCCCTTTGTTCCTGCATCAATTTGCACATTCCAAAGCAGTAAATTACAAGGTTAGGGTTGCATTTAGATATGGTTATTCTAACTCAGCAACGTCATGATGCTTTTTTTTCTTTTAGTAGGAGAAATCAGGATAAAAATACAGGTAAAGCACACGAATGATCATTAAACTATGTTGAAATGATCTTTTAGACCACTAAACTTTCAGAAGTTACAAAGTGATCATTAAACTTTTGATTTGGTTACGAGGTTATTATTATTATCATTATTATTTACATGTTACAAAATGATCATTCATTGTTACAAAATGGCCCTTAAGCTTATCAAAGTTTATCGAAAATTTATCACTAGTAGAGACCATTTTGTAACTGAATCAAAAATTTAATGATCAATTCGTAACATCCGAAAGTTCAATGGCCAAAAGGATAGTTTCAGCATAGTGTAGTGACTATGTGTACTTTATCCTAAAAATATAAATGATTGGGGACCAAAACTAAAAAAATTATTTCCATAAGAGACCAAAAACGAAATTTAACCATTTTATCCAAGGAGGGCTAAGGCCGGTTATACAATGCCTATTTTCTACTCAATTTTTTTAGATAATTTAAACTTTAAAGATGATTACAAGGTGGTAATATCTGTTCACAGATATTCTTAACCCTTGATAATATACACATTTTGCAGACATTGCAATTAAACCCGAGTCTCCTAAGACGAACATCATCCACTTTTCTATTGAGACCATTTGTTAAATTCATTTTCCACTTAATTCCTAAAATCGGAAGATAATAGAATTCAAATGTGCCCAAAACCTACATCCTCCTAGATATTGCAATAACAATGATAATATTAGTCCAACTTATTTAGACGTTGGTCCAACTTATTAGGACGTTGTTGATTTCCTTATAACCCTTGAAGAGAATAAATATTCTTGTAACCTTGAAGAGAAATATTTATTTTTTTAATTAATTTTGCTTTATGTTTATTTACTTTACATAATAATTATTTATGTTATTATATATATATATATATATATCAACTGAGTTAAGACTTAGTCAACAAATCAAATTCCTATTACTATTCTTAAGAAGACACTTAATAAATTTAAGGACAATTATTCAATACACAAGTATTGAGTTTTTTAAATTTCACAACCTGATTGATAATATATCGCTTTCCCTTGATCAAATCTAAACATATTCATATAATTATATGTAATTATTTTTAAAAGGTAACATTGTAATAGCTCTGAAGTTCAAATGCAAAATACGTGTAACCACTCTTTTTTTTAGTATCTAGTGTGATCTCATAGTAGTATCTGTTTATTTTTTTTTCTTAATCCTTTAATAACGACACACACTTTGCAGACAAACTATTCGATCCCGAGTCTCTTAGGAATAATCACTCCTTTTATCCTCCTATCATAGTCTATAGCATCCTATGTGTACCAAAAAAGGGCAGATTATCCTCCATCTAGCTAGCAAGAGGACACAAAATGCATCATTGACCTATGATTTCTTTTATATTTTTTGGTATAATTTTATGACTTGAAGAAGAAGAAGAAGATTGGGGTGAGTTATATATACCATATACAATGTGGTCCAAGCTACCATTCTTCATAAATTCATACACAAGCAAACGTTGAGAGCCATGGGAGCAACAACCCAGAAGGCGAACCAAGTTCTTGTGTTGGATGCTTGTGATCAACCTCACCTCTGAAACAAACTCTGCCTCTCCTCCTTGGGATCTCTCATGGGACAGTCTTTTCACAGCAACCATTCTCCCATCTTTTAGCTTTCCCTATCAAAAACCCAAAGAAAAAGAATGGCAAAATTCTTATTTGTTTCTATCAGTTCCAAATGCAATCCCAAAGCAACTATATATATATATATTGGATTTTTTACAAGCGCCTTAATTTTAGTGTTTATGGATTTAGTTTAGGTTTAAGGGTTTAGGTATAGTGGTTAGAATTTAGGGTTTAGAGTTAGAATTTAGGATTTAGAAGTTAGGATAATATGAGAAGGATTTAGGTTTTAACCTATAAATCCTAAATTCTAACCCTAAATCATGAATTCTAAACAGTATCCCTAAATTCCAAACCCCTACACCTAAACCCCTAAGTCTTACACCCTAAAATGAATCCCTAAGCCCAAAAACCAAGGCGCTTGTGGAAATTAAAACGGTGTATGAAATAATTATTCTCTATATTATAAATATAGTATAACTAACCATGTTTCTCCATTGATTTTGCAAATTTCAAACTTTTAGACATTACTAAAAAATATATAGATTCATATCTCACTTTATGAATGCATGGAAATAACATAAAATATACGTACATATGCAATTATTTCAAAGTTTTTCATATATTTCAAGAATAACACACAATGAATCAATCTGTATTATCTAAATTCAAAGATATGTCACGATAGAGCTACATGTCATACACAATTGTGCACAATTCTATTAAAGTTTTGTCACACATTTAGAGGATCATTTTTATGGATAGAAACGAAACATGTTTTTAGCCGCCCGACTCTAACCCGAAATTTAAACACTCTAAACTTAACTCCGTCCCACTCCGAATTCAATATATTTTTAACTTAATATGACTCCAATCCGATATAAAATAAGTACAACATGATCCCAACTGAACTTTTAACAAAAAATTCGATTAAATCCGCCCAACCCGAAAAAAGTAAATATTAAATATATTATATAAAAATATGGTTATATATATTTAATTAAAAATATACCGAGTCAAGACGAGAAATTTTCACCCTAAACCTAAACCTGCCCCAACCCCGACTCAATATTTACCAAAACCCGCACAGCCCCGACCCCGCCCCTCCCTGAAAAATTGAATATACTATATAAAAATATAATATATATATATATATATATATATAATTAAATATATACCCGGGGACAAAAATTTCACCCTAAACTTGAACCCACCCCAACTCCAACTTAATCTTTACCAAAACTTGCCCCGCCCCAAACCCGAAATTCAAAAGCAAAAATCCGTTCAAATAACGACGATCACGTCAGGTCAAACAAATTCAGGTAATTTTATCATCCCTACGTCTTCAAATACATATAGAGAGTCTAGAATTCATATCCTACATCTATGTCCGAAAATATGTCAGACACAAATCTTAAACATGAATACTTTTAAAGAAAAATGAAAAACCGGAATATATCAAAGCTTGCTTACTTTGTAAACAGGCCCAAATCCACCTCTGCCAAGGAGATTATCAGGGTGAAAATTCTTGGTTGCTCTCTTCAATGATCGGAAGTCGAAATAGAAAATACTCCGAAGGTCCCCGCTAAAGAAATCCGTCGGTGCTGCAAGTGACACAAAGATTAAACTTCACAAGCCGATTAACTCGTTCACTCTGTCTGTTAATTCATCAAACACGTTACCTGCATGCCTTTTACTCTCTGGTATAAAACACTTAATCCCTGCTGGTCTCCAAATTTTCCGATAGATTAACACGATAACCAACAAAATTACCAGCACAACAATCCCTCCGAGGAAAAAGAACACGGAAGAAGTCTTCATTATTCACCGAACTCCAGTTTTTCAATTACTCGACTGTTCATCAAGCTCTGGAAATGTCGGGAACAAAAAACAAGAACAATCTATAAGTTAAATTCTGCTAGTACCTGTGGTTTACAAATCAAAATGCAAAAACAAACAATGGGTTATTTTCTTTTGCGGTGTTGAATTACCAGAAATAAAGTTCAGATGATCTTGTCAGTGAGCTTGCGAAGAATGTTTCATTGGTTTCGACGAGGATTAATGATGGAGAAAGACGGTTTGGCCTCGAGTTTGCCATCTTATAATTGAAACTTTTTTTTATAAAAGTTTTTGTTAATTCATTGGATGAAAACTTGAAGGGGAAAAAAGAGTGACAGCTTACAAGAAGCAATGTTTTTGCATTTATTCAAACGATTGTTTGTGCGATTTACGAACGTTCTGAACATTCCAGATTTTGTGTTTTCTTAATTATCTGTATTTTATTTATTAATTCACTAATCCAAAAATTTAAATACGGTCCACTATTGTTTTTTTTAGCAATTTCTACCTAGGGAGAAGGTAGGAAAATTTTATTTTTAATGAGTTTTGAATTCATAACCTAGAGAAGATGAGAGTGTGTCAATTAAGAGCATTAACAACTTGCTCTAAAGATAGTTAACAAAGGTCTACGACTGTTATAAAGTGATTCTGACACCGTCTGAACTCGCGACACTTGCAATCGTTATGTCAGTAATATCATTCTTTTTTTTCAAATTTTATGACCGCGATACTCGCAATAACTGCAATAACATCTGTTATGTTATTAACTGCAATAAGCGCAACACTGCCGCAACTGTTCACACTTTTTCTAAACCTTTTGACAAGACACTCATATTACAGATGAGATTACTCAAACTTGAATATATAAAAATAAACATCACTTTTATTTTTATTAAGACCACTCATTAAATTTATTTAAATTTTTAATTCTACTCAAAAAGATCAAACTCTTTCGTTATATACCAACTTAGAGTCACAAATATTATAATTATACACCAACTTGGAGTTACAACTAATAAAAGTAAAAAAATAAATTATCTTTGGGACAATCAAACAATGGGAGTGCCGGCCCTTTCCATTTCAGTTTTCGATGCATAATTCTTGACTAAGTCAACTAATAGTTTGGGATTTTACTTATCATGTAGTGCCACCCGGTTGGCTTAATCCGTTATTATATGAGAATATTTCCACAGTTAGGTGCTATGGTTTTGTCTGTTTTTTCCGTTGAACTCTTCTTTAGATACTAATATGGCTACTATTTTCTTATATTTAGGTTTGTGAGGATTTTAACGAGGCTTATATTAATAATCTCGTGTATGATTGCTTATAGGCCTGTAAACGAACCGAACGAACACGAACGAGGGTATGTTCATGTTCGTTCGTTTAATTTTAACTAAATAAATAAACGAAAACGAACAACTAAATAAACATATTTTTTTGTTCGTGTTCGTTTGTTAAGAATTGTAGCTTGTTCATGTTCGTTCGTTAAAACGATAAACGAACGTAAACGAACAGAAACGAACGAACATAAATGGACATGTGTGAATAAATTTAAACGAACATAAACGAACAAACATATGTGGATGAATTTACTTTTTTAAAATATAATACTTTTGTTATGAAAAATAATAAATATAAATAGATATATGTGAGTAAGTTTAAACGAACATAAACGTATGAACATAAATGAATGGATTATTGAACGTACACAAACGTAACGAACGAGCCCTTTGTTCGTGTTCGTTCATTTAATTAAACGAACAGAAAATCGTGTTCACGTTCGTTCGTTTAATAAATAAACAGACATAAACGAGCTTTCCGCCAAACGGTTCATTGGACGTTTGGTTTGTTTACAACCCTAATTCTTATGAATGAGATCGTACCTTTTTTCCCAAAAAAAAAATTAGGATGGTCAAAAATCATTTTTCCACTTAATTAAGGATTTATTAGGGGTAATTATTTGTTCGAGTTAAGTACAAAAATTTTGAATTACTCAAGTTGACGATTTTTATTTTATAACTCAAACTTTTTTTGAAAATTTTTTGTAGTGAATTGAGTAAAAAATTTGAGTTAGTTGAGTTGATGAGTCATATTTTATAACTTAAACTTTATTTGAATTTTTTCTAGTGAATTTATAAAATAAGAGTCTAGTCAAGTTGTTCGAGTTTCTGTTCAAATTTAGTTGTAAACATTTATAATGTTATGACACTAATTGGTTCCAATTTAAACGATTTTCTATAACCATACATGATATACATACACACATATATCTTCATATTTTTCAAATGTGATGTAGATATATCATGTAAAGTTGAGGGATCGATTCGAACTTGAAAATCGATCGACTAAATACTAAAAAATGGAGTTATTCGAAGTTTCATTTTATATCTCAAACTTTATTTGAATTTTTCGAATCAAATCGAGTTTATGAAATTATGATTCGGTCGTGTAGAGTTTTGCGCAATGCTCACCCTAGATTTAACATATTTAAATTAATGGGTAAACTACATTGGTAGCCCCTGAACTTTTAAGACACTTTCAATATAATCAAAGAACGTTTAAAATTTACAATACAATCATTGAACTTTTAATTCGCTTTCATTATGATGACTATCATCAACCGTCGTTAAAAAAGTTAATGTGAAACATAAAAAATATTTATTTATTATTATTTTATTATACTTTACCGATTTTACTCTCAAATAAAATTCTCTTCTTCCTCTCCTATCTTTTTTCTTCATGATTAAACCCACTGCTCACTCTCTTTCCCTCAAATAAACTGAACTCCCTTTCACCAATACCCCAATCCAACAACCAATAAATCAAAAAGAAAAGAGAACTAGTAAAACAACCTCGAAAGCCTCAAATTCAAACCAACAAACAAAGAAGAAAGAAATCGTCATAAATTTTCAAAGATCAAAATTTGAAAATAAGATTTGCGAATCTAAACGATCAACGAGTGAAGAGTACAACAAGAAAGCATATATCACGGGTATGTGTTCACCAGAAGACATGAAAACCCAAATCAAAATTTTATCAAGGTTTTAGTTTTGAGGATTTATGCGAATAAAGGATATTTCTAAGAGATCCAAATCGATAAATAAAAGGAGAAAAGAAAGTGATTCAATTCAGTGGGTTCATTTGTATGAAAAATCGTCGAATGTTGCCTTTTCGTGTGACGACTGTTTGTTGGAGAAAGAGAAAATGATGGGAAAATATAGGATATGAAGAAGAGTGATTTATTCGAGGCTAAAAAGGGAAATGCATAATAAATTAATAATAAATATTTTGACTTGTCACATTAATTTTTTTAACGACGGTCGATGATAGTGACTATAATAAAAGTGAATTAAAAGTTTAGTGAGTGTATTACAAATTTTAAAAGTTCAGTGACTATATTAAAAATATCCAAAAAGTTCAAGGATTACCAGTATAGTTTATTCTAAATTAAATTATTATTGTTTAAGGAGGGGTTAAATAATAAATATTTCCATTTTGAACCAAATCCTGTCATCCCTACATGCACTCGTATATCAAAATTGGCTAATTTTTTTTAAGACTTTCCCCCTAAATTGGCATAAATATCAAAATGCACATTGCTAATTGCATTTAATTTTTATTTTTTCAAAAACTTGAAAACAATCTCAGTAACCTATGATGGTTTTTTTATGATTTGAGTTCGAACAATATTGTCTACAAAAAGATGCAAAAAAAGATAGGAGTAGCACGGTACGTTAAAAAAATCAAAATTTTCAATCATTCGACTCTAATCACTAGAATCCATTCAATTTAACAAAATTAACAACATTACACAAGGACGAGCACAAAATTTATGTTAGAAGTTGCAAAGTTTTAGGAAGTTATATTAGAATTTTAGGGAGTGCGAAACTAAATCTAGGGGTAAGCGTTCGATCGAATTGAGTGAGACAAAAGTTTTCGAGTTAATCGAGTTTACTAGTCCTATTTTACGACTCAAACTTTATTATTATTTTTTTATTCAAGTCGAGTTTATGAAATTCGAGTCGAGTAGAGTTTTTGTATAAATTTAATTGTAATTATTTACAATGTTATAACACATATTGATTCTAATTTAAACGACTTTTTATATCCATGTAGAATACCTCGAACTTAAAAATCAATTCAACAATTACTAAAAAATTTGAGTTATTCAAATTTTCATTTCACAACTCAAACTTTATTTGAAATTTCTTCGAGTCGAATCAAAATGAGTCAAATTTTTTTTGCGTAAAGTCGAGTAAAAAAACAATTTTTTTTATTCGAGTCAAGTTTTATTCACACCTACCTTAATCATGATAAAAATATAAAAAAGTACCTAAATTATACGAGAGTTTAAAATTTACAGAAGTGCAACGTGCCACAACCCAACACCCTTCGATCTGTCCTAGTCGAGCAACTTGTAAACTTACCCACCAATCACAATTATATTGTTAATAATTGAACTTTAAATACCGGAACTAATCCACAAATTTTCTTTGGGTAAACTTCACCGGAGGTCCCTTATGTTTAGGGCTTGTTCTATTTTGGTCACCTATTTCGAGAAAAGGTTATTGTTGCCACTTATGTTTTCGATCATTACTGTTTTGGTCACCCAAGCATTAACTTTCGTTAATACCCGTTAATACGATGATGTGCCATGTTAATAAAAAATTAATTTCTAATTTAACCCCTAAACTTTCAAAACTTTATTTTTCACCATCTTCTCAAGCAATCACTTTCAAGCCTTGATAAAAAAAATAAAAGTTTAAAAGTTTAGGGGTTAAATTAAAAATTAATTTCTTTCATTAAGGTGACACGTTATCGTATTAACGGGTGTTAACAGAGGTTAACGCTCGGGTGACCAAAACAGTAACGATCGAAAACGTAAGTGGCAAGAATAACCTTTTGTTGGGTTTGGTTTAGCTCGAATTCCTTCAACCGATAAGCTTGCCAAGAGGTGGAGAAGTCGATTTTTGGGTGTTGGTGGTGGAAGCAAAAGATAAGAAAATAACACAAGGATTTAGAGTGGTTCGACTTTCTAACTAAAGCCTACATCCACTACCTTAGCTTTCCCACTAAGGATTTCCCAAATTCACTATGAATTTCTTCCCCTTTTCTAGGCTTAGGAGGCAACCCTTTACACACTCAAAGCTTCTACCCCAAAGCTTGAGTAACCCCTCTTTACAAGAGAAAAGAAAACAAAGCAAACAAGAAATCCCTCACAAGGTAGATTGTTTGCACAATTAAGCTCACTCACCCAAAACTAAACACTTGAGCAAATATAACAATTAAATCTCACAAGTGTTGTCTATACAAAGAATGTGAATTTAAAGCCCTAAGACAATTTTGGCATCATAATGTTGTTGACAATAAGATCATTAGTTGTTGCTGGAGCTTGAAGGGTCCTTTTATAGTCCCAATTGAGTTCTTAGCCGTTGGAGACCGTTAGGATTGAATTGGAGTCGTTGGAGACTAATTTCCCGCAATAAATGTAGTTCTGGTGTTGTCCGTATCGGTACGCGTGTACCCGTATTGGTACAGCTACTAGCCGTTACGCTCAGTCTTGCTAACCGTATCGAAACAAATTGATCTGTTTGCTAACCGTATCGGTACGCCTTGGTTTGTTCGGCAAACTGTATCGGTATGGGTTGGCCTGTCTCAGTACGCCCTGCAATTTAAATAGCCGTTGGGGAGGTTGAAAACTGGATCGGTACGCGGGTAGGCATATCAAAACGATCCACACTTCATATCGGCACACCTAGCGGTACGATTTTTGGTTACTGAAAAAATATTGTAGCTGAAACCCTTAGACCGTATCGATACGGGGTATACCGTATCGGTATGCCTGTGTTGAAAACATTAGTTTAGCTACTTTAAAACATTTAAAACATTTTCAAAGCCTCTCAAAAACTTCTCAAACTTATTTTTAAGTTGTTTGGACATAAAACCATTTTTGAAATCTTTTCAATTTAGTCCAAAACTATTTTTCAATTATTATATCAAAACATAGATCCTAACAATCTCCTTCTTTTTGATATAATAAAACCAACTTGAAAAATTGTTTTTGAGATTCTCTCCCTTATTAAAAATAAAATTTGAATAAGAGATTAATTGTTGAAACACTTATAAGCTCCCCCTTATTCATTTGAAAAATCAAATTTTCAAAACATTCTCCCCCTTTTTGTTATATAAAAAATGGTTCAAACTTTAAAATCCAATAACAATGGAGAGAAAAAATTTGACAAAAATAAATTTTGTTTTAAAATTGTCTCCCCCTTACTCAAGCATCATTCAAATGTTAGTACAACATATATGATAAACTAGTTGAATTAAAATAAATAAATAAAATTAAAATAAACAAAATTCAACTAATTTTTCCACACTTGAATCAAAGGTAGGATGTGAAGCATTCCTTATTCAAGTGTTCTTCCTTTGTGTGTATATAGCTCCCTTTCAATTTCATCACTTGTTGATCAAAGCTCCATCACACCTACAAAAGATAATCATTTGATTTTTGGTATCCAAATTGCTTTGGATCCATAAACATTAGTAGCACATAATTTAGTCCCCTTAGGAATCAATTTTTCAATTTCATCATTTTTATGTGAAGTACTTAGTCCTTTTGGGAACCAATCACTTCTAAAAACTTTTCCATTCAAAAATCTAAGGGCATTAGATTGTTTCACATAAAAAATTGATTTTCCCAAATTATTTTTCTTATGAAGTTCATTGGAAATCAAATATTTTTCTTTCTTAAGATCATCAACTTCCTTTTGATGACCTTTTTCTAAACTTTGAAGCAAATTTTGTAAATTTAAAACTTTAAGTTCAAAATCTTTGATTTTTGCTTCAAATTCCAAATTGGTTTTTAAAAGCAAATCATTTTCGATTTTCAATTTTGAAACCGTCTTTTTATTTTTCGAAAATGAAGCCTTGAACTCAAGAACCAATTTGTCATAGGCTTCTTGTAACTCATCAAACATGTATAAATTTGAATTTGAATAGGATGAGTTAGAAGTTACCTCCCCCTCTTGGAGGGCCATCAAGCATAGGTAGGCTATTTCATCTTCATCGGCGGAGTCTTCATCACTCCATGTAGCCACATATGCTTTCTTTGATGATGATTCCTTTTTGTTGAAATGAGGGCAATCGAATTTGGTGTCCCTCGTCTTCTTGCATTTTGAGCACTTGGGGGAATCCACCATCTTCTTCTTCTTCGATTCATGCTTGGATTATTCTTTGTTGCTCTTCATGAATAGGGCCAATTCCTTGAAGAGATAGGCCATCTCTTCATCTTCACTTTCCTCCTCACTTGATTCTTCTTGGTGGCTTGTGGAGGATTGTAGAGCAATGATGTTGACATCGATTCCTTGCTCTTGGATTATCTTCTCCTTCTCCTTTTTCAAGGGTAGAGACATCATCTCATGAGTGAGAAGAGACCCTATGAGCTCTTCAAGCTTGAGCTTTTTCAAGTCTTTGACTTCAATAATGGCCGCCTTCTTGCTCTCCCATAATTCGGGAAGTAAATAAATCAACTTTCAAACGAGCTTTTCTTCTGAAATCTCTTCTCCAAGACTTTTGAGTTGATTAACGATTGTAGAGAACCAGTTGAACATGCTCTTGATGTCTTCATATGGGTCCATCTTGAAGTTTTCGTACTTGAGGTTGAGTAGACCAATCTTTGTCTCATTCACCTCATTTGCCCCTTCATGGATTGGTTCAAGCTTATCCCATAACTCCTTGGCACTCTCACAAGAAGATACCTTTGCATACTCATCAGGGCCCAATACACAAAATAGAATGTGTATGGCCTTGTAATTGAGATTCATCTTCTTGTGATCTTTCGCGTTCCACTCTGCCTTGTTCTGATTTGGCACGAACGGTCCATCTTCAAATATGTCCCAAAGACGGTAGTCTTTGCACTTCATGAAGAACATCATTCTATGCTTCCAAGAGGCATAATTGTCATCGTTGAAAAATGGTGGTTTATCGATGGATAACGCCATGAAAGTCGGTTTGACTTGTTTATTGGTCGAGCTTGCTGGATCGCCTCAATAGGTGGTTAAACCTTCTCGATTAAGCCTCGCTCTGATACCAATTATTGGGTTTGGTTTAGCTCAAATTCCTTCAACCGATAAGCTTGCTAAGAGGTGGAGAAGTCGATTTTTGGGTGTTGGTGGTGGAAGCAAAAGATAAGAAAATAACACAAGGATTAGAGTGTTTCGACTTTCTAACCAAAGCCTACATCCACTACCTTAGCTTTCCCACTAAGGATTTCCCAAATTCACTATGAATTTCTTCCCCTTTTCTAGGCTTAGAAGGCAACCCATTACACACTCAAAGCTTCTACCCCAAAGCTTGAGAAACCCCTTTTTACAAGAGAAAAGAAAACAATTATATTTTAATATGATTTCTTTATTTTGTTTGACTGCAGATGAGTGGGGACAAGGAATATTGAATGCATTTACATGTTGGTGGAAAATTTGTAAGGGACCCATATGTGAGGTACGTGGGTGGAACTGTGATTAGTGCCAAAGAGGATCCAAATACCATATCATATTGGGAAGTATGAAAAATAATTCAAGATCATTTGCATTTTAATAGCATCGAAATCATTTACTTCCATGAACCATGTAGTGGTCATTTACAAGATAATTTGATGGTACTGTGGGATGATACTAGTACTATTGCCATGTTGAATTATTGGGAAAATTTTGGGTTTATAGATATCTATGTATAACATAAAATAGACACTCCTATCTTTAATAAAGAAATTTTACTACTAACTGATGATCCCACTGATGGTGTTGATGAGGGTTCTGATGGGGGTACTGTAGGGGTTGAGGGTTCCACTGAGGATGTTGGTTTGGGAGTTGAGGGTGCCACTGATGGTGCTTGTGAGGGTACTTGATAAGTGTTCAAAAGTACTATTTTTCTTACCCTTTTTACTCATATTATTGTTAGACTTAGGCTCACATTAGTTACATAATTAGTCATTCATGCATTAATCCATGTTTCCTTCCATCGTTGAGCTTGATTGCATAACTTGGCTGTTTTTGTGGGAAAAGATGCTGCTTTGGTGTGTTTTGTGTGTATGTGTAGAATCACTTGCCAAAGCAAGGCTAGAGCTAGTTGCCAGGGCAATGCATGAAGGAGATGCCGAGCCGGTTGCCAGGGCAATTGTCGACAAATAATAAGGTGATATAGTAGTCAAAATTGATGACTAGACAAGCCCAAGATGACGTGGAGCAAAGCTAAATCCCAAAGGAGTTTGATTTCTATGAAAAGGTTAAAGAATAATTAAATTCCAAGAAGATATGAGAAGTTCTAGAAGGAATATAATTATAATAAAGAATTATATTCTTTAAAGATAATCTAACTCCAACTTAACTTCCTTCTCAAAGAAGGACTTTGACCTAGCCCTATAAATTAGAGGCCATGCCGTCAACTCCAAGAGGGGAGAAAAGAGAGAATTTTCGACAAGCTTCAAGGGGAGATCTCGACAAGAAGGCTTCATCCATTATTCATCTTTTTCTTTCTTGTTCGATTAGGTTCATGCTAGGAATTCTTTGTCTTGTGTTTCTTTGGAACCTAGCCATGAACTAAATCTATTTGGCTATGGTTATTGTGTTTTGTGGTTGTGAGAAACAATTGGATTTTGTTTAGGTAATAAGAGTTTGCACTTTCTATTCAAGGTTTATTCATTCTTGGTTCTTATTATTGTTTGCGAGTGAATTGGGAGAGGATCTCGTAACTTCATCTATTTATCTAATATCGGGAGAGTTAGATTTAAGAAACGAATGAGTATGATCTTTATTCAATCTATTAATGGTGAAGATTAATTCGGCTTAGGAATAAGTTAAGGATTTCAACGGCTAAGTGGAGCGCAAGATTGGTTGTTGTTCACCCTTGATTCACGCGGGGATGTATTATCAAGGCATGCACAAGTAGCTATAGTTTTGACTTAGGGATAAGAAGAAACCATTGAAGAACGCTCTGCCGAACCTTGAAGTTGCTGCTCAGACGCCCAAGTAGTTGCCCAACTAGTCGCCCAGGCAACCAACGATTAGTTGCCAAGGCAACCCCGTTGTGCAAGTTGCCACGGCAACTGAGTTGCCCTTGCACTCTTTTACCAAGACGATCCAATCGGCTATTACACCTGAACTCACGATAACCAGGCCTATCTCTCTCACTTGATCTCATCTATTCTTTTACTTTATTGCTCTCTAGTTTAGTTATTAGTTAAACTCCTATAATCTCCTAATTGTGTTTTCTTTTACTTTTTACAGTGCAAGAGATTAGATTCTTGAAGTGGCACCAATCCCTATGGAGACGATATCTTTTATACTATAACTTGCGACGTGTATACTTGCACAATTGCGTAGCACTTATTACGCGCAACAAGTTTTTGGCGTCGTTGCCAGGGATTGGCAATAGCGACTTTGTTTTTATTTTCTTGCACTTTCTTTTTATTTTTCTTGTTTAAGATTTAAAGGGCTAACAAACTTTGGTTTTGCATTGGTATATGACCAGGGCAAGACCGATTACACCAGAATATCCCTTTGATCCAGAAATCGAACGAACCTTACAAAGACTTAGACGAATGTTAAGAGTAGCAATGGCTAATCAAGACGGCAATATGAATCAAGATGTTCCAGCAGGAGAATGAGTGATTCTTGCACGAAACAAAACTATTCGAGACTATCTTGAAGAAGATCTTGATTGACTTAATCCAGGAGTTATCGCACCTGAAATTGAAGCCGACCACTTTGAGTTGAAACTGGTGATGTTTAATATGATCAACATAATTGGTCAATTTGGCGGCTCAGCAACTGAAGATGCATGACAACATCTTAAATCTTTCCTCGAGATTTGCAACTCGTTCAAAATACACGGAGTCACCCCCGATGTTTTATGATTAAGATTATTCCCCTATTCACTGAGGGATAGGGCGAAAGCATGGTTGAATAGCATTCTTGTCGGATCAATATGATCTTGGACCTATCTTTGTCGTGATTTCCTTGCTCGGTTTAATCCTACAAATTTGTCTGATAAGATTCGTAACGACATTACTTCTTTTCGGCAGGCAGATTATGAATCCATGTACGAGGCTTAGGAGTGATATAGAGAACTTCTACACAAATGCCCCCTACACGGATTCCAGTGCGGACACAAGTAACAATGTTTTACAACACCGTGAATACACCAACAAGGATGATGCTAGACGCCTCGGCAAACGACATACTCCTAGATAAGTCGCCAGAGAAAGCAATGCAAATTCTAAACAGGCTTGCCAAGAATGATTATCAATTCTCCTCTACTAGAAGAAGAGGAGTTAGACTCCAAGCCACAATACATGAACTAGGATCATCATACTCAATTTCGGCACAATTGGCCACTTTAACCAAGATGGTCTAGAATATGCAGAAACCAAACAACACACATGAGGTCAAGGTAATGGATTCTTTTTGTGAGTTATATGGTGGTAACCATGATTCTTCTGAATGTATGCAGAATCCGAAATCCAGCTGCTATGTGGGGAATTACAACCGGAATAACAATGTGATGTCCAACACATACAATCCAGCTGGGAAGAAGCACCCGAATTTTTCATGGAGTAATCCCAACAATGCTCTAAACCAGAACAATCAGAATGCACAAGTATCGGGATTCCAGCAGAATATGCCACGGCAACAGTTGCCTCAACAACAACTGACAACATCTAGTTCTTTGAAAAATTCTCTAAATACTTTTATGTTGAAAACTGAATCTTATATAGCTGAGAATAGTAGCTTCATAAAAAGAACTGATGCTTTTATTAACAGGACCGAGATGAGATTGCAAAACCAAGAGGCGGCAATCAAATCATTGGAAAATCAAGTCAGAGAGTTTGCTCAAAATTTGAATACTAGACCACAAGGAGGTTTACCTAGCGATACTGAACTCGCAAGAGGAACTGGCCATGAGCAATGTAAGGCGATCACCACTAGAAGTGGCCAACAACTTAAAGAGGCTCAAACTCGCTCATCAAACAAAACTCTACAAAAAGATCAAGACAAACCCAGCGGCAAAGCCTCAAATACTGAACCAAGAATTGCCACGGCAACCGGCAATAAGCATGCCTCGGTAACCGGCAATAAGCATGCCTCGTCAACCGACGATAAGGATGCCTCGACAACTTGCGATAAGTATGCCTCAGCAACCCAGTTGACAATGCCTCAGCAACTCTAATTGTCTCGGCATTGCCGTCAATCAGGTTCCAAATAAATGAAAGGATCGAAGATATCCAACTTCCACCACCATTCCCACAAAGGTTGAAGCGACAAAAGCTAGAATATCAATTCAAGAAGTTTCTTGATATCCTAAAGCAAGTCCACATCAACTTGCCATTGGTTGAAGCAATTGAACAAATGCCGAACTATACCAAGTTTCTTAAAGACATCGTGTCCAAGAGAACAAGGCTATGAGAGTTTGAAACAGTTGCTGCGACAGAGGGATGCATGGCCATGTTGCACATTCGTATGCCACCCAAGTTAAAGGATCCCAGAAGTTTCTATGTCGGGAAAGCATTATGTGACCTTGGAGCCAGCATAAAATTGATGTCTAAATCGGTTTTCTAGAAACTAGGAATCGGGAAGGCAAGACCTACAACAGTTATGCTACAGCTAGCCGACAGATCCTATGTGCATCCAGAGGGAAAAATCGAAGACATACTGGTAAAAGTTGATAAATTTATTTTTCCCGCTGACTTTATTGTTTTGGATTGTGAAGCAGATGAACATGCACATATCATTATCGGGAGACCATTCCTAGCAACAGGGATAACCTTGATCGATGTTGAAAAAGGAGAACTCACCATGAGGGTGAATGACCAGCAAGTTAAACTAAATGTGTTCCAAACACTAAGGCATGCCGATGATCCGGAAGAATGCCAACTTTTTCATGCCACGATAGAGTTTAACTTCGACGAGGAATTTAGTTACCTCGGCAACTACATTGCCGATCAAGAGGAACCTGAGGAGTATGAAGAACCGATCGATGAGGAACAACAAGAAGAGGTAAATTGGTTAGTTAATCGACCAGGTACATACTTTGAACCACTGGATTACTCAGGTAAGGAAGGTAAACTCGAAAAGCCCTCTATTGAACAACCACTGATTCTTGAGTTGAAACAGTTGCCAGAGCAACTAAAATATGCTTACTTAGGAACCGATAATACATTGCCTGTAATTATTTCCTCTAAGTTATAGCCTGAGCAGGAAAAGAAGCTGATCAAAATGTTGATGCTACACAGGAAGACAATAGGGTGGACAATTGATGATTTAAAAGGAATTAGCCCGGCAGTGTGCATGCATAAGATTTTGTTGGAAGATGATCACAAACCTTCAATTAAGGCCCAGAGGAGACTGAATCATGCCATGAAAGGGGTTGTAATGAAAGAAATCATCAAGTAGCTTGACGCCGGCATTATATATCCTATCTCTGATAGTACATGGGTAAGTCTGGTACAATGTGTACCGAAAAGGGGAGGTATAACGGTGGTAAGTAATGAAAACAATGAACTCATTCCAACCAGGACTGTGACCGGTTGGAGGGTTTGTATGGATTATCGAAAGCTAAACAAAGCCTCTAGGAAAGATCACTTCTCATTACCCTTTATTGATCAAATGCTTGACCGTCTTGCAGGTAAACCCTTTTATTATTTTCTTGATGTTATTCAGGTTACAATCAAATTGCCATAGCACCAGAAGATCAAGAAAAAACAACCTTCACATGCCCATATGGTACTTATGCTTTCCGAAGGATGACGTTCGGATTGTGTAACGCCCCGGCAACCTTCCAAAGATGCATGATGGCACTCTTTTCAGACATGGTCGAAGACTTCCTTAAGATCTTAATGGATGATTTTTCTGTTTTTGGTAATGACTTCGACAGCTGCCTCGGTAATTTAGAGAAGGTGTTGGCAAGATGTGAAGAAACTGATTTAGTCCTCAATTGGGAGAAGTGTCATTTTATGGTAGATGAAAGAATAATGTTCGACCACAAGATTTCATCCAGGGGAATTGAAGTAGACAAAGCCAAGGTGGACGTGATCGAGCGATTACCCTCACCAAGTTCAGTTAAAGGAATTCGAAGATTTCTTGGACATGCAGGTTTTTACAGGAGATTCATTCATAATTTTTCTAAAATCACTAAACCCTTGTGCAATTGTCTTGAACAGAATAGAGTCTTCGATTTTGATGATTCTTGCGCCCAAGCATTCGAAACCCTAAAGGAAAAGCTTACCACGACACCCATTGTCGTTCCACCAGATTGAATGCTACCTTTTGAGCTCATGTGTGATGCAAGTGATTTTGCGGTAGGAGCAGTCCTAGGTCAACGCACAAGTAAGACCTTCCATGTGATATACTACGCAAGTAAAACTCTTAATAGTGCTCAAGTGAATTACACAACGACGGAGAAAGAGTTACTAGCTGTAGTTTTCGCATTTGACAAGTTTCGATCCTATTTGAGTGGTACAAATGTAATTGTTCATACGGACCATTCGGCAATTAAATATCTATTTGCTAAGAAGGATGCCAAACCTCGTTTGATTCGTTGGATATTACTTTTACAAGAATTTGATATTGAAATTAAGGACAGGAAAGGAACAGAAAATCAAGTGGCCGACCACTTATTACATTTAGAACGCAATAGGGAGGAGGAAATAGATTTAGAGATGTGCGATGCATTCCCGGATGAGCAACTTTTAGTTTCCTCGGCAACCCTTGAGCCTCGGCAACCATGGATGCGCATGCCTCGGCAACCCTCGACGCCGCGACAGCTCCTGACGCGCACGCCTCGGCAACTCCAGACGTGCATACCTCGAAAACCCTTGACGCCGCAGCAGCTCCTAACGCGCATGCCTCGGCAATTCCAGACGCGCACGCTTCGGCAACCCTCGACGCCGCAACAGCTCCTGACGCGCATGCCTCAGCAACCCTCGACGCCTCGGCAACCATGGACACGTATGCCTCGGCAACTCCAGACGCACACGCCTCGGTAACCCTCGACGCCGTAGCAGCTCCTGACGCGTACGCCTCGGCAACCCTCGATGATTCGGTAACCATGGACGCGTATGCCTCGGCAACTCTAGACGCACACGCCTCGGCAATCTTGGGAGCAGTCGACACAGCAGCACATGCCTTGGCAATACCCTGGTACGTAGATTTAGTTAATTTCCTTGTTTATGGTATTTTACCTTATGGCCTTACACACCAAGGGAAGAAGCGGTTCCGCCATGATGCTAAGCATTACTTTTGGGACGAGCCTCTTTTGTTTAAACAATGTGCAGATCAGGTTATACACCGATGTGTCCCTGAAGAGGAGCAGCAGAATGTACTTCGGCAATGCCATTCTTCACCCTATAGAGGACATTTTGGAGGAACACGTACCGCGGCCAAAGTTTTGCAATCCGGTTTGTATTGGCCAACACTGTACCAAGATGCCCAAGAGTTTTACAAGCAATGTCATCGTTGCCAGAGGACAGGCAATATCTCTAGACGACATGAGATACCGCTCCAAAACATCATCGAGGTGAAATTGTTCGATGTATGGGGGATCGATTTTATGGGACCTTTTCCATCTTCATTCGGCAACCTCTACATTCTACTTGTCGTTGACTACGTGTCTAAATGGGTTGAGGCAGCTGCAGTTCCCAATAACGATTCCAAGACTGTGCAACGTTTCTTGCAGAAAAACATATTTACACGGTTTGGGATGCCGAGAGCAATTATCAGTGATGAAGGCAAGCACTTTGACAATAGACTTATCGCCAAGATGTTGCAACGCTTCGGCTTGTCACACAAGATTGCCATGGCATATCACCCACAAACCAATGGGCAAGCAGAAATTTCCAACCGGGAATTGAAAGGTATACTCGAGAAAGTTGTAAATCCCTTTAGGAAGGATTGGTCATTAAGACTAGATGACGCACTTTGGGCATATCGCACTGCATTCAAAACACCCTTAGGTATGCCCCCTTCTGACTTGTCTATGGCAAAACATGCCATCTACCGGTGGAAATTGAACACAAGACATATTGGGCAATCAAGACCGTGAATATGGGTTGGGAAAGTGCCGGACAAAAGCGTTTGTTGGACCTCAACGAGATAGAAGAATTCTGTGCACTCGCCTATAACAATGCACGAATCTACAAGGAGAAAACAAAGCAATGGCATGACAAGAAACTATTGCCGCGGCAATTCACGCCAGGGCAACTAGTTCTCTTATTCAATTCTCGGCTAAAACTTTTCCTGGGAAAGCTAAAATCAAGATGGTCGGGACCATTCGAAGTTGTTAAACCATTCTCCCATGGTGCCGTGATAATCAAGTCCATCACTGACAAACATGAATTCAAAGTTAATGGACAAAGATTAAAGCACTACAATGGTGCCCATGTGGAACGTAATAAAGAAGTGGTCACCTTAGAAGATGCACGAGCATGCTCTCCTTTCGATATTTTTTTTATTTTTTTTTATTTTTATTTTTATTATTTTCGATTACTTTTTTATTTTAGTTTTTTAGTTTTTTTCGAACTATTTTTTTATTTCCGATTATTATTATATTTTTTTAGGATTGATTTATTTTCTTTTTTATCTTTTAAGTTTAAGAATCCCTTTACACATCTTTATTTTTTTTCTTTTACTAGTTTATCTTTAATTTTAATCTTATTTGATTTGTCTTTGAATTGCAGGAAAAGAGTTCAAGATAAAAATGAATTTTGATCCAAGAAGGAAAACATCTTCAACACGGAAATTAATGGGCTGAATCTAAGGCTTATATAAAGCCTCCAACTTACCCTAATTAAACCCCCTAGCCGTCACCCTTCCCCTAAATCGAAACCCTCTTTTTCTTCTTTCCAAAATTAGTCCCACCCAACATATTTACTACCTATCTTCTCTATATAACCCATCACCCTTAACTTCCAAGAAACCTATTTGAAGACCGGCAATCCCTAATGCCCAAGCACCTAACGCCCGGGCAACTCGGTCATCAACTCCATGACACTTTGAAGCACTCTTGCAACCATTGGCGAGCCACCTTAGGCAAATTGAAGACCGGTAACTAATGTTCATGCGGTACATGAAGGAGCACAACAATGCCATCACCCAAGTCATCCTAGAAAAGTACCCGAACAGCCGCGTGCCATTCCCAATCTTTCCTGCCGAGATCCTTACCCCGGCAACCAATGAAGCAGTCGCCACGACAATCGCGACAAATGATGCCGCGGTAACCTATACCGCGCCTGCCCAAGCAGTCGCCACGGCAATCAACCCTGAAGATGCCACGACAACCAAAGCTAAAGACATCCCGGCAACCACTGCAAAAGCCAAAGGTAAAGCACCTATGCCCGAATCAACTCGTACGAAATCATTGTCTAATTTTTTAGATTCGGACGAGTCCTTCATTGCACCAACAAAGACCACATCAATTGAATCCTCCAAGCGAAACAATGACATTGATGAAGAGGACGATGAGGACAACCCCGTACGAGGATCAATTCAACCATCGGCAACAAGGAAACAACCATCGCGTTCAAGCAAGAGAATCAAGACACCGACCAAAAGGAAACTAATCATCCACGATGAAGAACTCTCAGAGTAAGTCCTTGTTTGCATTTTATTTTTCTTTATCTTTAATGCATGCATTGAGGACAATGCCTCACTCGAGTTTGGGGGGGATTGTTAGTAGTTAGTTACCATGTTTAGTTGCATTCATCTTAAGTATTGCATTTAGGATACGTAAATTGCTTGCTATGCCTTTAGTTGGAACAAGAATTGCCTAGATTTGATGAATATCCGATGATGACTTTGCCAATGCACTTAATTGATAGAATTTTTATTCTAGGATAACCATGGAAAAACTTAGAATTTTACTATGATGCTAAATTTGATGAAACGCTGTTGTGGTTTGATTGATTTAAGGAATTCTAGTGAACTTAGGTTGATAATTAAAAAAATTGGGGGATTAGAATAAAAATTGGATGAATGCTAGAGGTGCCCGAAATTGGCTCTAGCATGTGCTAAGAAATTGATCACTAGAGGTACCCGAAACCGACTCTAGTATGTGCTAAAAATTGATCGCTAGAGGTGCCCGAAACTGGCTCTAGTTAAAACATGTTAAAAGAACCCAATGAAGTAATTTGAAAACCTCTTGTTTGCATAGAATTCGAAAAATCAACTTGCACACAACTCCGCACACACTCACAAGCTTATAGTTTGATTTCGAGTAACTCCTAAGTTTTCCAAAAAATGAAAAACCAATCATACTTTGTTCCCTGGTTCTGAGAATTGAAATCAAGTTCAAAGCTAAGTTTGTGAAAATTGATGTTTTGGCAGGTAATTATTAGTTTGTATTGCTTGAGGACAAGTAATAGTTCGAGTTTCGGGGTGTGATAAGTGTTCAAAAGTACCATTTTTTTACCCTTTTTACTCATATTATTGTTAGACTTAGGCTCATATTAGTTACATAATTAGTCATTCCTGCATTAATCCATGTTTCCTTCCATCGTTGAGCTTGATTGCATAACTTGGTTGCTTTTGTGGGAAAAGATGCTGCTTTGGTGTGTTTTGTGTGTATGTGCAGAATCACTTGCCAAAGCAAGGCTAGAGCTAGTTGCTAGGGCAATGCATAAATGAGATGCGAGCTAGTTGCCAGGGCAATGCATGAAGGACATTCCGAGCTAGTTGCCAGGGCAATGCATGAAGGAGATGCCGAGCCAGTTGCCTGGGCAATTGTCGACAAAGAATAAGGTGATATGGTAGTCGAAATTGATGACTAGACAAGCCCAAGATGACGTGGAGCAAAGCTAAGTCCCAAAGGAGTTTGATTTCCATGAAGAGGTTAAAGAAGAATTAAATTCCAAGAAGATATGAGAAGTTCTAGAAGGAATATAATTATAATAAAGAATTATATTCTTTAAAGATGATTTAACTCCAATTTAACTTCCTCCTCAAAGAAGGACTTTGGCCTAGCCCTATAAATTAGAGGCCATGCCGTCAACTCCAAGGGGGAGAGAAGAGAGAATTTTCGACAAGCTTCAAGGGGAGATCTCGACAAGAAGGTTTCATCCATTCTTCATCTTTTTCTTTCTTGTTCAATTAGGTTCATGCTAGGAATTCTTTGTCTTGTGTTTCTTTGGAACCTAGCCATGAACTAAATCTATTTGGCTATGGTTATTGTGTTTTGTGGTTGTGAGAAACAATTAGATTTTGTTTAGGAAATAAGAGTTTGCACTTTCTATTCAAGGTTTATTCATTCTTGGTTCTTATTTTTGTTTGTGAGTGAATTGGGAGAGGATCTCGTAACTTCATCTATTTATCTAATATCGGGAGAGTTAGATTCAAGAAACGAATGAGTATGATCTTTATTCAATCTATTGACGGTGAAGATTAATCCAGCTTAGGAATAAGTTAAGGATTTCAACGGCTAAGAGGAGCGCAAGATTGGTTGTTGTTCACCCTTGATTCACGCAGGGATGTATTATCAAGGCATGCACAAGTAGCTAGAGTTTCGACTTAGGGATAAGAAGAAACCATTGAAGAACGATCTGCCGGACCTTGAAGTTGCTGCTCAGACGCCCAAGTAGTTGCCCAACTAGTCACCCAGGCAACCAACGATTAGTTGCCAAGGCAACCCGTTGTGCAAGTTGCCACGGCAACTGAGTTGCCCTTGCACTCTTTTACCAAGATGATCAAATCGGCTATTACACCTTAACTCATGATAAACTGGCCTATCTCTCTCACTTGATCTCATCTATTCTTTTACTTTATTGCTCTCTAGTTTGGTTATTAGTTAAACTCCTATAATCTTCTACTTGTATTTTCTTTTACTTTTTATAGTTCAAGAGATTAGATTCTTGAAGTGGCACTAATCCCTATAGAGACGATATCTTTTATACTATAACTTGTGACGTGTATACTTACACAATTGCGTAGCACTTATTACGCGTAAAAGTACTGCTGTAGGGGTTGAGGGTGTCACTGAGGATGCTGTTGTAGGGGTTGATGGTGCCACTGATGGTGCTTGTGGGGTGCGGGTGTAAGGGTTGAGAGTGTCACTGAGAGTGCTACTGTAGGGTTTGAGGGTGTCAATGAGGGTTCTACTGTGGGGGTTGAGGGTTTCACTGATGGTGCTTGTGAGGGTGCTGGTGTAAGGGTTGGGAGTGTGACTAAGAGTGTTGCTGTAGAGTTTAGGGTGTCAATGAGGGTGCTACTGTAGGGGTTGAGGGTGCCACTGATGGTGCTTGTGAGGGTGCTGGTGTAAGGGTTGAAAGTGTCACTGAGAGTGCTGCTATAGGGTTTGAGGGTGTCACTGAAGGTGCTGTTGTGGGTGCCATTGATGGTGATGAAGAAACTGAGAATGAAAGTGAGGGTGAAAGTGCAGATGAGGGTGAGGATGGAGAAGATGTTTACCTAATTAAGGTTACATGTTTATCTGATGGTGAGGGTGATGATAAACTGCAATCTGTCAGGGAGAAATTCAAAAAGTCCAAAAATAAAGGTGGGATAAAGAAAAAAAGCATGTGGTTGGTGAACATGAAAATAGAAATGAAGCCGAAAGTGACAATGACAGTTTCGAGGAAGAAAATGAAACTGAAATGCATAGAGAAGCTGATCATGAAGAAGAAGAAGCTGGAGTTAAAACCCAAATAACTGAAAATATAGAGATTATTATTACAGTGATGACAATGGAACTTGTCTTGGTACAGATGATGAGGAGGAAGAAGAAACTTCTAGAAGAAGAAGAAAATTTCCTACATATAACCCAAATTCAGAGAGTCCTCAATTCTGTTTGGGGATGCTGTTTGTAGACGAAAAATAGTTCAAGGATGCCATCTATAAATACTCAAGATGCTATAGGAGAGAGCTAAAAATTTTGAAAAATGAACCTAAGAAGATTAGTGCGAAATGTATAGCTTCTACAAAGTGTCCATGGAGAATCTACGCGAGTACAAATAGGAAGATGAGGTGCATCCAGGTGAATACATTCATCGATGAACACAATTTTCCTGTGAGTTTTAAAAACAATATGGTTACTAGGAAAGTCATTGCTGAACATTTTGAAGACACCATTAAAGACCACCCAAAAATGAAAATCAAGGAAATTCAGAGAATGATACAATTTGAGATACATGTCAATGTTCCCATGACAAGATGTCGAAGGGCAAAGAATTTGGTCTCATCAAGGTTGGCTGGGAGTTCGAAAGAAGAATTTGCTTTGTTGTGGGACTATGTTGATGAGTTAAGGGCAAAGAATCCAGGAAGTACTATAAAGATGGAAGTAAATATTGTGTCAAATATTTCTCCACCTCATTTCAAGAGATTTTATGTCTGTTTTGATGCACTTAAGAGAGGTTGGAAAGAATGGTGCAGACCAATAATAAGGTTAGATGCATGCTTCCTTAAGGGCCCATTTAAATGTGTACTTTTGGGGGCTGTTGGAAGAGATGGCAATGATCAAATATACCATATTGCGTGGGCTATTACTAAGGGTGAGAGCACTGATTCATAGAGTTGGTTTCTAAGTCTTGTTTCAACAGACTTGGGAATGGAAGATGGTTTTGGTTACATAGTCACATGTGACCAACACAAGGTACCACTGAGATTTTGTTTACTATTTTAATTCGAATGCATAAACTATTTCTAAAGTATAAACTGTTTTAATTGTTAATTGTTCTTAATAGTTTTGGTTAATTGTTGTACTTGTTAACTGTTCTTACTAGTTTTGGTTAATTGTTGGACTTGTTAACTGTTCTTAATGAAACTTGTTAAATATTGTTAATTGTTAACTGTTCTTAGTTTTGGTTAAAGTATAAATTGTTTCTAATTGTTACTTGTTATAGTAAAATGAAACTATTTTATTGTAAATTGTAAACTATTGTGACTTGTTAAATGTTTCTAATTGTTACTTGTTGTAGGGTCTTGAAGCTGCTATCAATGATCTCTTACCCTGAGTCGAATATAGGAATTGTGCAAGACATGTGTATGCAAATTGGTCTGGAAGGAAGAGGGAAAAAATTTTCAATTTTGCTTTTGGAATATTGTTAAGTCTACAACTGAGAGGGAATGGAAGAGAACAAAGAAGCACTTTCAAAGCTTGATGAAAAAGTGGCTGCTGAATTATTTGGCAAAAAAGAGAAAATGTGGACCAAAGCTTTCCAAGGATTGTTTGCCAAATCAGATATTGTGGACAACAATTTGTGTGAGGCTTTCAATTCTAGTATTTGTTGAGGCAAGATGCAAGAGTATCATTACAATGCTATAGGAAATTAGAGTGAAAATCATGACAAGAATAGTGGAGAAGAGACAGTTTCTGAGTTCATGGAAATTCAACTACGGACCACTAATCAAGAGAAAATTTGATGTCATTAAGAATGACAGCATTGCATGGAGAATGGTCTGGAATGGAGAAGGTGGATGCGAGGTTAGAAAAGGGAGAAAACAGTTTGTTGTGAAATTAACTGAAAGAACTTGTACCTGTAGAAGGTGGCAACTGTGTGGAATTCCATACCCACATGCTTGTTGTGCAATATGGCATACTGGTGGGGACCCATATGACTTTTTGCATTCATGTTATCACATGGACACATACATCAAAGCATATTCATATGCTTTGCAACCTATCAATGGTTCCCATGATTGGAAGAAGTCAGGATTGGTGTATGTTCTTCCACCCATTGAAAAAGAAATGCCGGAAGGCCAAAGAAAAATAGAAGAAAGGCAAAAGATGAACAAAAAAATCGAAACCTGGCATATTAGTAGGACTGGTCTAATTATGACTTGTAGAAACTGTGGTGGAGAAGGTCATAATAAATGATCTTGTAATCGTCCTAAAAGAGCTACAGAGCAGGTATAATATGTACATTGACTAGTATAATATGTACACTGACTAGTATTAAATTTTACTGACTAGTATGTACACTTAGCAAAATCTGGAGTAAAAAGAAATGAGGAGTCTTCATCTTCTTAAATGTCTCCAAACAAGAAGAAAAAAACAGTTTCAGAAACTATAGAACCTGTGGATACTCAAGAATCTGTAGCACGAAAGAAATGATTAATCTGAAGATAAAGCTTTGCTTTTTTTTGCGCATGTAAATTATTTTGGAAAACCTTCTTAGAATGATGTTTTTAGTGTTGCCTAACCTTTTTTGCGGTTATCTTGATAGATTAAGGATAAACCTCATACTTGTTAAGGTTATTTTGTACATGACAACTATTGTCATTTATTTAGAGATAGGCAACTAATATTATCTTATTTTGTACATGACGTGACATTGTCATTTTATTATGAAAGGTCTATGTTTCATGCAATTGGTATACTTTTATTTTTTATGCAACTGGATTCAAATAATTAATTCGCTCTGGAAAGACATTATCATGAAAATTAATGGTAGAGGCAATTCACCCAAACTTCAAACTCTTGACACTTTGGAAATACCTACATAGTTAAACAAATAGTCTTCAACACAAACAAATTTCTCTCAATGTTCTTAAACCCTAAATTACTAATACAATCAATATTCCCACCATAATACATATGACACAGAACAAACAGAAAATGAACAATGTCTTATATAGTTCTTTTTCTTTTTTCAAAACCTTGTATTTCTCTTTCAAGCACATAATCTTGCCCATTTCATCTTTTCGAAAATCTTCAGATTTTCCATTTCTTTTCGGTTCACTTTTCACACTGTCATTATCATCCAACAAAGTACTATTGCTTCCACTCATAGAAGTATTCCGACAATTTCGAAGTTGTCTTCTAAGTCTCGCATTCTCATTGGCTAGAATTCGTTCACTATCTCGTAATTGTAGTAGTAAGTACTTTGTTGTTTCTGGAATGCTTTCATCATACCATTCAAAAATCGACATCCATTCTATAATTAGCCAAAAACAAATAAAAATTTCAATTAGATCTTTAATTATTAGAATCCTAATTAGAACTTCAGATAACCAGAAATTTTCAAAACCCATTATCTATAGAACAATGAAATAACTACTAGAACCTTAATTATCATAATCCTAATTGGAACTCTAAAAAACAAATAATTTCTTAATTCTAAATAACAAAAAAATTTGAAAATAACCCAACTTTTTAAATGTTCATTATCTTTAAAACCATTAAATCTTTCCTAACCTAATTACTAATACTAAAAACCTAGTTACAACTCTAACAAACAAAATAAATGTGTTTCCTCACATTCGATCGACATAGAGTCTAATGAACAAAAAAATAGTTGTCATTATCTTTATTACCCTAATTACTACCCAAATTTAACCGTGAATTATCTTTACTACTATAATTACTAAAACCCTAATTAGAACTCTAACGAACAAAAAAATTTAGAATCCTTACCGGAAAATCTGGGCAACCATAATACCTTCTTCCCAGATTTAAGTCGCTCCATGATGTTTCTCTAGGAGCCAGTTTTTTGCAATAACACATTATTTCTTCTCCATCATACACGAACTCTCGTTGAGATTTACTGACGATATTTTGAGAACCCAGCTTCTCCATTGATAAATAAGACCTAAAGTGTTTCCTCACCTTCGATCGACCTAGAGTCTTTGGGGAAAGAAAATTTTGCCTTCGGGAGAGATTAATTTTGCTTACAACAAGATAGGAATTTTTAGGGTAAGTGAAATTTGGGGGGAAATGGAGATGTCTTTCTTTTTGTAGCTCGTGTACTGTGTGCTTTTAATTAATTAAGAATTCTCAAAATAGATTAAGTGAATTATCTGCGAAGCCATATACAAAACAAAGGCTTTGGTCTGATGGTTTGGGGAGCGCACTGCAACCCATTGGCCTTGGGTTCGCAGGTGCCACGTCATACTATACGTGGCAGTGCCACATCAACTCAGCATGCCATGTGTGCAAGCCACGTCAGCCATAGACAATCAAAGTCTGTTGACTGGCGGTATCTATCCAACCGTGGTGGAAGTTGCACAAAAATAAAACGTTGAGAGGGTTCTCTGGACCAAAAAAAAGAATATGGGCTAAAGTGACCAAAAGGTCAAAGGTTTGGGGCAACTTTTGACTTTGTGCCTGTTGAAAATTACTTCAAGCTTTTATTAAAATTCTTAAAATATTTGTTTTAATAAAATTTTTGTTATTTTAACGAAATATTATAATAACTTTTATTATTATTATTTAAGATCCATTAATTGGTAGAGTGGTCTAAGAAACTTATGTTGTCTCGCTTCATATTAGTTCGAATTTTGATATTTACATTTAGAATGTAAAACCTCTCAACTTAATAAAAATTATTATTATTATTATTATTATTATTATTATTATTATTATTATTATTATTATTAGGCTTAACTATAAAATAATTGCTCAAAATTTGCCATTTTTTAATAGGTGCCTAAACTATTTTTGGCTGAAATAGGTGTCTAACGTTTTATTTTTATTCGTTTTAAAATCAATCTGTCAAAAAAATTCATCACCCAATTATAGCTTGACACGTGAGTTTTATTTTTTTATTTAAAAAAAACTAGAATAAAATAAATTAAAAATATCCTAAGATTTTAAAAAATTACAAAACAATCCTAAATCCCTAAAACCCCAAATTTCAAAATTGGCATCATTGTCGCCGTCGATAGCCTCATCGGACCTCACCACCGCCGTCGCCGGAGTCTCCCGCCCATTTCCCTCAACCACCCATCGCTGGTAACCAACGGGCGCGTTAATTGGACGACGAACGACAAACGAGAACGTGAAAGGCTTCAATCGTTCGACGTCCGATTGGCACGCCTCCCACCAGTTATCGGCGATGGGTGGTTGGAAAAAATAGACGGAGAACTCGGCGACAACAGTGGTGAGATTCGCCGAGGCTATCGGCGGTGACAATGACACCAATTTTAGAATTTGGGTGTTTGGATTTAGGATTTTTTGAAAATTTTGAGAAGTTTTTGATTTTAAAAAAAAAGTCCTTTCTTTTCTTTTTTAGTTTTTTGAAAAATAATAAAATAAAATAAAAAAACATGTGCCAAATTTTGATTGGGTGTTAAATTTTTTAACGACTTTACCTTAAAATAGTAAAACAAAAAAGAAACGTTAGACACCTATTTCAGCAAAAAAAAAAAGTTTAGGCACCTATTGTAAAAAAATGACAAAGTTTGGCATCTATTTTATAGTTAAGTCTTTTTATTATTTAATGTCTAGATCAATAAAACTAATTCATGGTCAATGAATTTTTTGAATGTTTGTACTAAAAGATTTTTTTTCGAATGATCATTTTCAGTAATCAGAGTGTCATCATAAAGATTTTAACGATAAAGAAATTAATCTTGGTCAAAGGAAAAGTATAACAAAAAAATCAAGACGATAAAACGGTTAGAGTCTAACGATAGTAAAAGGTATATTAAAAGTTTTTTGTTTAGATCTAGACATTTTAAAAGAGCTTTTGAAGAAAATAAGATCGAATTTGGGATTGGGAAAGAAATAAGTTTTAAATTTTATCATTTACATATTAATTGTTACATCGACATTGTTAATCATTATATTGATATTGTGAACAACCACGTTAGTATTATAACGTTATTTCATCAGTTACAGTTAAATATTAATTAAACTTTTAGATTTAAGAATTTAATTGGGTGGAAGAAATTTCGAGGATTTGATTGATTTGTTTCTTTTAATTTTAGTGCCTTTGGCTCCCTTAAGCAATTAAAAATTAATGATACATACCTGTCTGCTAGATTTAGAATTTTGTTTAAGTATTAATATTTCTTTTTACATATGGAAAAGAATTTAGGACAAGTGGCGAGTCAAATCGGTGCAATTATGAACAACCACCAGCCAACCACCAGACAACCACCACCATTACCGCACACAGCCATCAGCTACCCTACCGCAGTTCCATCATCTCTGCCGCTGCAAGCAATATAAGGAGAAATTTCCAGAGACCAAACGGAGGCAATATAAATACAAAGAAAATCAAAAAATAAACGAAGAAAGAAAAGAAAAGCAAAATAATTTTCCTATGCTCCGTCGGCTAACCACCGTCCACCACCACTAGCCCTAACCACCGTCCACTGCCCCGAATCAATCAGCACTCACCGTCGCCACTGCCCCACCACCAAATATCAAGACGATCGAGAAAGGTATATTCTATTTTTTTTCGAAGATGTAAATGTTTTGGGAGAAAAATAGGGGTAGGTCGGAGCTATAGTATGTTTAGATTACGGTTAAAAAACGATAAGTTTTAAAATTTATTTTCGAACTGTTATATTTATTGATAATATTTTTTATTAATTTATTTTACAAGTATCGATATTTAATTTTTTGATAAATTTTTAATTTAAGACAAAATATTAAAAATTATAAAATAAATATCGATATTTAAAAAAAAAACTCAAAAAACTAACAGAAAATATTATAAAAATTCTAACACTTTTAGTTCAATGACAAATTTTAAAATTTATCATCTTTTCACCACATACAACATGTAAGACTCGTAAGAAAATAGGCTCATATTTGGATTTAGGAAGAGAACAGAGGCGTAAGTGTTTTAAGAAAAAATATAATATTTGAAAATAAAAAGGACACTTTCTGTCGAAATTTTCGTATTAATAAAATATTTTTTGAGAAAATTATAATTTTGAAAATTACTTCAAGCTTTTATCAAAATTCTTGAAATATTTGTTTTAATAAAATTTATGTTATTTTAATGAAATATTAGAATAACTTTTATTATTATTATTATTTAAGATCCATTAACGTGTAGAGTGGTCCAAAGTATTTATGTTGTTTCACCTCATGTGAATTCGAATTTTGATATTTACATTTAAAATGTAAAACCTCTCAACTTAATAAAATTATTATTATTATTATTATTAACTATAAAATAAGTGCCAAAATTTTGCCATTTTTTGTAATAGTTGCATAAACTATTTTTTAACTGAAATAAGTGCATAATATTTTATTTTTGTCCATTTTAAAGTTAATTTGTCAAAAAAAAGTCATCACCCAATTATAGTTTGGCACGTGACTTTTATTTTTATTTTAAAAATAAACTAAAAATAAAAAAATTAAAAATATCCCAAGATTTTAAAAAATTACAAAACATTCCTAAATCCCTAAAACCCCAAATTCTAAAAATAGCATTACTGTCGCCACCGATAGCCTCGTCGGACTTCACCACCACCGTCGCTGGAGTCCCTCGCTTATTTCTCCCAACCACTCATCATTGGTAACCGGTAGGAGGCGCGTCAATCGGACAACGAATGCGAAAGGCTCTAATTTTTTGACGTTCGATTGACATGCCTCCCGCCAGTTATCGACGATAGGTGATTGGCAGAAATGGACAGGGGACTCCGACGACAGCAGTGATGAGGTTCGACAAGACTATCGGCGGCAACAATGACACCAATTTTAGAATTTGGGTGTTTGGATTTGGGATTGTTTTGAAAATTTTGAGAAGTTCTTGATTTTTTTTAATATTTTCTTTTATTTTTCAGTTTTTTGAAATAAATAAATAAATAAAATAAAAAGCACGTGTTAAATTTTGACTTGGTGTTAAATTTTTTTAACGACGTTACCTTAAAACAGTAATAAAATAAAACTTTAGGCACTTATTTCAGACAAAAAAATGTTAGACACCTATTTTAGCCAAAAAATAATTTAAGCACCTATTACAAAAAATTAACAAAGTTTGGTATCTATTTTATAGTTAAACCTTTTTATTATTTAATGTCTAGATCAATAAAACTAATTCATGGTCAATGAATTTTTTGAATGTTTGTACTAAAAGTTTTTTTCTCCAAGGATCATTTTCAATAATCAAAGTGTCATCTTAAAGATTTTAACGATAAACAAATTAATCTTGATCAGAGGAGTAGTATAACAAAAAAAAAAATTTAAGACGATCAAACGGTTAGAGTCTAACATTAGTAAAAGGTATATTAAAAGTTTTTTGTTTAGTTCTAGACATTTTAAACGAGCTTTTGAAGAAAATAAGATCGAGTTTGGGATTGAGAAAGAAACAAGTTAAGTTTTGCCGTCGACGAACGGCAGCTGAATTCTAAATACAGTAAAAAAGAAAAAATATATAAAAAATAATGTCGCTTTAGGTATAGGTGACCCGTACCTGGACCTATACTCGATCCAGGATTAACGCCTCTTTCTTTTTTGGGTAAACTATACGGGAGATCACCGATCTTTGGGGTTGGTGTCGAAATGACTACCGATCTTTCAATTTCGTCAAAATGACCACTCAACTATTGATATGGTTCCAATGTAGCCACCAGCCGTTAAAACCTAACGGAGAGGCTGACGCGACATTTAACAGAAACTTGTATAATTATATATTTAGTCCCCGCGATTTTCACATTTAATCAATTTAGTCCTAGTTTCAATTTAATAAAATAAATTAATTATTCAATTAGGTGGTGACACATGTATAAATTAATTATTTTTATTTAATTAAATTAATTATGTCACTACCTGATTGGAGAGAAAAAATCAAAGCATTGCACAAATGTAGTTGGGGGGAATCAAACCCACAATCCCTTAGGTGTAGGGGGAAAGCCTCTACCACTGGGCTAGACACATATTTATGACATGAAACACAAAATTTAATATATGAGTTCTATGATTGTTAATGTCATAAAAATAATTAAATGTGATTTTAGGGGATTCGAACATGACACACTTATGATGCATAAAAACATCTAACCCAAAATTTTATAAACCCTAACAATTTTATAGACACTAAAACCTAAAAAAATTATGAACCCTAAACCCTAAAAATTGTATAAACCCTAGAGACTATAATTAGTGCATGAGTTAAAGAATCTATAAACCCTAAACCATAAAAATATAGTTAGTACACGATTTAAAAAATTTATGAACCCTAAAAATTTTATAAACCCTAAACCCTAAAAATTTATAAACCCTAAAAACCTAAAACTCTAAACCCTAAACCCTAAACCCTAAAAATATGTAAACCCTAAACCCTAAAAATATGTAAACTCTAAACCTTAAAAATTATAGTTAATGGATGATTTAAAAATCTCTAAACTCTAAACCCTAAAAATTATAGTTAGTACATGATTTAAAAAATTTATAAACCCTAAACCCAAAAAATTTATAAACCATAAACCCTAAAACCTAAAAAAATTATAAACCCTAAACTCCTAAACCCTAAAAATATGTAAACTCTAAACCCTAAAAAGTATAGTTAGCGCATGATTTAACTTTTTTATAGACCTAAACCATATACCCTAAAAATTATAGTTAGTGCATAATTTAAAAATTTTCTAAACCCTAAAAATTATAGTTAGTGCACGGTTTATGATTTTTAACTTAATTAATAATTTTTAGGGTTTATGGTTTATAAATTTTTTAGGGTTTATAAATTTTTAAATCGTGCACTAACTATATTTTTAGGGTTTAGGGTTTAGAGATTTTTTTAAATCATGCACTAATGATAGTTTTTAGGGTTTAGGGTTTATAAAATTTAGGGTTTAGGGTTCATAATTTTTTAGGTTTTAGGGTCTATAAATTTTTTAGGGTTTAGGGTTTATAAAATTTTGGGTTAGATGTTTTTATACATCATAAGTGTGTCATGTTCGAATCCCCTAAAATCACATTTAATTCTTTTTTCATGGCATTAACAATCATATAACTCATATATTAAATTTTGTGTTTCATGTCATAAATATGTGCCTAGCCTAGTGGTAAAGGTTTTCCCCTTACATCCAAGGGATTGTGGGTTTGATTCCCCCAACTACATTTGTCTAATGCTTTAATTTTTCTCACCAATAAGGTGGTGACACGTGTCATCACCTGATTGGAGGAGAAAAATAAATTAATTTAATTAAATAAAAATAGATAAAGTCCTCCAATAAGGTACTGACACGTGTCACCACCTAATTGAATAATTAATTTATTTTATTAAATTGAAATTAGGACTAAATTGACTAAATGTGAAAATTGCGGGGACTAAATGTGTAATTATACAAGTTTCTGTTAACTGACATGTCACCCTCTCTGTTAGGTTTTAACGGCTGGTGGCTATATTGGAACCATATCAATAGTTGAGTGGTCATTTTGACAAAATTAAAAAATCGGTGGTCTCCCTTGTAGTTTACCCTTCTTTTTTAGGGTTAATTAGTAATTTTAGACTGTTAGATCCTTATCTCGAGTGATAGTTTACCATTCTAACCTTCATGGTTTTTTATTTGTTACACTTACATTTTTAAATGTTAAACGTGTTCAAAAATATCTGATTCGTTAACCCTCAAAATCGATAAATACTAACCGTGTATTTTTCTTAAAAAATAATTTTCTAGAGTCTTGTACCCAACTTGTAAGATTCACATGTTCATGGGTCAGGCTCGGGCCACGATTTAAGGTTAAACGGGTACCTAATCTAAGAATTTTTTTTAATTAATTTTAAAATTTAATATTTATTTACTTCTAACTGAAAAATAAGTAAATAATTTAGGTTATCAAGGGAAATGTATAATAATTACAAAAAGAAAACAATATTTCTATAAATTTATTTTTAATATACATTTTTTCGATGAAGTTTTAATATAGTTTTTTGAATTATAAGTTTGGTCGAGTAAAACTTCGATCAGAAATTCAGAAAATTTTAACATCACAATCTATTCAATAAATATGTCTACATAAAACATATGAAATATACATTCATGGTACATAAATCTAAAGGAAAAAACTTTGATACACAAGCCGTGTAAACTTTTGTTTACACGTGCATTTTAGTTTTAAGGGTTAGAGTTTTAGTTTAGGGTTTAAGGTTTATGGGTTTAGGTTGTAGGGTTTAAAATTTAAGGTTAGTGTTTAGAATTTAGGGTTTAAGGTTTAGAGTGTGGAGTTTAGTTTTTTAGGGTTAGGGTTATGAATTTAGGATTTAGGTTTTTTAGTGTAAATACACAGGCTTGTGTAAAATTAATTTTACACAGCCTGTATATCAAAGTTTTACTCAAATCTAAACATTAACATTAAAGTCAACAATCTCTAGAGCAAGTGGTTAAAGCTCTCAGTTGACACACTCCCCTCTCCCCTGAGTTCTGTGTTCGAAACCCACTAGCAGCCAATTTCCCTTCTCTTGGGTAGAAATTGTTCAAAAAAATTGATATGGAACTCTTGTGATACCATTTGTAAAAAAAAAAAATTAAGGCTTAAGGGTGTAAGAAGCACTTGAACTCTTGAAAAAAATCAATTAAGCCCCTGAATTTTTTTATACCAATTAAGCCATTGAACCAAGAAATTTAATCAATTAAGCTCTTTGATCAATTTTGACCATCAAATCTTGACAGTTTTTTAGATCTATTGTTGCAATGCGTCATGTCACGGTGTTTCCACTTGATATTTTCAGATTTTTTTTAATTTTAGTTAAAAAAATTCTTTAAAAGTTTTAATTCTAAAAGACTTATAAAATTTATAATTTTTTTAAAAAAATCTGTAAATGCAACATGCTATAACTATAGTGTATCATGTGCCGATAATATCTAAAGAAAAAAACTGTCAAGATTTAATGGTCAAAATTGGTCAGAGAGCTTAATTGATTAAATTTCTTGATTCAAGGGCTTAATTGGGTGCAAAGAAAATTTAGGGACTTAATTAATTTTTTCAAAAATTCAAGGACTTCTTACCCTCTTAAGCCAAAAATTAATTATTTTATTTATTTTTATATGCTACACAAGTTCTTATTTTTTATTTTAGATTATTTTTTTATTTTTTAACGTCTCTATTTTTCGTTACATTCTAAATTAGAAATAAATTTCAAATTAACGATTCAATAAATACAATTATAACATCAATAAGAATATATTAATGTTATAAAATATTTATAATTTATGTTACAAAACTTTTTAATTAATTTTTTTATAGATGAATTACTAATTATTTTTATTTACTTGAAAAATTAATTTTTTTAAAAATCTATGTAAAAAACTTTACTTATTAATGTTTAAAGCTCATAAAATAAAGTTATTTTACTAAAATAAAATAAAAAATTTAAAAACCAAATTAATATAAAAAAACCGAAAATTGAGATTAAGCAAACAAAAAATCGATGGACTATTAAAAAACTTATCGAATTGAACCAATTGAACCACATTTTATCCATTCGTTTATTTGAGCCCTGTCCTTAGCCGCCAAGCTCGCTCGATTCACAGCCTCTCTCCGAACTTTTGGATCAGAATTGGGAAAATTTCGACTGGACTAAAAAAAAATAGAATTATTCGATTTGATTTAACGCAAAAATATTTGACTCGATTCAAAAAAATTTAAATAAATTTTGAGTTAAAAAATAAAATTTTGAATAACTCAAAATTTTTAATAATTAGTGTATCCGTTTTTAAGTTCAAGTCAAGTCTCTTAATTCCGCCTTATATATATCACATGAGAAAAAAATGAAGAAATATATATGTATATTGTATATGGTTATAGAAAACTATTTAAATTGGAACTAATTAGTATCATAACAATATAAATCAGTAAATGTTTATAATTAAATTTGAACAGAAACTCAAATAATCCGACTCGAAAAATTTTAAATAAAATTTTAGTTATAAAATATGTCTCTTCAGCTCAACTAACTCAAATATTTTTGACTCGATTCGACACAATCGAATGCCCAACCATAATCAAAATATTTTTGACTCAAATATGTATAATTGATGATTTTGATTATGGTTGGGCATAATAAAATTTTAGTCAAAAACAAAATTATACATATTTGAGTCAAAAATAAAATTTTAAATAAAATTTTAAATAAAATTTTATTTATAAAATATGTCTTTTCTTCGGCCTATATCAACTCCTACAATTATACAAGCCCTCGATACCTTAATTATATATAGTTTAAGGGGAATTTTGTCCATGTAATAATTCTAAATCAATACTTATGTTTTTTTTAATTTCGTCTATTTAGCCATTGCAGTTGTCTGAAATTAGCAATGTTATTCCTTATTTTTAATTTTATCAATTTAACCCTATTATTGCGCCATGCACTCCGTTGTTAAATAATTAACGTCTGAGTTAGCATGTTCACATATTATTTTTTTAATAAATTAATGTCCTCCGATAAGATGATGAAAATACAGTTGACGTGATCTTTTTTTAAATGTAATTTTAAACTAAATATATAATTCTAAAACCCTTCAATCGTATTGTTATTGTCACCAAGACTGACACGTCACCATCGATATGACAAGACATGTGACGATAACAATGGATGTGTAAGCATTTAACGACCACATGGGCAGAATTTAACAACTCTATTAGCCAACGATGTTCAAAAGACGTGATTAATACAATTTAGAAGTTCAAGAACAAAATTGATGAAATTGTAAATGAGGGACAACATTACTTATTTAGGAGAATTTTGAATATTATTTACTATATCAATACATAATAACACTGTCTACTTAGTACATGCAGTACTCAATTCTGTTCAAATTGCAACTGCATGCAATTGGCTTTCTCTGCGAATATACTCAACACTGCTTTTTGTTTGAATTCCGACTAGGTTTTATACAGCACCGGGGGAGTGAAAATGTGGAAGCTGAAATTCGCCGAGGGAGGGAATCCGTGCCTGAGAACGGTGAACAACCACGTGGGGAGACAAATTTGGGAGTTCGATCCCGACCTCGGATCACCGGAGGAGTTAATGGAGGTCGAGAAAGCTCGTATCAACTTCACCAACAACAGATTGAAAAAGAAGCACAGCTCCGATCTACTTATGCGCTTACAGGTATTTCGATACACAAGCTTTGTTATTTTTTCTTATGCACTTCTTGGCGTATATATTTCAAAGGAATCTCACATTACTAATTCAAACCATTGACTTTACTTTAAACACAAACATTAATTATTGAGATTGTAAGAGAAAAGATAGAAGGTGGTCTCGTATGCATGCGATCTGGACCAAAAGTCTAAATCGGTTCAAATCGTTTAATTTTCTCCTTACGTACGAATACACGAGGCCTGATTTTTCACAATTTTTTTTTTAATTTTTATTTTAACTGATCAAATGATCTTATCAAAAATCGTCACTCAATGTTCAAAATTCCACTATCTTAAATAAAATATTATTTTACTATTTTTAAGGTTTGCATGGTACTATAAATATCATGTAACCTTCGTCATCATTTTTATCCCAGAGTAAATATCTCTGATGACTCTCTCTAGACTAAAACTAAATATTCTCTGGTTTCTCATTTTCCATGTTTCTTTGTCTCGACAAAAATGTTTGTTGAATCCTTGAAGTACATACTCAAGAAAGTCTAAATTTAATCCCATACTTTTCATTGAATACCGCTGAAACAAGTATATATTAAACTATACATTTTTAGGTGCCTTTTTAACATTTTTCTGAAAATTATAAAAACATACCCTTCCAATATTTTGTGGAAATTATAGTAAGAAAATTGTGGGTAATAATAATAATAATAATAATAATAATAATTTACCTATGATATTGAAAAAAAGTTTTTTAAAATGATTTTAATTTAGATTCTTATACAATATCCATAATGTAGATCTAAGATGTTATATGTTATTTATTGATTTTATATATATTGGGCCTTAAAATTAGAGTTTAATAAAGTTAACTTTAACGTAATAAATGAATAATAGATTGAGCATTGTTTTTGGGACAAAAATCATTTTCTTTTTAGTGCTTTTTTTTATGCTCCAACTAGGGATGAGCACGAGTCGGGTCAGATCAAGATTTTGGTCCACCCAAACTCGACCCAAAAATAAATACCCTAAACTCGCACTCGACCCGAACATATTCTTTAAAAACTCGACCCTACACGACCCAAAAATAAATATACTAAACCCGACCCAACCTATAGAAAAAATTAATAATTTTAGGGACCTAATTGTAAAAAAATATTTTTAGTGGACTTAATCGTAAAAAATATAATTTGAACGACTAAATTGTAAAAAAAAAGTTCAATTTTAAGGACCTAATTATAAAAAATATATAAAGAGGGGTATTATTATAAATATCTCTAAAAAATTTAAGAGAAAATTACATAATTAGTCCCGGGTCTGGACGAGTCAAATATTTTCCACCCTAAACCTGAACCCAACCCAAGTTCACCCTTAATAAAAAACCGACCCGATTGGGTTGGGTCGGGTCGAAACCCAACCGGGATTGGGTAAAATGCCCATCCCTAGCTCCAACACTAAAAAATTAAATTCTAAATCCTAAGCCTTAAAGCCTAAAAAATACATCATACCCTAATTCCCTAACCCTAATCTAAACTCCTAATCCTAAACCTTAAACATAACCTCTTAGTATGGGGCACAAATAGGTGCACAAAAAGGACATAGGATTTCTATTCATAGTATTTTTAATCTGTAATTCTAAAATTATTCATTCGTACTATCACGTTATCGAAATTAACCCGGCATTATTGAGATGACAAGACATCACGTGCATAAAATTTAACGATTCTGTCAGTCAACGACAATCAAAGGACAAGATTAATACAATTTATGAGTTTTAGAGTTAAATTGATCAAATTAAAAATAAGATTAACATTAATAATTTCAAAAGACTGAGAATTAAATTAATACAATTAAAACTAAATTAGTACAATTAAAATAACAATATTACTAATTTGAGCTTACTTCGTAAGCCAAAAACCTACCTATTACCATGTATTCCATTGAGCACGAAACCGACATCTGTGCTCAAGCATTGTGATTGTTCAACACTAATAGTAGCAATGAAAACATTCAAAGGTGAAAACAAACATGGTCGTCTAAGCTATTGTGTGATTACCAAACAGTTTTTGCAGAGCTAGCTTCATGTCTTCTCAATTGGTTACCAGATAGGGTTGGAGCTTGAACTTTTGAACTCTGAACTTAAGATTTGCTGCTAGTAGCGATGTGGGGCTGGACAAATTAATGGGAAATGGGTATCACTAATCTGGATCGAATACTGCAGATGTCCATTATGGGACAACCTTTCTAACTCAATTTTTCTATTCACAACATCAGAATTTGAACTCCTAGCTTTGCTTAAGGGATTTAATGTCTTATCCCACTAGATCAACTGGTCGTTGGTTTTAAGATGTTTGACAAAGTTAGATCATATTTTTATGATTTATTAACAAAATATTAAATGAATTGTTCAAGTTAACGACAAATACTTCTGTCATATGAGGCTCATCTTTTGAATTTTAACTCAGGATCCCGAAATATCCGAGATGGCTCAGACTAAGATTATTGTGAGCATGTGAAGTAGTTGTTAGGTCGCTCAGGCTCATTTATTAATCATTTTACAGTCATTGTTCCCTCAGATTATATTGAAATTTATTCAATCTCTTTCCTCCCATAATACAGTTTTCCAAGGAGAAGCCAGTCCCTGAGGTTTTGCCTCAGGTCAAAGTGGAGGAAGCAGAAGATGTTACAGAAGGGATGGTCACTAATACATTACGAAAAGCTGTAAATTTCCATTCATCTCTCCAGGCCAATGATGGGCACTGGCCAAGTGATTTTGCAGGTCCTATGTTTCTTATTCCCGGCTTGGTAAGTGCTGATTTTACTTCTATTTTTACCAAATAACTATCATAATTATGCAGTCTTCATGTATATTTACGTTTTGTTCATGTGATGCATCAGGTAATCACTCTGTCTATCACTGGGGCACTGAATGCAGTCTTATCAGAAGAGCATAAGAAGGAGATTCATCGTTACCTCTATAACCATCAGGCAATTTCGATATCTTTTATGTTGATGTTCTAGTATGTTTAATGGCTCCTTAAGTTAGTGAACTCTGGTTATGCATACACAATTGCAGAACGAAGACGGCGGATGGGGCTTACACATTGAGGGGCCAAGTACGATGTTCGGTTCTGCCTTGAATTATGTCACTTTAAGATTGCTTGGTGAAGGGCCTAATGGTGGGGAGGGGGCGATGGAGCGAGGAAGAGATTGGATTTTGAGACATGGTGGTGCTACTGAAATAACATCATGGGGGAAAATGTGGCTTTCAGTTCAGAACCTAACCCTTTTTATGTTGGTTTCAGTGTTTTTAATATTCACGCGGGCATCGGTTTTATAATGGTTGCACACGTTGCTTTGTGCAGGTGCTTGGAGCCTTTGAATGGTCTGGAAATAATCCCTTGCCCCCTGAGATGTGGCTTCTCCCTTATATACTCCCATTTCATCCAGGTTCCTGTCCCTTCATTTCCATCAATAAACTTTTGTTGAATTTGCATTCGGACCGGTTGTCTCCCAAAGAGAATGAAAGGACATCTTTCTTTTTTCCTCAACGACAGGAAGGATGTGGTGTCACTGCAGGATGGTCTATTTGCCTATGTCTTATTTATATGGAAAGAGGTTTGTTGGCCCTATCACACCAACAGTTTTGGCCTTGAGGGAGGAGCTTTTCACTATTCCATACCTTGAAATAGATTGGAATCGAGCACGAAATGCTTGTGCAAAGGTTAGTAAAATTGATAGCTTATACAAATGCTCTGCCTCTAACATGTATGTACTCCTTTTTATGTTGAGCTTTGAATCCAGAATCATCGGTTTATCTCATTAGTACTCTCCATAGATTGTTGAACACTTCATTGGTGCTCTTGCAGGAAGATTTGTACTACCCTCACCCGTGGCTGCAGGATATTCTTTGGGCATCACTTCACAAGATTGTTGAACCTATCCTAATGCGTTGGCCCGGAAAGAAGTTAAGAAAAAGGGCTCTCCAAACTGCAATCGAGCACATACACTACGAAGACGAGAATACTCGTTACATCTGCATTGGACCTGTAAACAAGGTGTGCAAGGAACACAAACTCCTAAATCTCATATTGTAATTAAAAGTTGGCTAATTCTATCTGTATATATATTGCTGATAACAGGTGTTAAACATGCTTTGCTGTTGGGTGGAAGACCCAAATTCGGAGGCGTTCAAGTTGCATCTTCCTAGACTTTATGATTATCTATGGCTTGCTGAAGATGGCATGAAAATGCAGGTTAGCATACCGCCTCATTCTCTATGTTAGTCGAAAATAGCCTCGGCCATTTACTCTGTGGGCATAACATAATTGTTGCAGGGTTACAATGGAAGTCAAGTATGGGACACTGCCTTTGCAGTTCAAGCAATTTTTTCAACCAACCTTACTGAAGAGTACGGTTCGACTCTGAGAAAAGCGAACATGTTCCTAAAGAACACACAGGTGGTTTATGTTTCACAAACATATAGGAGTTTACTCATTTCGGAGACTGCTTGCTTTTGTACCTTTTATATGTTCTCTTCATTGTTTTCAAGGTTCAAGAAGATTGCCCCGGGGATCTTACCTTTTGGTATCGTCACATTTCCAAAGGTGGTTGGCCTTTTTCAACTGCTGATCATGGATGGCCCATTTCCGATTGCTCGGCAGAGGGATTAAAAGTAAGTAGTCCTAAATTCCGAGAATTTTCCTAATGTTTTCTTAACATTTTCCCCTCCTGCAGGCTGTTCTTCTATTATCAAAACTATCGCCAGCAATTGTTGGAGAACCGTTAGAGACAAATCGGTTATACGATGCCGTAAATGTTATACTTTCATATCAGGTAATTCACTTTTCTGGTTATGATAAACTGAATGTGGATGAAGTAAATCACATGAAAGCCAACATTTAATGTGGTTCAGCACTTGTTGCTCACATGCATGGACTAAAGGAAAATCCACTGTAACGTACAATGAATATCGAGTATTTAAACCATGAAACCCCCCCTCCGACATCACCGTTCATTCATAATCTAGTTTTATCTTTGCAGAATGCAGATGGTGGCTTTGCAACATTTGAGCTCACAAGATCATACCCTTGGTTGGAGGTATCCCTTGTTACTCTGTTCATGCCTCTATTTTCTACTATAGACATATATCGGCTTACCATATTGTTTTGTGTCTACAGCTTATCAATCCTTCTGAAACATTCGGTGATATTGTTATTGACTACTCGTAAGATTCCTGCATTTGAGTTAAACTCTCTGTATTTTTCTTTTCTTATCTATAGTTTAATATCAATTATGATGGCTATTCAGTTATGTCGAATGTACGTCGGCTGTAATTCAAGCTCTGACAGCTTTTAGAAAGTCATACCCGGGGCATCGTCGACATGAAATAGACCGATGTATCCAAAAGGCAACTGAGTACATAGAAAATATGCAAGCCTCGGATGGCTCATGGTTTGGCCCTAACTTTGTTGTTTGTCTGTAACTTCTGTCTATGGCTAATGCTACTACAATGTTTCAATTCCGTCTTTTTCCCTAGCTTTGAACTCAGTTCGAGTTATTTACTCTATCCAACTAGGTACGGCTCGTGGGGTGTTTGCTTCAACTATGGTACAATGTTTGGGGTGAAAGGATTGGTGGCTGCTGGAAAGAGCTTCAATAACTCTTCTAGTATCCAGAGGGCCTGCAATTTTCTGCTGTCGAAACAGCTTCCCTCGGGTGGCTGGGGAGAAAGTTATCTTTCATGTCAAAACAAGGTCAGGTTCATTAACTTGCTATGTAACACTTCTTAATTTCGACTCGAGCGTATACGGAACATCTGAATTTCATAATCTCCGTTCTAATGCAGCGGTGTATTGTTTATATCAAATTTAATGCTCCCCTGTACAGGTTTACTCGAATATTGAGGGCAACAAACCACATGTAGCAAACACTGGCTGGGCTATACTGGCTCTAATCGATGCTGGGCAGGTAAAACATCATTCTCTACTGCAGTAGCTTCTAAATGTTGAAATCGGACTATGCCGCTACTGTGATCACCGTCTTCTCGAGTAGCACTTCTCTTTGATAATATGGAACCGTGGAACCTTTCATACATATTCGTAACAGAAAACCATGTTTGGTAATTTATGTGCAGGCTGAGAGGGATCCAACACCACTGCACAAAGGAGTCAGATACTTGATAAATTCCCAAATGGAGAATGGGGATTTTCCACAACAGGTAGAGTACTATTCGCCGCCGCCGGTGCATAGAATTTTCGCCTTAAAACAATGCATATTCCTAGACTGAATCCGTGAACTCATCACATGCAGGAAATTGTGGGAGTCTTCAACAGGAATTGCATGATCAGTTACTCGGCATTTCGCAACATTTTCCCTATTTGGGCATTAGGCGAATATAGCACTCGAGTGTTGCAGCAGGAACGCAAAACACCGTAGGACAGCGGTTAGAACTTCTGTTGTTGCTACGGTAACTATATGTTCATCATGTTAACTAATAGTACTTGTTAATTTATGAAGGAAGTTGTGTTAGCAGAATCCCTTAGGGTGACGCCAATGGGTTAGCCATTTTGGGAGTTCATATTAAAGAATAAAGAGTAAAGACGTTGCATTGTGTTGTCAATACTTTACAATGTGTTGTGGTGATCAATACTTTAAATTCACATTTGCAAGGACTCATAGAGGTTGTTTTCATATGTATGAATGAGCCTTTACGTTAGTGTTCATGGACAGAGTTAAAAAAATTTAATTTGAGACGTTAAAATTTAAAAAGTTTTAAAATATTTTTTAAGTAGGTGATAATAAATAATGTATCGATTTTTTTAAAGATATCAGTTTTCTTTTAAGATGTATTAACATTCATTTAAAATTGTATAAATTTCATTCTTAATATTATTTTATATTAAATTTATAAAAAAAAAAATTCTAAAATTTTTAGGGCACATAGCTAAAGAGTAGCTATGCCCATGTGCTCATAGAGCCTTTAAGATGGTTTTGATGGAGTGTTTGGCATGCATGTTTGTGTGATTATACACAAATAGTTCTTTGAAGGAATGGATCAAAGGACGTTAGAAGGTAGTCACATTTTTTGAAAATTTTAAATTTTCATACATTTTTATTATTTTGTAGCCTCTAAAATTTTCAAATCTCATATAGTTTTATTAAGAGTGAATGTAAGATTACCTATGGTAATATGATTTTCGGAATGTAACATTACATGACAGATTACTAAGAATATTACATTACCTTGTTTGGTTTAATTGGCATTAATATGAAATGACGTTGTTTGGTTGAAGAAATATAAGATTGTTTGAAAATAAACTTGACCAAATTGTCCTTATAATGTGTTTGCCTTTAAACAAGCTAAGCTTCCCATATATAATTGAAAATATTTACATGAAAATTCATATAACTGTTTTTGTGGCACTTTTGTCTTAAATGCATGAAACTATCAAATACCAAAGAAAATGAAGAAAATAGGATTCTCGCCATAAACCCAAAAAAATGTTACTGTTGAGAATGAAGTATTATCCCCTGGTAAGAATCATCTCAACCAAATATGAGTATAGAATTTCAAAAAAATAATTTTTTGATAATTATTTTTTCCGCGATCCAAACATCCCATAAATATAAAAAATTGTACTTAAAACATAAAATTTTTCGTCTGTCTCTTATTCCTTGATCTAAGTCAATGGGATAAATTGTTGAATGTGTACATACTTAGCTTGTCGTGTGAGAAGAGTGTTGGCTGGCGATCATTCCTTCATTGTGGTATGATTCTTAGGTGGTTTGACTAGTGTTTTCGGTTGAAATTTTTCGAGTCGATAGCGGATTTGTCATGCAGTAAATTAGAGTTATATATCGAGTTAGCGGTTTTTAGATATTATTGTTGAAATAAAAAATGATTTCTTCGTCTAGTGATAGTCTTTCAATACATTGAAAAGTCGTTTTTTTTTCAGCGATGTTAAAAGAAAATTTTAAAAAAAGACGTTATATTTTTTTGTCGACTTTAAAAGAAGTCGTCATATTTTCCTAACAATAGATTTATCCCTAATTTAACGAATAATTGTTAGAGCATCCTAGGTTCGACTGTCCTTATATGGTTACTTCTTTGAGGTCTAATTTTATCTTTAATAAAATTAAGTAAACTCTGGTCGAACAAAAATAAGAAAAAAACTTTAATATACAGTTTATACGTGCTTGTCAAATTTAGAGGTAGTTTAGGGTTTAAGAATTTAAAATTTAGTATTAGAGTTTAAGGTTTAGAATTTAGAGTATTTTTAGATCCTAAAAAAGAGTTGTCTAAAAAAATTATACGAACTATGTATCAAAATATAACTCCAAAAATAATGTCTACTTTTCTCTCATAAATACTTTCTTAATGATTTAAATTTCTACAGCTTTTACAAAATTTTAATTATTATATATTTTTATAACTTTATAAAATTATTTTTATAAGTTTTATTTTTGGATGATAATATGTCATAATCACATAGTGTCACATCACCCCTTAAATAATATTACAAAGATAGTATTGACGCGGAAGAAGTAAACAAGTCGAGGTATTAATGTGGATCAAAAAATAGTTAGGTACTAATGTGAGAAAAATAAATAAATCTAAGAACAAATATAAACAAAAAAATTTAAGTACAAATATGAAAAAGTGGATAAGTTTAGGACTAAATGTGACTTATCCCATGTGATTATTAGAGTTTCAGTATTGTTGGAAAATTAAGGTTAATTCGAAATAAAAATTAAACATAAACAAAAAAAATACTGTTTAATGGAATTGAACAAATTCGAAATTGACCAAAAATAGATTGTTGATGCCTGCACAAATACAGTTTCTTTAAGATAGATTTCGACCATTCCTTTGTGCTTGAGTTCTTTGGCCGTTAGTCTCCTAAGATACAAAAAAGATGATCTTCGACAATAGCACTTCTGAAGAGATCACGAACAGAGCCATTGTCTTTAACAATCATCGAAAACACAATGCAATTTTCAAGAGTAGAAAAATTTTCCAGTTGTGTCTAAAACTGAAGAGAGATGAAGTTTATGTAGGGGAGTGATTAGGTTGAACCGTGGGAATAAAATATTCCAACTTTTAATAGTCATTGATTCTTTTCCTATTTAATTCAAAAGCATACAATCAATGCCATATTTACTCGGATATATTTTGTGAATTACACGTATTACCGTTTTTAATATTCGAATATAAAGAAAGTAGATAATATCCCTTTAAATTCAAAATATTCTCAAAAAGATATGCAATATTAAGGAAAAAATTATTCGAAGTGGATAAAATATACGTAGGCCCCCGAAGGGCACGACCAGTCCGGACATTCGCGTCGCCCAAGTCGTGTGGGTGCGCCCCTAACCTGAATGGGACTAATTCACACACCCCTGCGCACGAGGCACATTTTTCATTCATGTCATTCAATGACCATAAAGTGGGTAAGTGTATATAAACACTTTCTATGCCATTTATCCCATCCATGTGGGATAAGGGGGGTTTTATCTTCCTTACTCAATTCACAACTACCTTACTTTGAACATCAATTTCTCATTCATTACTCAAGCATTTTGAGCATATGAGATATCATTGTAAAGGTCTCATGGAGTAGAATAGGGCATAATAAAATACTTATTCGGATCTCCACATTTACCTTCTGGAATTGTGGCTCAAAGTTGCCAATTCCTCATAATTTTCCGACAATCCCCCACATGAATGAAATTGATGATTTATCAAAAACATTTTGACTCGATGTGGTGATATCTTCTACGATCGATAGTTGTATAGGATAGGTAGGTTTCCGCATTTGAACTTTCCCTTGTGAAGTATTTTTACTTTAATAGCTAACTAGTAGACGTGATATACTTGAACTATTCAGCCATTTGTGTAAACGATGATATACTCTACACAACTACATCTCTTACAAGAGTATTTATTCTCATGGTTATGTCCATATGGTCGTGGACATCGCCTGGTTCTGCAAGAGTTTGAAAGAGCTATGCCTAGTAGTCTCCTTGAAGCGGCCCTACTTCTCTCTTACATAGGTGACTTATGTTGCACAGCTCACCGAAGCACACAATGGTCATTAAAAGCTTTTAGCTTAGCCTATCTCACTTTGATCACTGTTTACATCATAGGAACGGAGTTGGGGATGAATACACCCACAGTGACCGAACAAGTATATGCAATTAGGTTGTCCCTGTGAACTTAGATCTTGGGATCTCCAGTCATCTAGGTAGGATTTTCCTTCACATAGCATCTTTATTTTCCATGGGCTTTAGTCTCATTCCTTTAGATGTTTTCTCAACATGATCTCAGTTTAACCCTTTGGTTAACTGATCCGCAATGTTATCATTTGATCTTACATAATCAATAGAGATAACTCTATTTGAAATTAGTTCTTTAACGGTATTATGTCGACGACGCATATGTCTCGACTTACCGTTTTACATGCAATTCGGTGCTCTAGCAATTGTTGCTTGATTGTCACAGTATATGCATATTGTGGTCACAGGTTTCAGCCATTCAGAAATATCCTTAAGAAATCGCCTAAGCTATTCGGCTTTCTCTCCGGATTTGTCCAGAGTAACAAACTCAAATTTCATTGTGGATCTGGTTATAATCGTTTGTCTTGAGGATTTTCATGACACGACTCTTCCTCCCAAAGTGAATACATATCCACTTATGCCTTTGGTTCTTGAATATCATATATTCAATTGGTATCAGAGTGTCCTTCTAAAAGAACGAGGTCTCTAGAATAATGCAATTCATAGTCCCAAGTATATCTGAGATATCTCAATACTCTCACAATTACTTTCCAGTGATTTTTCCCTGGATTGCTTGTGAATTTGCTTAAACTGCTCACAGTAAAAGCGATATCTGGTCTATATAGCTCATGAGATACATTAAGTTGCCTATGACTCTTGCATATTCCCCTTGATGAATACTTTCCCCTTTATTCTTAGATAAATGTGAACAATGGTCTAATGGAGTTATGGCTATGCCAGAATCACCCTTGTTAAATTTCTCAAGAATCTTGTCCACATAGTGTGACTGAGTCAATATGAGACCTTCAATTGACCTTTTAATTTGGATGCCCAAAATCGTATCGGTCAGTCCCATATCTTTCATGTCAAACTTTGAACTTAACATATTTTTGGTATGCTTTACCATTTTATTGTTGCTTCCAACAATGAGTATGTCATCAACACACATACATAGAATAATAAATCCACTATCTGTAGTTTTGACATATACACATTTGTCACACTCATTTATTTTGAAGTCGTTTGTCATCATGACACTATCGAACTTCTCATGCCATTGTTTTGGTACTTTTTTAAGTCCATATAGAGACTTCACCAATCTACATACTTTCCTTTCTTGACCTGAAACTACATGACCCTCGTGTTGTTCCATGTATATTTCTTCATCAAGTTCTCCATTTAGGAAACTGTTTTAATATTCATTTGATGCACTTCAAGATTTTGCAAAGTAGCAATTGCGAGTATCATCCTTATAGATGTTATTCTTGATACGGGGAGAATGTATCAAAGTAATCAAGGCCTTCTTTTTGTCGGTATCTTTTTATTACCAATCTTGCCTTGTACTTATCAATTATTCCATCTGCTTTCATTTTTCGTTTGAAAATCTATTTTAAATTTAGTGGTTTAATTCCAGGAAGAAGGTCCACTAATTCCCACGTATGGTTTTGCATGATGGAATCAGTTTCACTTTTAATGGCTTTTTTCTATTATGTACCTTCAGCGGAGCGTATAGCATCACTATATGTTTGAGGTTCAGCTTCTAGCATAAAGGTTAAAAAATCCAATCCAAAGAATTTTTCCACCCTTGCTCGTTTGCTCATTCTTGGCTCTATTTCAATTTCAACCTCTTGTTGATCATTTAGACTGATCTCGTCTAATGTTCGTTTTACTGAACTTTCATTAACCTCCCTAGATTTATAGTGAAATATATTTTCAAAGAATGGTGCATTCTTTGACTCTATTATCGTGTTATTGTGAATCTCAGGATTCTATGATTCATACACAAGAAACCAATAAACATTGCTATGTTTTGTATAGCCAATGAAAATGTAATCTACAGTTTTAAGGGCTATTTTCATTTGTTTTGGTAATGGGGCCATTACCTTGGCAAGACACCCCCACATTTTCAAGTGTTGGTAGGAAGGTTTTCGACCTTTCCATAACTCATATGGTGTCTTATCCTTTTTTTTGGGGGAACCTTATTTAAAAGGTAATTAGTTGAAAGTACAACTTCCCTTCACATGTTCTGTGATAACCCAGAGCTTCCTAACAAAACATTCATCATTTCTTTTAGAGTCTGATTTTTTCGTTCGGCTACTCTATTAGATTGAGCAGAATACGGTGGTGTTACTTCGTGAATAATACCATATTGTGAGCAATGTTCATCAAATGGATTAACATATTCACCACCACGATCACTTCTTACCATCTTAATCTTTTTATTAAGTTGGTTTTTGACTTCCTGCTTATAGAGTATAAATTTCTCAATAGCCTCGTCTTTGCTTTTAAGCAAATACACATAGCAATATTTTGTGCTATCGTCGATGAAGGTAATAAAAAATTTATTTCCTCCTCTCGTTTGAATGAATTTCAAATCATAAACATCGCTATAAATTAGATCAAGAGGTTCCATACTTCTTTCAATAGTTTGAAGCGAAGACCTTGTTAATTTTGCTTCAATGAATGTTTCACATTTACTATTATAATCAAATATGAAACGAAGGGATGTGTTCCAAATTAATCAATCTCCGTAGAGTATCATAATTAATATGTCCGAGTCTACCATGCCATAAATTTAAAGACTCATGCCTTTTGATTTTACAGAGATAGCATTGAGTTTCCACATTCCATTCAATACATATCCCTGCCCACAATAATCCCCCTTTAGACAAAATTAATTTTTGGGATTCAAAAACCATTCTAAAACTGTGAACACTTAAAAGTGTTCTAGATACAAGGTTTTTACGTATGTCAGGCACATACAACACATTTTGCAGCTTGGGTTCTTTGAAGTTATCTTTAAGACTACAATTCCATTCTCTTTGATCTTGAAAGTCGCATCACTTTCCATGTAGAGCTTCTCCCCATCGTTGCTAGGTATCAGCTCAAAAAATGAATTCTTTTCACAACAGATATGATGTGTGGCTCCAGTATCAAGCCATTATTCTCTTGGGTTGGAGTCAACCAGGTTAATTTCAGAGATCACAGCACACAGATCGTCATCTTCCACAGTCATTGGCTTTGGCTTTCTTTGGATTCTTGCATTCAGAAGATTATGCCCCACCTTGCCACAGTTGTAGCATGCTCTCTTGAATTTCTCTTTCTTGGAAATTCCACCATTAGGCACCAACTTTGACCTGGCTTGGTGTTGTTGGGGTTTCTTTCCCTTCCTGACTTTGACAACATTTTCCTTATCCTCTTTGAAGGTTTCTTTACTGAATTTTCTGGCATTGCCTCTGTTGTTCTCTTTTATTCGAATTCTGACAATCAGTTCCTTCACTGTCATTTCTTTTTTTTTTGTGCTTCAGGTAATTTTGAAGTTATTCCATCCGGGAGACGGCTTTTCTGTGATGGCAGCTACTTGGAAGGATTCGCTTATGACCATTCCCTCAGCAAGAATTGCATGAACAATCAGTTGGAGTTATTCCACTTGACTTACTACTGGCTTGGAATCAACCATAGTAAAATTCAAAAACTTTACGACTAAAAACTTTTTAGCCCCAACATCTTCTGTTTTGTATTTGTGGTCCAATGCCCTCCACAGCTCTTTAGCTGTTTTATAAACATCATATACCGAATATAAAGAGTCTTGTAGTCCATTGAGGGTGTAGTTTCGGCATAGAAATTCGGCGTTCATACAAGCCTCAATGATGCTGAAGGCGGTGATATCATCCACCTCTCCTTCTTCTTTTCCTACTTTGACAACTGGGATCTTCCTTCAAGTATTTTGCCAAGTTCAGCATTGTCAGATAAAACAACATCTTCTGTTGCCATGTCTTGAAATTCTATCTACAGAATATTGTCGGCTTCTCATTGTGGCTTATTGCCACAGCTATTGCATTTAGATTCATAGGCTATTTTGCTTGTTTTGAAGTCTGCCTTGGTCCCACCATCTGTGCGGACGAGTTGAGTGAGTCGGTAAAATCTCCCATAGTCATTGTTTCTGTTAAAAAAGAAATAAAAACCCCAAAATTAGTAATAATTCCAATAAACTGAAAATTAATTTGGCTTATTTTTTATTTTTCACAAAATCCATAACCTTAGTTACTTCTAAATGACAATTTTTGTAGAACAGATTTGTTCCATTTTTTAGATTAAGCAAACCCGTTTAAACGGCAGGATAAATCCTGAAAACAAATTTATTTGCTTTCGTGTAATCGTAATTATTTTGAATCGCATGGTCGAAATATATCTTAAGATTGTTGAACAATTAAGGTTAATTCAAAATAAAAATTAAACATAAACAAAAAAAATACTATTTAATGGAATTGAACAAATTCAAAATCAACCGAAAACAGATTGTTGAGGCCTGCACAAAAGCAGTTTCCTTAAGACAGATTTCGACCGCTCTTTTGTGTTTGAGTTCTTTGGTCGTCAGTCTCCCAAGTTACAACAACAGATGATCTTTGACAGTTTATTTAAGACAGATTCTCCCACGTCATACGAGTGCGCTCCCAACCCGAATGGGATTGATTCGCACCCCCTTGCGCACAAGGCACTATTTATATTCATGTCATTCATTGACCACAAAGTGGGTAAGTGTATATAAACACTTCCCATGCCATTTATCCCAACCATGTGGGATAAGGGGGTTTTATCTTCCTTACTCAATTTACAACTACCTCACTTTGAGCATCAATTTCTCATTCATCACTCAACCATTTTGAGCATATGAGATACCGTTGTGAAGGTCTCATGGAGTAAAATAGGACCCATTAAAATCCTTATTCGAATCTCCATCTTTGCCTTCTCGTATTATGACTCAAAGTTGCCAATTTATCACAATTTTCCAACAAGTATATATTGTCACGTTCAAAGATGGTTTGCATGTTAGATGTTACCTGTATTGTTGGTAGCATCAGTTTTTTTTTCAACCGATTAGGTGTATAGAGGTGGGATCAGCTTTTTTTCAACCGATTTGGTGTATAGAGGTGGGAATTGGGGGAATATCCGAAAATCGTGTGGATCCGAACAGACAAGATGGGGAATAATCGAAATCTTCACCCACGAGATAGGAACGGTGAAAGTTTTATCATCGAAGCTCAAATGGGGATAGAAAAGGGTATTGTTATATCCGAATCGTAGAGATAACTAAACCGTAACTGTATAAATAACCGTGGGGATCCCAAAAAAATTGTAAAATTCTTGATATTTTACAAGATTTTCAAAAAAAATATAACTTATTTAACTATATATCCGTAATATATACTATCTTAATAAAAAAAATTACTATATTATTATTAACTTTCTCTCAATCCTAGCCGCACTCAACATGTTTCTATCTTAGTTTTTAGATATAAGCTAAAACCCTCGTCTAAATCTTCCCCAACACAACACCGGTTCAATCTTCATTATCTCGTAACTACTTTCAATCGAAGTATCCAAGCTTTATATTTTGAACTGAATTGGCCATTTATTTTGGTCAGTCAAATAGTAATTTTGTTTATTTTTTTGGGGATGCAGATTCCCCAAAAATCGTAGGGATCCGCGCGGGAAGGGTATGGGGACGAAAAATTCCTAAAGTATTTAGAGAGAATTTCTCAAAATTGTACCGCAAGTGTTGGGGACGAAATGAGAAATACAAACCGTCTCTACTCCACCCGATTCCCACCCCAATCGATATATCTTACTAGAGTGATTAAATCAAGGATTTATATCCAACACACTGGTGGTGGAAACTAAAAGTTTTCACAAGCACCTTAGTTTTAGGGTTTAGAGAGCCTGTTTAGAGGTAGGGTTTAGGGGTTTAGGTGTAGGGATTTAGAATTTAGGGGTAATTGTTAGAATTTAGGGTTTAATGTTAGGATTTAGGGTTTAGAGGTTAGGGTTTAGATTGTGGGGGCAATATGTTGGGGATTTAGGTTTCAACCTATAAATCCTAAATTCTAACTCTAAACATTAAATTCTATTCACAATACTAAATTCTAACCTACTAAACCTAAACCCTACACCCAAAATTGAGTCTCTAAACCCCAAAACTAGGACGCTTGTGAAAAATAAAAATTTCTACCGCCGGTGTATCAAATAATTATCCTTAAATCAATAATCAATAGAATAAGTTAACTACGTTTCCATTAGATTTTCTCAACATGCCAGTAAAATTATGGATAAAATACATTTTAGGTTACTTATTATTTGTTTTGTTATAAACGAGTCACTATTTTCCTAAAAGTTATTATTTAGTTACACGATTAAAATTTTGTTACGAACATTATTAGATTATTAAAATTGAAGCATGCTCTGGTATAATAACAATTTTTAGTCCATAAAATTTATACATTCTATTAATTTGGTCCAAATTCAATAAATTCAATAAATTTCACATTTTATATTTAAAAATTTTGACGTTACAACATTCTCACACACCTTTTGACCCTTTTTGTACTCCTTGCTATTTTCCATCCTCTCTATAATCGAAAGATGTGATAGTTTTACAGATACAATCACTTCACTATTTGATAGTTGACAGACTAGTGTAACAGACCCATTATAACCCTAAAGACACCCGCTAGTATACACAATCACTTCACCAATTGAATTTTTAAATATGAAAAGTTAAATTTATTGAATTATTTCAAATAGGGCGAGTATTGATAGAACCTATAAGTTTTTGAAACTAAAATTATTATTATATCATGCTACACTAGATGTCTATTTCAGTTTTAATGGTGAAGATACCTAATTGATAAATTTTTACTTGAACGACTAGATTGTAATTTTTAGAAAAATGATTTATTTGTTACCAAACTAGGGATGGCAACGGGTCGGGGCGGGTTTTTGGCCGCCCCGAACTCGCCCCGATATATTAATCCCAAAACTTGACCCCGCCTCAGAAATAAAATAATAATTTACCAGCCCCGCCCCACCCCGATTTATAAACCCTAAACCCGACCCAAAAATGTAAAAAAATATATTAAATTTCGTCGACGATAAATGTTAGATTCGATCGAAGGACCATTATATTGACAAAATATAAATTTCACAGACTTTACACTATATAAAAATAAAATAAAACCAATTAAATTACTCATATGAAGAAAAAAATACATAGTTAAAAAATAAACTCGACCATTGACTTTTAGAATCAGATATGTTAAAATTCGAACAATATCTAACAAAAATTTAAGATAAACACAAACTAAAAAAATAGCTTGAAACTCCTAAAAGTATTTATATATAGTGATATTTTTATAAATATAATAAAAATAATAAAAAAATATCGGGGCGGGGCAGGGAATTTTCATATCATACCCGAACCCGCCCCAACCCGACTTTACATTTTTAAATACCCGCCCCGCCCCGATCCTCGAAAATCATAAGAAAAAACCCGATCGGGTCGGGTCGGGGCACACCGGGTCGGATCGGGGACGGGTAATTTTTCCATCCCTATACCTAACATATAATTGGCTAACTTATATTGTATTTTACCCTAAATTATATCTGGTGTACTAGCTACGTACAAAAGTCCTCTGCCTTTTTCGGTACCTTTTTATGTCTAAACACTAAAAAAATTAAATTTTAAGCCCTAACTCTAAATTTTTAATACTAAACCTTAAACCCTAAAAAGTATATCATGCCCTAAATTTCTTAAACTCTAATTCTAAATCCTAACCTTAAACCATAAACCTAAATTTTTAGTGTGTAGATATAAATAAGGCACCGAAAAAGGAGGAGGATTTCTATTCACCGGCTACAATTTGTCTCGAATAGAAACCCTCTACTCCTTTTTTGTACCCTATTTATGTCTCACTCTAAAAATTAAATTGAGGGTTTAAGATTATAGAATTTAGAGTAGGGTATATTTTTCAGGGCGAACATTTTAAGCTTTAGAATTTAGGGTAGTGCTTAAAATTTTATTTTTTTAGTTTTTTTTCTCTTTTCTAGACACTATTTTCATCTGTCTTGGTTTTCAAAATGGGAGAGTTCTTGGCCTATATGAAGCACCCAACCATGGCTATTGGACTTATCACATGCATATAACAAATAAAAGATAAATTCAGAGAATAGAAGAAAAGAGTGATGGCTAACTCCATAGCTACTCGTTGGAGAAAACTAAGTGGCGAGAAGAACTGGGAAAGTCTTCTTCAACCTCTGGATTCTGATCTCCGCAAGTATCTAATTCACTACGCTCAGATGACCGGCGCCGTTGGAGACCTCTTCAACAGTAACACCGACGAACCCGACGCCTCAAAACTAGACTTCTTTTCCAAGGCTTTTCTTGTGAAAGGAAACCCATACAAGTACGAGGTCACTCGCTTCCTTTATGCCGGTTCCGACTTCGTTGAGTCGTCGTGGTTCGGATATGTTGCGGTGGCCACCGATGAAGGAAAGCGTGTCCTCGGCCGGAGGGATATTGTGGTTGCTTGGAGAGGAACTTCTGCAACCAGGGAGTGGCTCAATGATTTCAACTGTATAATACAAAGATCGGCTTCGGACCTATTCCCCCCCGCCAAACAACATGATGCCACCGTGCACTATGATTTCCACGATCTTTATACCGGAACAAGACCGGGTTCTGCTCATAGCAAAACTAGTGCCAGAGAGCAGGTACGTATATACTTGCTTTCTACCGACTTAGCTTAGAAGTTGTGACCTGAATTTTGTTTTATTTTAACCTAGAAAGTTTGTAGTACGTCAATTTGGTGAAAATAAAATTGGAGAAAAAAATAAGAATGTGTGGGATGGGAAAGAAGCGTATCCACCGGGGATAGATCGAGGAGGGCGTTAGCGACAGTCTCACCCTATAAATTTTAATTTTGTATACAATTTATGTATTTTTTTATTAATGATTTAAGTCTATACCTTAAATTTCTAATATAACTCTCTAATTGTTCGCACCCCTGAAATCATGTGTCCTTCTCTAGGACCGACTATACTCAAGTAAAATTTGAGTAGAATTACTTCTTTATAATGAAGTATCCATCTCTATAAATTGATACTATGAGTTAAAGTTAACATACAATCGAATAATTCATTAATAAGTCACATTACTTTAGTATTTTTTGTTTTTCAACATAAGCGAATTTCTACTCATCTATCCGTTTCTTTTTTTTTTTTAAAGACATAGATAGCAAAAGCAACATTTGATTTCTTGTTGTCTTCTCTCTCCAGGTCCTGGACGTGATAAGGGAGCTTGTGAACAGGTACAAAGATGAGGAAATAAGCATAACCGTGACGGGCTTCGGCTTGGGCGCAGCACTAGCAACGCTAACCGCAATGGACATAGTTGCCAATGGATATAACAAGCCAACCACAGGCAACCCGGACAAGTCGTTCATGGTCACGACCATCACATTGGGCGGCCCGCGTGTTGGAAACACCGGCTTGGCATACGTATTCGATACACCGGTGATCACCTTCACCTTCTTCGTATAAAAAACGAAAGGGATTTCGTTCCTATGCTTCCTCCGGCAATGCTCTCGTACACCGAATACGGAACTAAATTGATTGTCAACACTTAAGTCGAAGTACTTAAAGTGGAAGGGACCCTTTCGCTCATATGCTACTTTCCCGGGTGAACATGACGATGAATATGAACCTAGACGCAAACGTACCTGTAAAGACACAATCTCTTTAGACGAAGACGAATACGAACTCCGCAGAGGTATCATTACAGAATATTATAGTTGTCACAATATGGAATTATATGCACATGGAATTGCAATCCAAGACATCGGGAAGAACACTCCGGCGGATGAACTAGATCATGATATAGCACTCGTAGAAAAACATTCAGACCGTGTGAAAAACGAGTACGGAATTCCTCCTAATTGGTGGGAAGGTGAGAACCGCAGAAGGATGGTTCAATCGGAGAATGGTCGTTGGGTGGTTGTTTGAATCTAGATGGCTTTGCTTGGCTTGGTTAATCAGCATTTCATAATACATAACTATTTTTTGATACAAATAAGAGCCCTCGGCTATGGGATTGGTGCTCTCCCTAGCTGAGACATGTATCTGAGGTTCAGACTCCAGATACATCTCACGTAATGTAATAAAGCACTTTATGTTTAGTGTTTTCAAATTTCAATTATGTTCGCGTTTATGCATGTTTTAAAACATATTTATGCATGGTGTTTTCGATTATGTTCACGTGCATGCAGCTCTTTCTTTTCATTTATTCTTTTGGTTTCCAAGGTATCCATCGGAGAAGTCCGCTAATATATTCTTCGATTTATGTCGGTTCATATTGGGGTAAACGCTAGTGACGACTCAAAGATTTAAAGTGTCTTGTGCAAGCGTGGTAGATTGACTTTTGAATAAAAAAAAGTCTAACAAGACTCAAAATCCATCAAGTACAACATCATTTAATTTTTCATGTGCTTTATCACTAGTCTAAAACTAATCTTTTGTTTTCCTTTTGCAAGTATTTAACTTAACTCATTTTGGACCATCTTTTTCTTAGAGATTCTATGTTGTCGCTCCTACTGCACATGTTGAGAACCACCTATTATTGACGCTGACCACAAATTTTAAAACTGCTCTATATCTTGAGCGAAGATCGAATTCTCAACCACCGATTAACATAAAAAGATTTTTATTTATTGATTCGTTGCTTTGTTTTATGCTCTAATTTCATTGCAAAATTCGTTTGAAAGCATCGACTGTATCGTAATTCTTAGTCCTTAGATACGGATTCACTAATACGTTTAACTGAGAATCGGTGGTCAGCCGGTAGAATTGGTGAGATGGAATTCCAAAAGGCATAATATCAAAAAAAAAATGTGTTGACGGTTAATTGAATAGTTATTTTAAATTTTTGTTTAAATAGTTTAAATCTAACGTTTCATTTTGGGTCAAAATGATACATCTGTAGATGAAAATTGTTAGTTAATTAACAGTAAATGACTTGAAATGACATTGCAAATTTATAAAATTAATGTTATAAAATTATATTAAATATAAAATTATTTTTCTACTGATGTGTCATTCTGTCTAGTTATTTCAAACTGTTTACCGTTAGTCACGGACGGAGCTAGGATTGACCATGAGGTGGGCAAGTTAACTAACTTTGAAATAAATAGGATTTTAAAAAGTAATTAAATCATAAAAATAAAGAAATTAAGGTTTAACTTTACTAATTTTAAAATTGAAGGGTCTTAAAAAGTGACTAAACCAGAAGAAAAAAAAACGATGGGTCATGGCTTAATTTCATTAATTTTAACTTAAAGGGTCTTAAAAATAATAAATTAAATTTTTTTGGGAGGGGAAAAGACTTAATTGCAAAGGTTCTAAAACTATCAATGGTCAAAAAAAATAATTAAACCATTCAAAGTTTGGGGAATTATCCCTCCCACCCTCCCTTTAGCTCCATCCATACCGATAGTCGACTATCAGTTTTCATCCGTAGAATAGTCATTTTGACCTAAAATAAAACGTTAATGGTTAAATTACTTCAAAAAAGAATAGATGCCAAAATTACTATTTAATCAAACAGAATTTTTTCACTTTATGCGATTTTAAAACTATACCAACTTTTGTGAACAGTTAAAATGTGAAAGAAAATGGATAAATAAAATCGATAGTTCAACCAGTTGAATAGATTTTTGATTTTTTAACATTTTCTTTACTTTCTAATTCGTTTTTTCTGAAAATTTAAATAAACATTATCGAATTAGTAGTTTTACCGGTTAAACTAACAACCATTGATCAGACAGGTTTTATCATTGAATTAGTTTTTATATCGGCAATAGAGGTGTTCGTGGGTCAGGTCAGATTAGATTCAAACCAGACTTACGAATACAACTATTATATTTTAGGCTTGTCCAAGCTCACCAAGGCTCAAAATATGGGTCTAAAATTTTGTACAAACCCAATTTGGTACTTAGATTACTTTTGGACCACTTTTTTTTTTGGAAGAAAGGACTATCCCATAAGCCTCATTAAAAATTTCCCTAAATCTAAATGGAGAAAAAGAGTACACATGAAAATAATTACATAGGATCAAGCTATAAAACGACAACAGCATAAAAACAACCTAACCCTTAGGAGAATGCCTGATCAGTAAGGAACAAAGGAAGCACCTCCGGAGGGGGATGCTCAAAGACAAACTCATAGAGATCAAGCCCCGCGCCATACTAGCCAAACATATCCGCATCACGGCAAACATGAACAACTCGCACCTCCCAATTTCTATTCAAAAGGTCCCTCAAATGCTCCACATTCGCATTCTCATATAACAACATCGAGTCACTGTTCAAGATGTGAACAACACTCACATTATCAATCTCCAACTCAATATTACGGAACCCCAAACATTAAGCATGGCTAAGATCATCAATTGCCGCCCATATCTCCGACATAAGGACGGAACACACCCCTATGCTTCGAGCAAATCCAAAATGCCACGCACCACAATCATCTAGGATCACACCACCAACCGCAACCATATTTCTAACACTGCCCACAACCCCATCAACATTTATTTTCACCACACCCTGCCTTGGTCGTGACCAGCGCTCGCTGTTCCTCCAACCGGGTTCCCTGATTTAGCCGATTATTTCGGTCCAACAACGAAACACACAACCTTCGGCTATACCAAAGACAACAAGTAATCAAATTGTAACATGTACTTTCAAAATAGTTGTGACATGGAACATTTTTATTAGCAAAATTGTATGCATTTTATTAAGATAATTGAAAAAGTAAAAGTCCATAGTAAAGAACAAAAGTTAAACAAGAAAAAACATGGTCTGTACCAAAGACACATGGCATTTCGTGCTACCACGAGGCTCTAAACAATTGCTTCTTTGACTTGTAACACTTAATATCATTTAAACAATTGAAATTGCTCGGTGTCAAAGTCAATTTGATATTATTAAGTATTAGTTTTATCGGTTATACTAACAACCAACGATTTAACATTTCTTACCGTTAATCAAGCTTTTACAAAATTTATGACATGGGTGATTGTGGGATAGATCGAATTGGAATCCGACTAGGCTTATGAATAAGATTAACATACTTTATGTTTGTTCAAGTTTATCTCAGCCCAAAATATGAGTTTAAGATTTTGTACAAACCCACTTCCGTTTTTGAACTATTTTTCGACCACTTTGATATATAAACCTAAGAAATATTCCACAAATTAATATGTTGTGTTAACATGACGTATCAATAACTAATCAAATTGTGACATGCAACACCTAATAATATGTCAGCATATAACACTGCTAAGTGTTAAATGTTACAATCTGATATAATGGTTGAAATATCAACTTAGCACACATACTAATTTGAGAAACATTCTTAAATTTAGATGTTAAAGTAATCTAAGAAATTATTCAGATGCCAAATCTAACAAGTTGGGACAAGTATACAAGTCTCGGATGGCTCATGGTGTGACCCTAACTTCCTTTAAAACCAATGTTTATAAGAAGCTTTTGTTGTTAGTATGCGACTTCTGTCTATAGCTAAAATTATTGAAGTCCTCCAATTGTTTAGATGAGTTGATTTGTCTTTGCGACTTTTTTTTATTGAGGAGTTTGGTTGGTTGAGTATATAAAATATGAGTAATTATATTATGTATTGTCGGTGATTTTTTTTTTGTTTCTACAAGGGTGCTAATTTTAGGGTTTAGAGATTTGCTTTAGAGTTCATGATTTAAGGGTGTATGTGCTTAGAATTTAGGGATTGTAGTTAAAATTTAGTGTTTATAGGTTAAAACATAAATTTCTAACATATTACCCTAAAACTTAAACCCTAAATTCTAACCACAATTCTTAAATTCTAAACCCTTAAATATAAACCCCTAAATCTTAAACCTCAAATTAAATTCTTAATCTCTAAAACTATGGCGCTTACAAAAACAAAAAAAAAATTACCGTCGGTGCATGAAATATTTTCCTATAAAATGTATGTATTGACGATACATCAAGTATTATCATTTGTTTTAATTATGTTTAAATAAGAAGGGATATTTATTTGTTGTAAGTTTCTAAGTATTTTTTAATAGAGTTCCTAAGTATTTTTTTATTTTATCTTTTAATAAGATGACTAAATGTAATTCATTGATACATGAATAGAGTTAAAGTTGAGGGTTGGACAGACAAAAACAAAAAAGTTTAAAATGTGAGTTTATAATACAATTTTATCTTTTTATCACCGAAAATTAAAAAAAAAAAACTTTTTTTCATTACTTTCAAACAAGACCTTTTTGGGTTTTTGAGAGTCATGCATACATTTTTAGAGGATGGAAAAAATGATGAATCATTTTTTAAATGAAAAAAATTTGTTGAAATGTTAAACCCTAATATATATTTTAAAAATCTCTCATTTATATAGAGGATGGAAAAAATGATAAAAAGATTAAATCATTTGATGAAAACCACATTTTGTTTCAAATAGCAATTTATTCATTTAAATCAAAACTAATTTGGGTGTCTCGTTAAAAACCTCCTTAAACCTAAATAGAGGAAAAGAGTGCAACCCAAATAAGTGTACGATACAACAGGGATCCCATCATGTGAACAACATAAAATCAATAATCAGCTACGAAGCATGCACATATTCCATCAACAGTGAATCACCACCATGCTTTAAACAATACAGCCGAGATCACCTTTAATTCTGCAAAGTCAGAGCTTCATTGGTTGTTCCACACCCCTTTTTGCAAACAACACCATCTCTAAAAGCTCCATCGACACTTTTATCTTACGTGCATACACAAACGATTGGACAGCAATCGAGGGTATGGTTGGCTAGCCAATTCGCAAAAGAAATCCTGGATTTGGATCCAACACCAGCAATCTTCCCAGAATAAGATAGAGCTTTCATCCCCTAATTTCCAACGAAAAGAATGTAAATCCATCCAAATTTTCATTTTCCCATGACAAATGTTTTTCACAATTCCTTTCCAAACTGTTGAAGCGTTTCTCAGTCTATTTAAATTACTAATCCATTTTTGATTTTCCACAAATCCCCTTTCCAAACTGTTGATTTTGCAATGAAATTATTTTTGATCCACATCCCCGTATAATGCTTCCTTCTCTGTTGCAAATCTTCATCCCCACTTTGCCAAGAGAGCTTTATTCTTCAACCCAATATTGATCACCAATGTACCACCTAAACTCTTCGGTCGACAAACTCTACCCCAATTGACTCAAACCATTTTCTTAGACCCATTCCAGCTTCCCCATAAAAAATTCCTTCGGATTTTGTCTAGTTTTTTAACCACTGTTTTTGAAACTTCAAATAGTGACATGTAGAACATAGGTATAGCCGAGAGACAAAAATTTAGCCATACCCAATCTCTGACTTTTGCAGCCAACTCTTTCTCCAATGTTTCTTCCTGTTTTGAAGTCGCCTCCGATTATCCAAGTAGAATTCAAGATTCTTTTCAATTGCAGCAGTTTTTCCCAAAATAAGATTTGAGACTGGATGTCACACGGAGCATAGACGTTTATGCAAACAGCTTCGAGTCCCTCCTCGATCCATCTTTCAGCTGCTAGTATGATTCTAGAATTTAAGAAGCTCTTTTCCAGTTTGAATTTCTTCTTGTCCTACACAGTGAGTAAACCACCAGCGTTTCCCATTGCATTAATCGCCATGTATTCGACATTATCATCTGTCCAGATTCTGCTAACAACATCTTCCTTCATAATTTTCAGTTTTGTTTCTTGAATAAATAACATTTCCACCCCATGAGATCGGATAGTACGCCTGATAGTTGACACCTTTCTATCTTGACCCATCCCCCTTGTATTCCACGATAAGATTTTCATCTCCCTTGCTAAATAATCGAAATATTGTTAGCAAGATTTGTTGATTTGATCCGCAACTTCCAGGCTTGCAATTTCTTGGATCACCTCATCCTCATTCCCACGAAACTTGATGCCTAAATCCTTACCCAAAGCAATGGCCTTTTCTGCTTCTCTAGTGCCAATCTCCCACCTTGTCTAAAGGTCAGAGTCTGACAATGATCGACCTTCCAGAATTGACTCGTTAGAGGTCTTGTCTCCCTTCTTGTACCTTTTAAGCACTTTTTCTAATTTCTTCTTTCCCCCCTGTTAGGGTGAAATTCTTGCAACGACCCATATCTCTTGATTCTTTCCGCGTTTGCTCTCGATTTAAATTCTGGGATATCAAGAAGTTGGTCTTCTCCAATCAGCCTCTCTGAATCACGATCTTCAGTCGCCCCTCTTTTTCATGCTAAGCAGCTTTTGGTAAGGGTATACTTGCCTCTATTTCTGCCCTACAATTCAAAATATCATTTGTAGTTGTAATTCCCTGGGCAACCATATCACACCGGCCCATCACCGAAATATTATTTCCTCCTTGCTTTAGTTCATTCGGCATTAAGCCCATACAATTCAAATCATCAATAACCCTTCGGCCACAAGGATTCACCGAGATTACAATTCAAATCTTCAACTAGCACCACATTTCCCTCGGTAGGCCCATCTGGCCCAACCCACTCTGGATTAGAAACTGAATTCAGTTTGGAGTTTGTATTAGAGATTCAAATAGCGGGCCGCGACCGCGATAGCGGCAGCTATATAACGGTAGCGTCGTCGTTCGAAGTTGCTATTGTAAAAAATAACAATTCACAATGACTATAATTCATCTTTTATTGTTTAAAACTGCGATAAAACGTCGCGACCGCAATTTAAATCCATGGTATGTATACTCCTTCTGTCCCTCAACCATATCCCCCACCAAGTCAGATTCTCCAAAAAAAATCTGGAATCTTCCTTATGCTGTGAAACATCATCATTACGGTTAGACAGTCTCATGCAAACTACATTAATTGCTTCGTCAATACCAAAGCTCCTGTTTCCCGACGTAGCCGAAAACTCCTTCTCCAATTAGAACGCTGATGATTCCGATGTGCTTTCCACCACCACCGAAATAGGCTTCCGGGCTTCCAAGTTTTCAGGGGTTTCTTCATGAGGACAGCTCCGACCGTCGTCGATGGTTGTTCAGAAACACTCACCGCAAAAGTTTTATTGCCTACCTCAATTTCTATAACTTCCTCAATTCTCCTTGTTTGTTTGGTGGAAATCAAAATTGACATCTTCTCACACCTTTAGTGAGATTCAAATTCTCTCCTAACGCCACTAAATGTCCCCAAAGTTCCACTATTCTCTTAAAAGCTAGGAAGCGCGGGTACGGCATGAAGATGCCGTTTCAAGTACCCGAAACGTCCCCGAAACGGGTACGGCTGAGGTACGTACGTCACATTCACAGGGTACGGCTAAAAATGACAGGGGACGGTTAGGATATATTTAGGGACGTTTCGGGGACGACATGTGACCTTCACATGCGTCCCCATAGTTATTATACAGTGCAGAACGCGACTCAAGGCGTGGAGGAAAACGCCTCCACGGTGCGAAATGGAGCAAGGCGCGAATCAAATGCTTTGGCATTGCAGTTTTGACGTTTTAGAGTGTACGGTGACTGATGAAGAAGAAAAAAGAACAAAAAAATTAAAAGTTTATGAAGCAGGGAAAAAAAACAGTTGAAGAAGAATCAATGAATTGTCGAAGGAAGAAGAAAAAACTACGGTACAGACCTCGCTAAAAGACACGTTTTAATTTATTCCCACTCTTTTAAGCTTAATTCAAAGGGAAAAGTTGTGAGTTCATCCCTTGAGTACTCCAAAGTTTATAGAAATGGCCCAAAACTTCTAAAATTTATAAATTAACCCTAATAATTTTATAAAATTTTAATTTAGTCCAAAATTTTAATAACTTCAATTTGATTATGAATTTAAAAATTAATTGTTATATTATTATTATATTTATTAGTAAAAATATTAATGTATCCTTGTCGTACCTGTACCCTATAATTTTAAAAATTGTTGTTTTTCGTCCTCGTCCCTGTCTCTGTCCCCGTATCCGTTCCCGTACCAGTATCAGTGCAACATAGCTTAAAAGTAATGTAATTCCAGCAGTGAAGTGGAATCCCAATTAACTCCACCCATGTATTTCTTTCCATCACTTTGAACGAATTCGGCCACCGTTGAACCTCAAGAAAAGTTTCTTTTAAGAGAGACCATTGATGCTCATCTAGAAGCTTAAATCGTAACCCCCTAAACCCGGCCTAGAAGAAAGGGTCAAATTTAGGAAGTCACATTTGAAAACTTCGCCCTCAAGAAACCAATTTATTTATAACAAATCATTTAACTTTTCTATAAAATATACTTTATAAGTTCGATATCATCTATTAACATTTAAATCCCAAAAGTATAATAAAATATTCAGTTCAGTAATAAAAACATGCATACTGAACACATCTCAAATCCCAAATAGTCTATAGTCCAAATTACAACCCAAATCTAATAAAAATATAATAAGAATGATAATAATAATTTAAAATTTGTGAGTTCGTACTGATGAAGAAATAAAACTGAATACGCAAGAGGCCCTCCGAGTACCAGGTCGCCTAGAGTCAGGAATCTGAAAGATAAGCTATAAGGGAGCGAGCAATTTAGCCCAGTGTGTCTCTAAGTGCAACAATCATAAAACACAGTTTCACAAAAATAACACAAGGTAAAAACATGTCATTATAAAACACAGTGTATGAGATAATACTAATAAATAGTCACACTACCCAACTACTAACGCCAATCATAGTGGTGGCAGAGCCAACCGGTCATAGTGGAGGTAGTTCCCCCTCACCCTTTATTTCTCCAATCACAGTGTGGTCAAAACCACTTCTTCCTCTGTACAACCCATCCCATGCATGATAAAATAATGTTTATGATCACATTGTTAGCACAGTTGTATCGTACTAAAATACGTGGAACATAGTTCGGAAATTCTGATAATCTCATAAAACACAGTTCACAGTATGCATAGCATCTCAAATCTTAGTGAAATCTCAACTCAGAAAATAGTCATGCAAAGTTTTGTAAAATATTTCACAGAATATAGCACATACAGAGAACACACCTCTAGCGGCCAAAGCTCTAACATCGATGTTGACGCCTCCCACGATCTGAACTAACGCTAGGTCTAGCTGAGTCAGAACCTACGATGTAGAGTTCTAAATTAAATTCACATTCTAACGTAATTATTACTATGCCACCTAACTAAACGATACTAAGAACTCGCGTATATCTCTCGCAGAAGGTGCAGGAGCGGGCTGAAATAGGGGGTGGTGGAGGAGGTGGTAAAACGTCATCCTCGGAATCGATGTCGTCTGAAACACATAAATAAATCTCATTAGATCTCATACAAAACTCCTTAAATTTCCCAAAAATAGATTACAACTAGCAAAACTATCAATTCGGGTTTGAATCAGGCAAAACGTACTACAAAAATGGACTCAGGACAACGAGAAATGTCAAAATCAAGTTGGTTGAAAAAGTCAACGGTCGGCGATCAACGATCAGTGATGACTTTGACCGGTCAAGTCAACACTGACGTCATCGCCTAGGTCAATGCTGACGTCATCATACAGGTCACCGCTGATGTCATTTCCCCTGGTCAGCACTGACGTCACTGTACTGGTCTCTGCTAATGTCATCTCGGGTTATGGGTTAAACCCGGTTCAATTTGGTTTGACCGATTCACTACGCAGTTCGATCCAATTAGAGCCACACTACCGATTTATCCCACTGGTCCGGATCACCCATCTTCTCACCGGTTAGGCTTAACCCAACAATTTAGCACCCAACCAGGCCCACACACACTCACCCAACACAACCCAATTATGAGGTTACAAGCAAAACAGATTTAGAGTTTGTCAACCTTGTCGACGATGGCGGCTCACAAGGGAAGGACGGCAGTGCGGTTCAGTGACGGCAGCCCAAACATGATCGAAACTCACACTGGCATCTCCAACAAACCGTTAATCCCCTATGTTCTGACTAACTTGGTCGAACCAAAAACAACGCAACCCACACACGGACGGAAGAGCGATCGGCGGTGCAAAGAACTAGACGGTTCTCTTGAGTTTTCAGTTGAAAACGAATGAGAAGAAGGAGAAGGGGTTTGGGTCGGGGTTCGGTTCGCGCGAACGATGGGATACGGAGAAGGTGCTACTGTTAGCGATAGTGCTCTAAGGCCTATTGTATGGACATGATATTTTGATTATTGAATTTATTATTATAATAAAGTTTCATTCTTTTGTATCATTGAATATTATTATTCTAAATATCTTTAATCAGTTATTATTATGGGAACAATAATAAGATAAGTTAGGATAAAGTTTGATAGATATTCATAAGATGAGTATGTGAATGAGATTCAAATCAAATTCATATATGTATTTGTTGAGAACAAATATTAGGATCGACTCGTCTTAAGATTAATACATGGATTAAAGTTATATATTAATCTTAAACAGTTGTGACATTGAATCCTTAGACCTGGAATTGCTACGGTTCTCAACATGATAACTATTATATTTTGACATAGTCAAACATCGTTTTTAATCGGACGATTATAAAGGTTATGCTTGAACATAATAAGGAATCTTGCACTGAGATGTGAGTAATTAAGATGGAATTTATCCCTTTTAACATAAGAGAGATATCTTTGGGCCCCTCGATGATTGAGACAGAGAAATGCATGGCCGTGCTCAAATGAGTTGATAGAGATCAATGTCATTTGTTTAATCAGTTCAATTGGGCATCGAGAAACTAAAGATGGAACGATATAAGGTTAACATTTTCCATGTCTTATATCCTATCAAGATATCGTGAGATAAAAGGATTATGACATAAACTGGATTAAGGTTGTCTCGGATTATGAGTTTTTCATTTAACTTGGGTAGTCATAATGTCTTGCTAGAGGCCGTTTATGACTTGTAGAATGAAATGTGATTTTATCTACTGCCAACGTTAATTGAACCTATAGGGTCGCACACTAAGAATGGTTGTGGTTATTACTCCCAATAACAAATTTAAGATAATGTGATTATTTTAAATTATATTGAGAGAGATTATTTATTCAAATTTAAAGAAGTTAAATTCGCATTCTTGTGATAGAATATTTTCTTTATTTTATTATTTTTCTGAAAAATAATATTAAATAAATAATATTAAATAATCTCATTATCTAGATTTGATTGGATTTAAATTCCTTATTGGATAAGGAATCTATTTTAAATATATTATTTATTTATTTTAAATAAATAATACTATTAAATAAATCACATCATCTAGATTTTAGTTGAACTTGAATTCCTTATCAGATAAAGGAATTTATTTTATAATTTATTTAAAAGAGTTTTAATTAAATTATAATAATTAAACTCAATCTAAGCACAATCAATTCATATATATATGTATGTATGCCAAGGGTTTTGATAGATCATAGAGTGATTTTGAAATAGCCATCAAACTACAAAAATTAGATTTTTCAGAATCTTGATTGAAACTAGCATTCCAATAACCGTTCGTCGTCCATTCGCGTGTGGATACTTGTAGAGGGAGGTCGTCTTTCAGAAAGGCAGCGCCTTAACTCCACCGGATTCTTGAATCAAAATTAAGGTAATTCTTGATTTCCTCTTCGTACATTAATATGATTGCATGAGATCTTAGAAATTCTTCATAGGATATTCTTCTCATGCGTTTATATACCTAATTAGATCAGTTAATTTCCTATGAAACCCAACAGCTGGGCGTCACACACACGGCGACAACTCCTTCGTCGATGGCTTGCCGGAAAACAAACAAGTGAGGGAAGGGTTTCGTGCATAATTCGAAAGGAAGAGAGTTTGGGGTGCGGCTGTGGGGAAAAAGATTGGCAGAGGAATAGCTTAGGGTTTAGCTTGGGATTTAAATCCCCTTGAAAGCAAACGGTTAAATTGCAGGAGAGGTACCCCACATTTAGCCCGCTTCTTAAAAAGGGTCACAAGGTTCAGAAGTTACTCGATTAGGTCACTGAAATTGACTTAACTCAATTCAACCCCCAATTTAAATAATTAGGGTTTCAGATACCTAATTCTCAAATTTTTAGGGTTTTTAATTTAAATTCTAGGGTGTTTAAGAGAGACCATTGATGCTCCTCCAGAAGCTTAAACAATTCATCATCCTTTAGGTCAAGAAGAAATAGACAACACCCCAGTCGTTTAACTTCAAAACCTCCTAACCCCCAGTTGTGAAGTCTTCTCAAAACCTCATCAGAACTGCAGTCAGTTGCCATTAATCCAATCAAGCATTTGCTCCATTTCCATAGCGCTCCATCCTCTGCATGACCCTGTATTTTTCTGTGACTAGCTCCATCGACTCTTCTCGTGTTATCTCCCTGATGACTTGATTCACCCTTTTCTTTCACTGGATCCGGCGGTTTGTTTGATGCGAAGTTTCCATCCAATGACGTCTCCAGAGTATCCTGCTTTTTGTAAGTTGTTTTCTGCGCCTGGTTCTTCTCCGGATTGGTTCTCCTCCAAAACGAAGAACGTGCTTGAAATTTTACGTCGTTCACTGATAATCTGAACCCATATAATCTAAATCCATTCAGTCTCTCGATGGCCCTATCTACATTACGTCTGTTTGAAAATCTCACAAATCCAAATCTCTTCCCCGATTTTCCCACTTTGTTGGCAATGAACGAATCCACCAAATCTCCGTGTCTTCCAAACATTTGACGCAGACCGCTCCAGTGAAGTTTCAGGGGTAGATTGTTTACGAACAGGGTGACTATTCCGCTCTTCCCAGCCCTCACACCGTTTCTCGCCATTACCGTAAACTATCTAGTTGTTGGTACCAACAGTCAGTTGTCACTCCACTATGTAGTTTATAATGTAGTTTATCCCTAAGAAATATATTTATATAATTTATTTTTGCACCAAAAAAGATTTAATAATAAGAGAAAAATTTTAATACACAGTCTTTGTAAATTTTAGAGGTTAAGGGCTTAGTTTAGAGTTTAAAGATTTTAGGTTGTAGGGTTTAGAATGTAAGGTCAGTATTTAGAATTTAGGGTTTGGGTTTAATTTTTTAGGGTTTAGATTTAATTTAAATTTATAATAAAAATACACAAGCTTATTACACAGCATGTATATCAAATTTAAACCATAATAATAATCCTATTTATATTCCCGTTTGTATATGTGTGAGAGAACAAAGTCCAATAATTCAAGAGAGAGAGAGAGCAAAGTCCAAGGAATCAAGTTAAACAATTTTGGTACTTGTGCAGCTAGTTCAATATTTACAATATACAAATAATAATAAAAGTTTGGGAATAACCAGTAACTGGTTCAGGTTGCATTTTTTTTATTCTAGGGAAGGTAATATGTAACATGGCTGTGTTAGATTAATTTTAACAGCCAAGATCGTGAAATATAATAATATAAATATTTTTTTGGAGGGACAATGTTTTAAAAGTTATAAATGGTTAGAAATATAATTAAAGCATTAAATTTAGGGAACAATTGTTCCTCCATGCACTATGTTGGTTCGTAGGAGTGTGAATAAATCGTAACCGTTAATCGCTATAATCGTTAAATTTTATCGGTTAATTAATTTATCGTTAAGTTTAAACGATTTCGGTTAATCAATCGCTAAAAATAATGGTTAATGGTTAGCTGTTACGAAATTATTTAGACATAAAATTAAGTTTGTAATTAGAATTTCTCTATTTAAATAATTTTCTAAAAAAATTTGTATAACATTTATCAGAGAGATGTTTTCATTATTCTGAAAAGAATTAGTGGTTAACCGTTTCTGAAAAGAATTAGTGAACATGTGAAAAAAATTATAATAGGTTACAGGTTTACATGTATCCGAACCTTTAAGTAGCAGTTAACCGTTTAAAAATTTAATGGTTAACCGCTTTTAATGGTTAGGTTACGGTTTAATAATAGCTATAACGGTTAATGAATCGTTTATATTAAATGATACGATTAACCTATCATGAACACCCCTAATTTCATCCTTGAATAGGTATGTTTGTTTAAATTTTTAATATTAACATGTATAGAATAATAACTCTATTTATATTCGTGTTTGTATATATTTAAGAGAACAAAGTCCAAGAGATCAAGTTGAACTATTTTAATACTTGTGCAGCTAGTTAAATATTTACTGCACAAAAAGAATAATAAAAGTTGGTAAATTTAGTGAAACAATGTACTTGCTTGTCACGAGCATGTCACGGCCTTTGAACAATGAAAATTTAGTTAAACAATGTACTTGTCATGAGCATGTCACAGCCTTTAAACAATGATCAGTGCCAATAAAATATCTGGTCCGGTGAATAAAAATTTTCGACTTTTTTTTCAGTATTTTTATTTATGTTTCACACTAAAAAAATTAAATTTAAAGTTAAGGTTTAAGGTTAGGGCTTATAATTAAGGTTTAAGAAATTATGAGTAGTGTATAATTCTTAAGGTTTATGATTTAGAATTTAAGGTCAGATCTTAGAATTTGATTTTTTTTAGTATTGAGATATGGAAAGGGACACCGAAAAAGAGCAGAGGATTTTTGTCCATAGTCTAGTGGGTACTATTTGTCTATTTTCCACTTTTCAAAATGTTTGGAACGTGAACCCAACAAGTGGTCCCAGTAGAAAAGAAGCTAATGTTCATCTTAGGAGACACAAGTTTAAATCGCTTTGTCCGAAATGTGTATTTATTGACAACTATTAAGAATATATATGAACATATACCATCTTATAATCACCTTAAAACTATTAAAAAATATTCGATAGATTGGAACATAAATTACTCATATCTTTTGGCTCTTAAGTTTTTTTTCTTTCAAAAACGACCCGTAAAGTTTTATTCCATCACTGTTATTTCTTCTTTAATTGACAACGTTATAAAATGATGTAATGCTTTGGATCAACTAATGCTTTCACTTGTTTTTAGAATTTTTTTTGTCACTCTTAAACCTCAAACAGTCATAGATGGTAGTTTTTTTGTCCCAAATTTTATCAACCGTTTTGGCTCGGCCCTTTGAGTCTAAATTCGACCTCCATTTTGACGGAAAGTGCTTAAAAGTTCACGTATAGACCAAAAACTTTTTAATTTTTCTCTCGTCGATCTACCTCCTCCGTCATCGAATGAAACTCGTTTCTCAGTATGTTTCTTTTTTTGTGCCAATGAAGTTTTCTGCCGTTCGGATCTTGGAGAAGTTCTTTCGACAAATGGATGTTGTCTAAAAGTTCAGAGGAGTGACAAAAAACATTCAATGTCTAAAGTTCAGTGAGTAAATTAAACGTTTTGAAACTTCAATAACCAAAATAAGTTTTAAAATAAAGTTAAGTGATGATTAACAAAATTTAACTTTTTTACGCCATCCGTCAACGTGGTAAAAAAATGACGACGGAATGAAATTCTAAGAGTCACTATTAACCAAAAAAAAACAAAAACGGAAATCCATATATGATTCAAGGATCAATTTGCTAATAAGCCTTTTTAAAATTCGATGCAGGGAAGAATAGTTGTTCTCTATATATTAAGCACTCAACCATGGCTATTGGACTCGTCTCAGGCGTTTAACAAATAAAAGATAAATTCAGAGAATAGAAGAAAAGAGTAATGGCTAACTCCATAGCTGCTCATTGGAGAAAACTAAGCGGCGAGAACAACTGGGAAGGTCTTCTTCAACCTCTAGATTCTGATATCCGCAAGTATTTAATTCGCTACGCTCAGATGACCGGAGCCGTCGGAGACCTCTTCAACAGCAACACCGACGAACCCGACGCCTCGAAACATGACTTCTTCTCCAAGGCTTGTCTTGTGAAAGGAAACCCATACAAGTACGACGTCACCCGCTTCATTTATGCCGGCTCCGATGATGTTGGGTCCTCGTGGTTCGGATATGTTGCGGTGGCCACCGATGAAGGAAAGCGTGCCCTCGGCCGGAGGGATGTTTTGGTGGCTTGGAGAGGAACTTCATCAATCTCGGAGTGGCTCAATGATTTCAACTTTATAATACAAAGATCGGCTTCTGACATATTCCCGACTGCCGAACAACATGGCGCCACCGTGCACCGGGGCTTTCACGATCTTTATACCGGAACAAGACCGGATTCTACTCATAGCAAAACAAGTGCCAGAGAGCAGGTACGTATATAGTTGTTTTCTTCCAACTTACTGTATACAGAGATAATTTGATTGAGTCGAATTGTTTAAATTTTTATTAAATTTAATTGTAAATACTAATTGATTCAAAATTAAACTACCTTTTATAAATATATTCAATATACATATATATATGTCTTTATAATTTTTCATATGCGGCGTATCTTACAGAGTTGAGGGACTCTACTCGAACTTAAAAATCAGTTCACTAGTTACTAAAAAATTTTTGTTATTCGATTCATCATTTTATAACACAAACTTTGTTTAAATTTTTTAAGCAGAATCAAGTTTTTTGTAACAGAGTCGAATCGAAAAATTAATTTTTTTTCGAGTCTTGAGTGCTCACCCCAAAAATATACATAGCAAAAACAACATTTGATTTCTCATTGCCTTGCTTCCTCTAGGTCCTGGATGCGGTAAAGGAGATTGTGAACAAGTACAAAGATGAGGAACTAAGCATAACTGCAACCGGCTTCAGCTTGGGCGCAGCACTCGCAACGCTAACCGCAACGGATATAGTTGCCAATGGATATAACAAGCCCACCACAGGGAACTCGGACAAGTCGTTCATGGTCACGGCCATCACGTTTGGCGGCCCGCGTGTCGGAGACACCGGCTTGGCAAACCTATTCGACTCACTCGGTGATCACCTTCATCTTCTTCGTATCAAAAACAACAGGGATTTCGTTCCTACGCTTCCACCGGGGATATTCTCGTACACCGAATTCGGAAATAAGTTGATTGTGGACACTTACAACTCAAAGTACTTAAAGTGGAAGGGATTCTTCGGCAGACCTGCTGCTTTACTAGATGAACATGAATATGAAGACGAACTTATCCACATAGGCTGTCTCGATGAAAACGAAGATGAATACGAACCTAAACGCAAACGTGGTAGTAGAGGCATGAGTTCTTTAAACGAAGACGAAGACGGACCTAAATACAAAATTGTCCGCGCAGGCATGTCGGAATATTATAGTTGTCACAATATGGAAGTATATGCGCATGGAGTTGCAATAAAAGACATCGGGAAGAACACACCGGCAGACAAACTTGATTATTATACAACACTCGTAAACAAACATTTAGACCGTGTGAAAAACGAGTACAAAATCCCTCCGAATTGGTGGACAGGTGAGAATCGCAAGAAGATGGTTCAGTCGGAGAATGGTCGTTGGGTGGTAGTCTGAATCTCGACGGCGTTGCTCGGCTTGGTTAAACTTAAAGGAGCCCTTAGCTATGTGCCTATGTGCTCGGTGTTTTCCCTGACTGAGACTTGTATTTTGGATTCAGACAAGAATTACATCTCACGTAGTGTAACAATGCATGTTTTAAAACTTGTTTTGCAATGTAATAGAAGACTTCAACTATGGAGTTTTCAATTATATTCACGTTTATTCATGTTTTCTCTTTTTATTTATTGATTGATTGAATTCGTTGCTTTGTTTTATGCATTAATTTCATTGCAAAGTTCGTTTGCAGGTATCGTGATTCTCATATTTGAATCAGATTGATAAGTTAAATATCGAATCAATACTTTGATGATAAAAAATAGCTTAAATGAAAATAGGTGCCCAAAATATGTCTTTTTTGAACTTTAAGTACTTAAAGTATTTTTTGTAAAAATAGGTGCCCAAAGTTTCAAAAGTTGTAATTTTAGGTGCCTAAAGTATTTTTTTTTTGTAAAAATAGGTGCCCAAAGTTTTGAAGGTTAAAATTTTAGGTACCTCAAATATGCCAACTGTCAAGCATTGATCGGTTAAAAAAATTTAACACCCATTGATGAGTGCTTTATTTTATTATTATTTTATCGTTAATTACTCTTTGTTGATTATTTGATATTGTTGATTTGGGTGTTTTCATGCGTTTTCTATGCAGGATTATAATTCTGGAAATTGTACTTAAAAAGACAACTTTTTGCACTTTTATTTTCTGGAATCAAGGCTGGGTTAGTGGGCATGAATCTGGGCATGAAATGTCTGACGTGGCATCCAGTCAGCGGCTTCCAGAAGGTCTAGTCAGCGTGGACGGATGAGCGGATCAGCTGCATTTAAAATTCAAATTAGAAATTATCTTTTGTTTTTAGGATTTAATTTGAATATTTTCAAGGATTATCTTTTATCATTTCTAGGTTATTTTTAGGGTTTCAGAATACTATAAATACCCCTTGGGGGTAAGCTAGAAAATCATCTCCCATTTTTAGTTTGTTCTTGCTTTCTAAATTTTATAAAATTCTCTTCTTTCTTTACGTTTTATTTTTAAGTTTTTATTTATTTCCTTTTAAAATATCAAGTATGATTTTTACTATAATCATGCTCGGCTAATTTTTCAACAAGCCAAGGGCTTAGCAACAACTCAATTTCGATCGTGAGAATCGAAAAGCACTTTATAACTTCGTATATATTTCTCAATTTTCTACATACTTGGATTTGCAATCGGCTTTTCCTTTAAAAATCTTAACACCTTCATTTCAAAAAGAGCTCGTTGGTTTGAATGTTGTTTCGATTTATAGTTGGGAGGAAGGATCGACTTGTAGCATATTCGACTTCCTATGAACACACTTAGCGACAGATTCGCTAAGGGAAATTGAGTTCGGATTCGATTCTCATTGAGACAACATAGTCTGAGTCAGGTTTTTCCAGATTTAAAAACTGTTTTATTCTAACGGCGATAGTCGTGGTTAGTCTAGCCAAAAAAACTGAAATTCAAAAATTGATTTTGGATTACGGGTTTACCGAAGAGAAAAACAAGTTACAAGGGTTGGGCCTTGTAGACTGTAACCGGCAATTATCCGAAGTAAAAATCTTATTTAATGATCGATTGAAAATGAGTCAAAGCGAAGCTTAAGGCTATTACTTAAACTGAATATTTTCTTAAATTTACTTTCATTCTCAGATTTAAACTTTTATTTCTTAGTTTTATTTAAATTAAACTCTTGCTACAAACCCCCTATTTACTTTATTTTCTTGTAACAATCAGAATCAAAACCTCCAGATATCAGAAGCTCCTTAGTCCCTGCGGATCGACCCTTATTCTCCATTACTACGTTATTCATTTATTTATTTTATTTGAGATTAAGGAATATTTATTTGACAATTCACGACACTTGTCAAATTGGCACCGTTGTCAGGGACTTCGGCAAAGTTACTGATATAGTTTGTTTTGATTTATGACCAGGAAGAATCCGGGCGAACTAGCAAATTTTGAATCGGAGATTGAAGCATTAGCCCGAAAATTACACGCACTAACACTCCGAGAAAGAAGACAACGACAGCAAGAATAGCAACAACAACAATTCGAATCAGATCTAAATCTCGAAGCAACATCTGACGCAGAATCCCAATTCATACACGATAACGAAGCATCAATTCTGATTGCAGACAACGACCAAACTATTTGAGAACTTGTCGCGGCACCTCAGGAGCAACAACCGTTGTGCATCACATTTCCGAATGGAGAAACACCATTTGCACTAAAGACTGGTTTAATTCATCTCCTGATGACCTTCCATGGTCTGCCCAATGAAAATCCGCAAAAGCATCTCAAGGAATTTCATATGGTTTGCTTAAGCACGAAACCACAAAGAGTATCCGAAGACCAAATTAACCTATGTGCCTTCCCTTTTTCCTTAGCCGATTTGTTTAAGGATTGGTTATTTGATTTACCGTCTAATTCGGTTACTACATGGACTGATATGGCTCGACTTTTTCTTGACAGGTTCTTCCCTGCAGCCAAGGCGAACGAACTAAGGCGAAGCATCTTGAGTATTCGACAAAAAGAAATTGAATCATTATATGACTATTGGGAGAGATTCAAGAAATTATACGTAAATTGTCCATAACACGGACTGTCAGAACAAACACTTCTTCAATACTTCTATAAAGGCTTACTACCTATGGAGATGAAGATGGTCGACGCAGCAAGTGGAGGAGCACTTGTAAACATGACTCCGACTGCGGCTAGAAATTTAATTTCTACTATGGCCGCTAATTCTCAACAGTTTCGCCCTTCCAGTGAACCCTTTCGACTAGTTCACTAGGTAAGTACAGTTTCTTTAGAAAATAAAATTGATAAGTTAGCTGATATAGTTTAATCCCTTGTTTCAGGCAAAATAGGTACAATTAGACTATGCGGGATATGAACAAAGTCGGACCACCCTACGGATTGTTATCCAATATTACAACAATATGTTACCGCACAAGTAAATACAATGGGAAATTTTTTGGGACCTCCCCAAAGGCCATACAACCCTCACGCCAACACCTATAATTCAGGTTGGAAGGACCATCCAAACTTCAACTATGGACCAAATCCCAATCAAGCTTATCAACCATCTGCACCACAACAATATCAACCAATAAAAACGTCGTTAGAGTCCATTGTCGAACGTTTGGCGACATCCTAGAAAAAGTTTCAACTAAAGACAAAGGCACATTTTTAAGAAATTGACAAGCATATAAGTCAACTTACTTTAGCAGTAAGTCGTTTAGAATCCAGAGAGAAGTTACCGTCGTAAACTGAGGCGAACCCATGAGAAAACGTTAGTGCAATCACCCTTCAGAGCGGCACTGTTATTGCACCACCAGCCCCAGAGGATGTTGTTGCAGAATCCCAAAAAGAAGATGAATCGAGATCCCAGAGGGAGAAGGAAGAAGTTGACGTAAGATCTTAGAGAAAAAAGAAAGATGAATCGCAAACTCCTCCAACGCCATCTCCCTATGACGTCTCACCTTCCTTTCCTTCAAGGTTGGTACCAAGATACGCCAGATTCCTAAAAGATTTATGCACAAATAAAACAAGACTTACCGGAATTAAGAAGGTGAATTTGGGGGAACATGTCTCAGCTGCTTTCCAACGAAAGCTTCCGCCAAAGTTAAAGGACCAAGTAATGTTTGCTATTCCTTGTAAAATCAGTAAGATTGGGATTGAATGTGCAATGTGTGATTTAGGCGCTTCTATAAATGTTATGCCTCTTACCTTGTACAACTTACTTTCTGCTGAGCCTTTGAAAAATACGAAAGTGATGATACGGCTGGCTGACCTGTCTATAATATACCCAGAATGACTCCTCAAGAATGTCTTAGTAAAGGTAAATTAACTTATTCTTTTGGTGGATTTTTATGTCATCGACATGGAAAACGACCGATCAAACACTTCTTCATAAATCCTTCTCGGCCGTCCCTTCCTTAGTACGGTGAATACAAATTGATGTAAGAAGCGAAATTTTTACAATGGAGTTCGACGGTGAGGTTGTTAAATTTGACGTTTATAAGGTGATAAAACATCCAGATTCTATGGCAAACGTTAGCTTCGTTGGTATTTATGAGCATGTAGTTCATGAATTTGTGGAAACTAACTTATCTGATGATTTGTGTAGGGAATTGGAAGGCCACGACAAAGAAATTAGGGAGTTGGAAAATATTTATTCTGAACTGCACCTAACTCCTTTGAAAACTAAAGTGTTTCCTTCCATTTTACAGGCACCAAATTTGGAGTTAAAATTACCGCCGGATATACTGTAGAGTAAAGAAGATATTTTGTCGGAAAAAATGAAGAAACCCCACAATCGTAAAATTTCTCATAGGGAAATTCTCAGTTGGACAAAGCGCATGAATTGGAGGAAGTATTTGTCGCAGTGTCTGTAGTCTGAATCAGGTCGTCGAGCTAAACGACGTTAAACAAAGCACTTTAGTGGGAGGCAACCCATTTTGTTTTTATTTTTATTTTTATTATTTATTATTTTATTTTTATTTGTTTAACTTCTATTTATTTTCAATTTTATTTTATTTATTTTGGTCTCAAATTTATTTTATTTGAATTTTTAGGTACCTCAAATATTTTGAATCAAATATAACACAATTTCCAAGTCCAATGAGGTATTTCATGCATGGATCAGTGGTAGAAAGACCATTTTACTATGGGTGCATGTTAGCAAAGCTCCCCACCATCTTTAGGTGCATGATAGCCAAACCCACACCCACCCATCATTTCCATCACTTATTTTCCTATATTTATCCTTATTTTAAACCATTTTATTTTATTTTATCACTTTTTTCAAATTTTAAAACCCGTGAACCCCACGCTTGAATGATAAGCCATGTTTCCCATTCTCAAACAACTTTTTTTTATTTATTTCCCCACATGTCTAATTAAACCCAACCCTTCTTTTCCTCTTTTTCCTTCTCCTTTAGCCGCATCCTCCATTCACCTTCATCATACTGCCTTTGCAACATACCCAGCACCATGGTGCGCACCCGAGACCAAGCTCGTCGACTCTCACAAACACCAGTCAACCTCACTGGCCAGTGACAATACACAACCGGCACCTCCGCGGTCTCACCCTTCACACTCTCGGCAACAACATGCACAACCGGCACCTCTGCGGTCTTCTCTCTGTCGTTAGAATGGAGAGTATCTCTTTTCCCTCTCTTATATTTTGGTTCACATATTGGGACAATATGTTTTTAGTGGGGGGGTAGAGAACTCTTGCATCAAATTACCTTCTTTTGTTTATATGCCTAAAATTAAGTTGCCTTGGTTGAATTGTTGAAATCTCTTGTTATTAATCTTAATTTTTGCTTTGTTTCTTTGAATACCCTATGAATTTCTGATCACACTTTAATCGAATTTAGGGTGCATGATAGTAAATGGCAAGATTGGTGTTTTTCGTTAAAATTTTGCTTGACATTCCATGAGTTCATTGGTTGATATGTTTCTTGATTCAATGCAGAATGTACATCCTTGTGAGATTTGAGCCTAAATGAGCATACTTTTTATTCTTGCTCACGTTTTTGATTGAGTGTGCTGGATTAATTTTGATATTCTAGAACTTGTAATTAAATGCATGTCAAGACTACACGTTGAACTAGATGTTTTAATATGATTAGGGCACTTAGGATTAACCCACTTCTCTACCCAAAATTGCCTACCCGTTTGTATCCATTAGTGAACCATTCTGTGCCTTGACCTATTTCTTTGCTTTACCACATTGTAAAAACTCGAAACCTTTTATTTTTTCCCCCTCTTTTGTTACCCTTGTCAAGACAGAGATTGATTTGTTCCACGAACGAAAAATAGCAAAGAATAAATGTTCCCAAAAAAGTGAAGGAAAAAAAGAAACAAAAGAAAAAAGAGAGAAAAAAAAATATAAAACTGGTTTGAACAATATCCAAACAACAAAAAAAACAGCAGGAAAAAATAGAAAAAAAAGGAAAGCAAAACCATTTTGGTTGTTAGATTTTTGTTCACTTCTTTGCATTTGTTTACTTTGTTTATTTCGTGGCTTGAACTTCATTTAGCATCTCTTGTCTTGACATTTAAACCCACTTTTTGGCCTTATCCCTACCCCAACCTAAGCCCCATTATAACCTTATTAAAGACCCTTTGATTATACATCATGTTCATTCCAAGTAGTGGCGACTTGATTTTCGTACAAGCATATGGTAATGTCTTTCTTAATCTTGGCTTTGAGCGTTTCCTTTACCTAAAATACATTGAGTGATAATGAGTGAACTCTTGTGAGGTATTGAATCTTGATACATTGAAACTAATGGATAATTGGAATGTCTCGGCTTTTGCTTAAACTTGATACTAGTTGAGCCTATTTTTTTTTATTGTCACCTTGTTTCCAATAATTGATGTGATCGTTGATTCATTTGGTATTCCTTGACATATTGTGGGATTACTGATTGTAAATTAAGATTTTAACATATTTAATTAAGGCATGCTTGAGGACAAGCATTGAATAAGTGAGGGGGAATTTGATGAGTGCTTTATTTTGTTATTATTTTATCATTAATTACTCCTTGTTGATTCTTTGGTATTGCTGATTTGGGTGTTTTTACGCGTTTTCTATGCAGGACTACAATTCTGGAAATTACACTTAAAAAGGCAACATTTTGCAGTTTTATTTTCTGGAATCAAGGCTGGGTTAGTGGGCATGAAATGTCTAACGTGGCATCCAGTTAGCGGCTTCTAGAAGGTCCAAACAACGGCTTCTAGAAGGTCTAGTCAGCGTAGACGGATGAGCGTATCAGCTGCATTTAAAATTCAAATTAGAAATTATCTTTTGTTTTTAGGATTTAATTTGAATATTTTCAAGGATTATCTTTTATCATTTCTAGGTTATTTTTAGGGTTTCATAATATTATAAATACCCCCTTGAGATAAGCTAGAAAATCATCTCCCATTCTTAGTTTGTTCTTGCTTTCTAAATTTTATAAAATTCTCTTCTTTCTTTACGTTCTATTTTTAAGTTTTTATTTATTTCCTTTTAAAATGTGGAGTATGATTTTTACCATAATCAGGCTCGGCTAATTTTCCAACAAGCCGAGGGCTTAGCAACAACTCAATTTTGATCGTGAGAATCGAAAAGCACTTTATAACTTCGTATATATTTCTTAATTTTTTGCATACTTGGATTTGCAATCGGCTTTTCCTTTAAAAATCTTAACATCGGCTTTTCCTTTAAAAATCTTAACACCTTCATTTCAAAAAAAGCTCGTTGGTTTGAATGCTGTTTCGATTTATAGTTGGGAGGAATGATCGGCTTCTAGCATATTCGACTTCCTATGAACACACTTAGCGACAGATTCGCTAAGGGAAATTGAGATCGTGTAACCTCCTAATTTTGACCTAGTTTCTTAAGTCGAATCTTAGAAGTTAAGTTTGAAAAACTTGTACCTCAAGAAAGGTTATTAGGTTTAATAATTTAAACTACAATTTAGTTGTAAAAGATCGAAACTACTCATTTAAATAAAACGTAGTTGTTTAGCAAAATTACAAAAGTCATTAAAAAATTCAGAAGAAATCTAAATGATGCATGACAAACCATTAAGTCTCAAAATGATAATAATACTGTCCCAAGTCCCAAATACAAAATCATCCAAAATAATAATAACGTATAAAGTTCAATGTCCGAATAATCATACTGAAATAAAAGATATAGTCCGATGAAACGAAATCCTCCAAGTACCGTACGCCTAAGCATGTGTATCTGTAAGAAGAACTAGGGGGAGTAAGCTATGAAGCTCAGTGTGTCTCTAAAGTGTAGATAAAAATACATAACAGAAATCCGATCAACAAGAATAGTTCAACATTCATCACAAAATACATATGCATACAACCTGAGACATAAAATGTAATGGCATGCACCTATCTCCATACACTGTCCGAAGAGTAAGGTTCCCCAGAATCACTCTAACTACATCGTCACCATCCGAAGTGGAACGACCCGAAGGTTGAGCCACTGATCCGAAGCAGAATTCAGCCCGAAGGGTGAACCCACTGAACTTCCCCGTACAATTTCCCAACCCAAATAATATGGCATGTTCCGATTATATTTTCTGAATCCGAGAGTATATACATATATCCGATCTATTAATTCAATCTGAGTGCATACGATATATTCTGATATTATTTTAGTCTGATTCTGATATCCGATACGTGACATGCCTTCATACAGAACATACCATAAATCAAATATCATTCAGTTAGTCACATATATATACAACATGCACGCATAACATAAAGCACAAAAAATGATATAGCACAAGAAGAGACACACCTTAGGCAGCTAATAACTCAATGTCGAGAGTGACGTCTCCCACGCTCAGCTCTAGTATTCTGTCGGATAGAATCAACACCTACGAGGTCAACAAAACCTAATTAATCACTACTACTACTATGCCACTCCAATATACCACTAATGAAACCATACTCACAGGCAGAACCCGTAGGCTGTGTAGAAGGAGGTCGAACAGGCGGAGGAGGAGGAAGGTTCTCAGGCTCTGAGTCAACGTCACCTGAACACAATAATATTCGATCAGATTCTGATATTTAAAATTCTCAAAATACTGACTATAATTAAATGTGGATAGCAAAACGGTCTTTCGGGTTTGAATTTGGGAAAACGGGTAGCGGATTTGGAATCAGAACATCGAAAAACATATAGTTAACTTGGGTCGAAAAAAGTCAACGCTGACGTCATCAAAAAGTCAACGCAGGCGTCATCACAAAAAGTCAACACTGACGTCAGCCAAAAAGTCAACGCTGACGTCAGCCAAAAAGTTAATGTTGAAGTTAGCAAAAAAAGTTAGCGTTGATGTCAGGTCCGGTCAACGGGTCTGGTCAATGGGCCGGGTCGGTCAATGGTTGGATACGGGTCATGGGTCAGATACGGGTCACAGTTCACTGGTCTAGTCTGAAACTTGATCCGGTTTGGTCAAAAGCTGATCTGATTCGAGTCCCTAATTCGGTCTGGTTGCTTTCCACACACTGAACCTGGTTCGGCCCCTCTCTCTCACATTTAAGTTAAGCCCAAAACCTCACTATCCCAAGAGCAACCACCCTAGCAGCCCTTTCCACAATCTGAAACCCTAGGGCCACTGTCCTTGACGGCGGCAGTCAACACAATATCGCGGCAGCAGCTTGATTTCAGGTTCTCAAACCCTTTGCCGGTCCGATCACTGGTGACGCATACGGGTGACCACGGTAGTCCCTTATTCCAACAACACAATACATACCAAAAGTAATAAAACAACAACCAAAACCCAGATGCTTACCCACACACAGATTCGACGACACCGGGGTACGACGGAGAGAAGGGGAGCACGAACGGTTACTCAAGATTTATGGACAAATAACGATGAACGAGGGTGAACGATTGAGGAGGCTTCGGTCAAAACAGAAAGGAGTATCGATTTACAGTTTCAATTTGTCCAACGGACGATGTTAGGGGCCTCAATGGAGCTTGGCTGAAGCGACAAAGGTTGGGGGTTTTGAGATATTAGAGAGAATTGAAGGAAGATTATGCGGCTAGGGTTGCGAAATGAGGGCTGGGGGTTTTGGGGTGTTATAATAGTGTATTTATACCCTAGGGAAAAGGGAAAACTACCACCACAGGGCCCCAACTTCACCCGTAATACACAATGACCACTAAAGTTCTGAATTTTCCATTTCGATCACTAAATTTCTATAAAGGGTTTTTGATTTAAATCCCCAAAGTTAGTGTTTAGAAATTAAGGATTTTTGTGCTTTGTGTATTTCTAATTTGGGGGAAAATTAGGGTGTGACAATTCTCCACTCATTAAAAGAAATTTTCACCTCGAAATTTACATGGATCAAAAAGATGTGGACACTGAGCTTTGACAACGGCCTTGGGCTCCCATGTAGCCTCATTATGACCATGATTAGCCACAAGACCTTGACCATCTTAGTGGTCTTCCTCCGAAGAACTTTCTTGTCCTGAGCAATAATCTCAACTAGTTTCTCCTCAAATCGCAAGTCGGGACGTATCTCAATCCCTTCCACATGAATAATATGAGACGGATCAGCATGATAGCGTCTCAACACTGAGACATGGAAGACGTCATGAATACGATTAAGCTCAGGTGGTAACTCAAGCTGATAGGCAACTGGTCCAACTCGCCGAATAATCTGATAAGGGCCGATGAAACGATGACTCAGCTTGCATTTTCGACCGAAACGAAGTACCTTCCTCTACGGAGATACTTTCAATAAAACCTCATCACCCATATCAAACTCAAGATCCTGACGTCTCAAATCGGCATAAGACTTCTATCTGTCAAAAGCAGCCTTAAGCTGATCCCGAATCAATCTAACAATCTATGCTCATTAAGCTTAGTCCAACCAATAGGTGTATGACACTTACGCCCATACAGAGCCTCATACGGTGCCATCTTGATACTAGCATAGTAGCTATTATTGTACGCGAACTCTGCAAGCGGTAAGAAATCTTCCTAACTGCCACTATAATCCACAACACAACCTCTCAACATATCCTTAAGAATCTGGATTACCCGCTCAGACTAGCCATCGGTCTGCGGATGATAATAAGCAATGCTAAAGTTCAACCGAGTACCCAAAGCAGTATGAAATGACCTCCAGAACTTTGCTGTGAACCTTGGGACCCGATCAGAAATGGTAGACAATGGCACCCCATGAAGAATAACAATTTTTGAAATGTAGAGCTTAGCTAACCTGCTCAAGGAGTAGTTAACCCGAACAGGAATAAAGTGCGCAAACTTAGTCGGAGCCTCAACGACGTTAGGGGCCTCAACGGAGCTTGGTCGGAGCAACAAAGGTGGGGTTTTTTGAGATATTAGAGAGAATTGAAAGAGGTGTATGCGGCTAAGGCTTAGAGAGAATTGAAAGAGGTGTATGCGGCTAAGGCTGCGAAATGAGGGCTGGGGGTTTTGGGGTGTTATAATAGGGTATTTACACCCTAGGGAAAAGGTAAAACTACCACCATAGGGCCCCAACTTCACCCACAATACACAATGACCACTAAAGTTCTGAATTTTCCATTTCGATCACTAAATTTTAATAAAGGGTTTTTGATTTAAATTCCCAAAGTTAGGGTTTATAAATTAGGGATTTTTATACTTTAGGGTTTCTAATTTGGGGGAAAATTAGGGTGTGACAGATCAGATTTTGATTCTCATTGAGACAACATAATTCGAGTTGAGTTTTTCCAAATTTAAAAACGGTTTTATTCTAATGGGGATAGTCGTGGTTAGTCTAGCCAGAAAAAACTAAAATTCAAAAATTGATTTTGGATTACCGGTTTACCGAAGAGAAAAACAAGTTACAAGGGTTGGGCCTTGTAGACTGTAACCGGCAATTATCCGAAGTAAAAATCTTATTCGATGATCGATTGGAAATGAGTCAAAGAAAAGCTTGAGGCTGTTACTTAAACTGAATATTTTCTTAAATTTACTTTCATTCTCAGATTCAAACTTTTATTTCTTAGTTTTATTTAAATTAAACTCTTGCTACAAACCCCCCTATTTACTTTATTTTCTTGTAACAATCAGAATCAAAATCTCCAGATATCAGAAGCTCCTTAGTCCCATGCGGATCGACCCTTCTTCTCTATTACTACGTTATTCATTTATTTATTTTATTTGAGATTAAGGAATATTTATTTGACAGTTCACGACACTTGTCACCCATTAAGGGACAGGCACCTAAAATTACAACTTTTGAAACTTTGGGAAGCTATTTTTACAAAAAAAAATACTTTAGGCACCTAAAGTTCAAAAAAGGCATACTTTGGGCACCTATTTTTTATTTAAGCCTAAAAATTATATGGTGACTAAAAATTACTAAATATAAAAGTTTGTGATAAATAAAACTGATAGTCGAACAAAATCAATTGGGTTTTTTTTCAGCAATCATAGTTTTATTAATAAAATGTTCGAAAGAATCACCCCTGATTTGTGAGCTTCATTAAAAATCTCACTAAACCTATATTGAGAAAAAGAGTATTGCACAACTAGGATATACCTTGAGGTTATATACATGGGCAGATGCACCCTTGTGCATGTGACCTACCATTAAAAAATAGGATAAACTACATTGGAAATCACCTAAATTTTTAGGGTGTATTCACTTTGGTCATTGAAATTGAAAATTTTTCATTACAGACACTAAATTTTTAATTTAGTTTTATTATGATCATTGTCGTTAACCCCGTTAAGAAATGTTGATGTGTGCCATGTTAAAGTCTTCTTCCCAAAAAGAACCATAATTTCCAAATTTACAATTATTGTCCAAGGTTTTAAATCTCGGACCGAAACCGAGATCTCGACCGAGAAATCTCGGTATCGCCACCGTCCGAAATTGGTTTTGGTGAAAATCATTGTGGGTAACGGATTCACGTCAGTAACGGTCCGTCGCGGCCGCAATTTAACATTGAAATAGTAGATAACGGCAATAACGGGCCGATATTCCCGAGTTCTTAACAATCGCGGCTGCCAGAGGAGGAAGAAGAAGAAGGACGTGGGAGTTTAAAATCTGGAAAAAATGGGTAAATTACAAGAAGTGACGTTTAACTTTTTAAAGTTCTCAATTTGGCCTCAATACTTTAACCCGTATTCATATTGATCCCTTAAACTTTCAAAACTTCTTGATTAAGCCTTTAAATTTTTGTTTTATCTCAATTAAGTCCTTAAATATTTGTTTTTTTGTTAAATCTAGTCCTTAAACATTATATTAATTTTATTTTCTTTTTACTTAATAATAAAATTAGAGTATATATTTAATATAAAATTGGAAAAGAAAATCAAATAAATGAGAATAAAGACTTATATTTAATGTGATATAATTGTTTATTAATAATATTATAATTATTTATTTTTTATAATATGTTTATTGTTTATTATTAGTTTTTATAATATGTTTATTTATTTTTTATTATTTATTAATATTATTAATTATTTTTATTATACTAATATTTTTTTATTCTTTGTTTAGGTTTATTCACATGTTTAGTCCTTTTATTGGTGCACATTGTTTATTTGGAATATTCATATGATTTTATTATCCAAACTAAACTAAACAAAATCACAATACAATCTAGAATTCTTTAAACAAAATCACTTTCACTTTCAAATTCATATTAATAAAAGTTCATAAGTGTTAAAAATAATCTAAAAATCATTGAAATTGACTTTTTATAATTATAATTATAATTAGTATGTTTTACAATAAATTGTACAAAATTTAAAAAAATTCACGACTGCGACACCCGCAGTTACCGCAATAGCCTCTGTTATATCCGAAAATACGATAACCGCGACGCGACCGAAAACGCATCTGCGACCGAGATTTAAATCCCTGTTATTGTCAATCCCAAAATTTTATTAACGAAACTATCGTCAATCAATCCCAACGATGGGAAAAATTCGGTTTGCCAAAAGTTTAACATTGTTTAGTTTCAAGTTGATATGACGATTAACATTGGTGAATCAGAACTAAAAATATCAATTGAAGTTAAAAATTAACATTTCGATCTTTCATTGTTAACCGTTAGATCGCTTGAAATCAAACTATAGTAGCCTTTCGGCCAAAAGAATCTTTCCCACCATTGGGACATGGGATGGATCAGTGACATCTTCGTTCATCGAAATTTTGACCTTATGACTGTTGTAAATTTGAAAAATTAGGTTTCTTTTGTAGAAAAAGACTTTAATGTACCACGTCAGTAGTTTTTAACAGTAGTGGACGTAATGAAATCGAATTAGAAGTTTTTTTAACTTTAATGAAAGATTTTCAATTTCATTGATCAAAGTGAAAGCGTCCTAAAAGTTTAGTGACTACTAGTGTAGTTTACCCTAAAAATATTAAGTATTTTTGTTTAAATGAAAAATCAACCCTTAAATTATTTTATTTTTTTTCTTTGAGCTCATAAACTATTTTTTGGGTCAAAACAAGTATCTAAACTATCACTCTATAACTATTTTAAATATATTTGTTAGTCCCTAAAAAATCTTGGTTAAATACATTGGTTTATGTCAAATAATTTAGCTAAAACTTTGATTTAAAATTTTTAGAATAATTACAGTATGCCCCTGACTATAAACCATGTTTGCTTGCATTGCAGAAATTCGGATCGTTTCTTGCACAACAATTATCCTTTGTCAATACATCATTACAATGGTATAAATTAATTTTAAATTATTACATTGGTCAATGAACTACCAATATTAAATTTCTAGATTCACCTCTGGTTATATAGCAAACACCTAAAAGGGCTTATTTGAAAAAACACACACGAAATATTGTGATTTAAATTGTCGAAATAATACTCTAAAGACTCAATTGAAAAAACTGACAAGCATTGTGGCAAATTTTTTTACATTTAAGTTTATTTAAAATTGAAATAAAAATTTTATGTCCCTTATTTATGCCGTTACACTAAAAATTGACAAGCGTTGTGGCAATTTTTTTTGCATTTCTTTATCTTTCAATCTTTAGAATAACTGTTTTGGGAACTTCAAATAATGACATATAATACAAAGGAAAGGCCGACAACACTAAGGGCTTGTTTTTTTGTTGTGTTTGGCTTCTCAAGCTAACTTTTTCACCTAAAAAATTCTAAAAGTAACAAAAAATACTTAACTTTTGAGTGTCAAAATCTTGGTTTGCCCCCCAAACTAGCTTCTCAAACCTTAGTTTGCCAAAAGCTATTTTTTCTAGCTTTTGCTAAACCTTGGTTTCCCACCACAACCAAAAACAAAGCCTAAGTTAATTAGAACAACTCTACCAGCGAATGAGAAAGTTTTTTTTTTTGCTCGACAAAATATGGTTTTAATAATGTTGAATCATACAAATCTAACTTAATTGCGAGTCTCGTTAAAAATCTCTCTAATCCTAACGGAGGAAAAGAAAACAACACAACCAAATGTAACATGGTTCCTTAACATTCTACCAACACAAAATACACCTTCACCCTAATCTCATACAGACAATAAAAATGCCCTAGAACAAACGATTTAAAGTTAAAAAAAAATTCAGCAACAACCCTCCCAATTGACAATACTGTAGCATAATCTCACAACACTTTCAAGAAACAGAGAACCCCTACACTATAATCTTACACGTTAACCTGTAGCATTGAACAAACAAAATAAATTGAGAAATTCAGCAGATGACTTTTCCAATTTCAGCATAGTCTCATAACGCTCCCAAAAACAAACAAGTTGTGATTATTGAACAACCTTATCCTTAGTTGCACTCATCAGCAGCCTCACAACACTCAAAGCCTCCGGGAACATGCACAATAAAACATAAGAGTGTTTGACTCTTTCTATATTTCATTTGTCAATACATTCGTTATTACCTTCGTAAAAAAATTATTAGATAGGTTTGGTTCATCACGCTATCTATAGTCTCATCTAATAAAATTATTTTATCTCATTGTTTTTTTAAGGTGAATCTTCACCTTTTTTCCTACATGTAACTAAGGAGTGTATAGTTACTTAGAAGTTACACTGAAATATGTGAATATTGTTATATGAATCATGGATGACGTGATAAACCGAATCTATCTCATAATTTCTCCTTCGTAAGACCACACAAACCTACAATTGTGCAAGCTCAAACGTAGCTCATACCCCGAGAGTATTTAACCTAAATTTTAAGATGAATAAAATTTAATTTAATAAATATTTAAATTAGTATAGACTAAAATTGCTATTAAACAAAAAAAATTAAATTCACAGACCCTCCCATGTCATAATAGCTCCGTCCCATCCCTGTATATGTGTGTACACACACAAGAGTTATACCTACCCTAAATTAGGAATTATCTTCGGTGTGCTACCAGTACCACAAAGGCCAAAACTCTTGGAAACTCTATATCTCTCCCTTTTATACACAAGTGAAGAAACCCAAAGCAATTTACATTGAATGATTTTCCTTGTTCAATATTTTTTGAATTTTAAAATAATATAAAATAATTTGTTATAATAATAAAAATTAATTACTGAATAAAATTAAATGTTGAAAAATATTTATTTTGTGATTTTAATTTTATACATATAAATGTAATATTCTATATTATTTTGGATATACTTTTTTATCAAATTTAAAATAATATTTCATTTTTAATAGAAAAAGATAATTTGATTTCAAATATAAATCTTTTAAAAATAAAATCAACTTAACATTTTCATAAGTTGCTATTTATCTATTTCGATTTATCCTATTCTATAATTTAAGAAATTGTAATAATTAAAATTTTAATATTATTATCAAACACTTTTTTTGGGTATAAGCACTAGTATATGGCTAGCCCATTATAAAAGAAACTATCTCAAATTAGTTTGTATTATTCACAATATAATAATTTAAATTTTTATTTTATTTAAAAAAATTAACGTCTTCTTAAACCAATCGACTAATAGTCGGTAGTATTACACAACTAAAAAAAAAATTTATTTCAATTGTTACTAGCTTACTGTAAACGTGTTAAATATGGTTGCAGGTTAGTTGTTAGCTGTATTGATGTTGGCATCAGTATTTTCAGCGGGTATATAATAAGGAAAAAGCTTTTATACACAAGCAGCGTAAATTTTAATTTATACGTGTTTTTTTAATTTTAAGGGTTATGGTTTTAATTTAGAGTTTAAGGTTTAGGGTTTAGGTTGTAGGGTTTAGAATTTAAGGTTAGTGTTTAGAATTTAGTGTATAGGTTTAAAGTTTAGGGTTTAGTTTTTTAGGGTTAAGGTTAGGAATTTAGGATTTGAGTTATTATAGTGTAAATACGTATGCTTGTGTAAAGTTAATTTTACACAACCTGTGTATCAAAGTTTTACCCATAGTAATCAATAAAAGTAAGTGTATAGGTGGGGACCGAGAATTGCTCTCATAGCAAACGTCTAAATACTTGATTTGAAATAATTAATAATAAATTAGAAATTATTTTTTTAGCAATTATAATTTTATTTAGATTAATTATACTGCTGTAGACTTAGATTGTATGTCTCGCTAAAAACTTCCCTAGTTAAAGAAAAATAGTACGTACAACCATATGCAAGCTTTCAATAATAACACATTAATTCGACACGAACCGCCTCACAGATATTGTTGATTATATCAAAATAAAAATAAATAGAGCAAATTTTTAATACACAAACTCTAAAAAAAATATTTACACAACCTTTTATGCTCGAACTATAAAATTTAAGCCTCTATATAGGGGCGGAACTAGAAATTTATAAAAAAAAAATGGACCATAATGAGATTAAACATTTTGAGGGGGCCAAAATAAGATTTTAAAAAGATTGAAGAGATTGTAAAACTAATTTTAACTTTTTTTAAGAAAACTATTCTATCACCATTGGAAAAAAAAGTTGACAGAGGCACAGGCTCCCAAAACCCATACCTAGTTTCTCCCTGCCTCTATCCCTAAACGAAAAAATCTTAAACTTTAAATTTTAAACCTAAAATACAACCCTTAAATTTTGGACCCTACGCTAAACTCTTAAACCTTAAGTACACAAACTTAGCTTATAGTATTCAAACAATGATCAATTAAAATAAATATGAACAAAAATCATATGTTCCTTCTGTCGTTTATATCTATGTTCTAACACTAAAAATTAAATTTTACAGTTTAACCCTAATTTTTAAATCATAAATTTTAAACCTTAAACTCTAAAAATTAAAACATACACCTTAAACTCTTACTCTAAACATTTACCTTAAATCTTAAACTTTAAACCTTATTTTTTAGGCATAATGTCAAAAAAATACCCTCTACCGTTTGACTGAATAGTCATTTTGGCCTTCATTCTTCTTCTTTTATTGAACAATTTAACCCTCAACGTTTCATTTTGGGTCAAAATAACCCCTGAACGAATGATAATTGTTAGAAAAATGACAGTAAACAGCTTGAAATGATTTGACAGAATGATAAGTCAGCAAAAAAAATTATTTTATATTTTATAAAATTATTTCTTAATTGATGTGACATTTTTTTAAGTCGATACCTTTGTCTCTATGACACTGATATGTTACAATGCACTGTCATGTGTGTTTGTCATGTCATTTATCGTTAGTTGACTAATAATTTTTATTCGTAAAAATGTCAATTTGAACCAAAATAAAATATTAAAACAATAAATTTTTTAAAATAAAATATAGGTCAAATTGACTATTCAGTTAGACGTTGAACACTTTTTTTGCTTTATACCTATTTTTTAATGATGGTTCTATTAATAAAAATATTTAGTGTTTTTTTAAATAGTAAAATATCTAGCGTTGGGTGGCTACTCTTTGTTTGTGTTTAAAGCCACTAATTTCACGTGTCTTGATCTTTTTCAAAGTGGGAGAGTAATTGCCCTATATAAACCACCCAACCTTGGTTATTGGAGTTCGTCTCAAAAAAAAAAAAGTTAAATCAGTAAAAAGAAAGAGAGAGATGAGTAGCCCCATAGTAACTGGTTGGAGAAAACTGAGTGGCGAGAAGAACTGGGAAGGTCTTCTTCAACCTCTAGATTCTGATCTCCGCAGCTACATAATTCACTACGCTCAAATGACCGGAGCCGTGGGCGACCTCTTCAACGGTAACACCGGCGAACCTGAGGCCTCGAAACAAGACTTCTTCTCCAAAGCTTGTCTCGTCAAAGGAAACCCATACAAGTACGACGTCAACCACTTCCTTTATGCCGGCTCCGACTTTGTCGACTCGTCGTGGTTCGGATATGTTGCGGTGGCCACCGATGAAGGAAAGCTTGCCCTCGGGCGGAGGGATATTGTGGTTGCTTGGAGAGGAACTTCTGGAACCAGGGAGTGGCTCAATGATTTCAACTTCATAATACAAGTATCCGCTTCCGACCTATTCCCGACCGCCAGAGAACATGATGCTACCCTGCACAAGGGCTTCCACGATCTTTATACCGGAACAAGACCCGATTCTACTCATACCAAAACTAGTGTCAGAGAGCAGGTACGTATATATATATATATATATATCTCGGCTTGCAATTGCGGACGGCTATTTAAATCCCTGACATGGATACCAAAAACAACATTTGATTTCTCGTTGTCTTTGCTACCTGCAGGTCCTGAACGCGGTGAAGGAACTTGTGAACAAGTACAAGGATGATGAACTAAGCATAACTGTGACCGGCTTTAGCTTGGGTGCAGCACTCGCAACGCTAACCGCAATGGACATAGTTGCCAATGGGTATAACAAGCCCACCACTGGCAACCTAGATAAGTCTGTGATGGTCACGGCCTTCACGTATGGTGGTCCGCGTGTTGGAAACGCCGGTTTAGCACGCGTATTCGATGCACTCGGCCATCACCTTCATCTTCTTCGTATCAAAAATGACAGGGATTTTGTTCCTACTCTTCCGCCGGGGATGTTCTTGTACACCGATTTCGGAATTAAGCTGAATGTCGACACTTACAACTCAAAGTACTTGAAGTGGAAGGGACCGTTCGGCAGATCTGCTGCATTCCTAGAAGAATATGAAGATGAAGATGAACTTAACGGCATAGGTTGTCTAGATGACGACGAACACGAACCTAAACGCAAACGTACCCGTCGTGGCATAGTCTCTTTAGACGAAGACGAAGACGAATATGGACCTAAACGCAAACGTGTCCGCGGAGCCGCTCCACAGTATTATAGTAGTCACAATATGGATGTATATGCGCATGGAGTTGCAATCAAAGACATCGGAAAGAACACTCCGGTCGATAAACTCGATTATGATATAGCACTCGTAAACAAATACTTAGACCGTGTGAAAAACGAGTACAAAATTCCTCCAAATTGGTGGGTCGGTGAGAACCGGAAAAAGATGATTCAATTGGAGAACGGCCGGTGGATAGTTGTTTGAATCTTGAAGGCGTTGCTTGGCTAGGTTAAAAAGCATTTTATTATTAATTTTACTATGATATAAATAACAACTCTTAGCTAGAGCTTGGTGTTTTCCCTAGCTGAGACGTGTAATAAAACCCACTTATGTTTTGTGGTTTCTATTCTTCTTTTCGGTAACATTGGTGTTTTCAATTATGTGATAAAAGACCTTAGGTCTGGTGTTTTCAATTATATTTACGTTTATGCACGCTCTCGCTTTTTGTTTATTTATTTATTCGTTCGTTGCATGCACAATAATTTCATTTGCAAGTGTCGTGATATACGCAAGACTTTATGTTACAGAGACAAACATATAAAATTTTAAGAGTGTGAATATATATTTTAATAATAAATATATAAGAAAATTTTAAATCATATACAAATTTTAAATTTTAAAATGTGCAACCATCTCTAACCTTCTCAGTACATCCTTGAACTGACACCCTGATTGACTTCACCACTAATCTAACTTTTACAACATAGACGAATATCCAAAACCCTAAATTTTTAAGATGTTCTTTTACGGTGCAACAATTATTTTTGGGACCAGAAAACAGAAACACCGAAACATTAAATTTCACGAGATGGGAAAAAAGTTGTTTATGATAGCAAAAACAGAATAAAAATTATCTGCCTCTATTTATGTCTCACACTAAAAGTTAAGTTTAGAGTTTAAGGTTAGAGTTTATTGTCAGAGTTTAGAGAATTTAAGGTATGATGTATTTTTTAAAGTGTAAGGGGTAGGATAGGGGTTAGAATTTAAAATTTAGGTTACGGTTTAAAATTTAATTTTTTAGATAAAAAAAGAAAATTTTTGTCCAAAAAAACTAAATAAAAGACAACAATTGTTAAAACAAGACAACAGGCGAATGAGACAAAGAAGAAACAGGACCAAAGCAACACCAATCCCTCGATCGTTATTTCCCATTGACTTAATCGCAAGTATACGAAATCGTTATCATATTTTTAAAATAAATAAAGTAATATCAAAGTAAGTGTGAACATATTTTCTGTTTACATTTTAAAGTTATAACAAAGATCATAGAACTATTGAAACTCTTATGTTTTACTATATTAGTTTTTCTGCAAGAATAACCACTAATGTTACGTTTTTCATTTATTTAGATCACCTGCGGATGAATCTTGATTAAAAACTAAAAGAGATGGCGATGTTGCATGGTATAATAATTTGTCCCCAAAACTTATACATTCTATCATTTTGATCCTAATTCAAAAATAATTTAATAAATTTAGCCCTAAGCTTATTAATAAAATTCTTAAGCTTTGTGAAAAATAAATAAATTTAGCTCTCAATATTTACAAATTCTGTCAATTTGGTCCTCATATTATTTCAAATTAAAATGAGGGCCAAATTGATAGCATTTGTAAATATTAAGGTCTAAATTTATTTATTGAATTATTTTCAAATTGGGACATTATTGATAGGCTGTTAAAGTTTTTGGGACTAAAATTGTTATTATACTAGGCCACATTAACATCAAGTGACCAACAATAAACATAACATTAGTAATCATTCTTGCAAAAAATTAATTTGGTGACTAAAATAAAAAGTTGTGATAGTTTGATGACCAATGATATAGTTCACCCAAAGAATTATAGGCTTTAGCAACTATTCTTAACCATATTATATGTATTACTTAAAATTGCAATGAAATTAACTACCAATTGGCATAGTAGGATAAGGCGCTAGATTACTTAAATGCATGTACTAATTAACTACCAATTAAAAAAGTTTTTTCTTATAATGAGCCTTTACAATACTTAACCTGAATTAGTCGATCAATAAATCGGCAGTGATTATATATGTCAGCCAATGGAGCAAATTGGCTTTTCTAACCCTTGAATTTTTTTCACTTCTCCCAACTTGACACCAAAAGATTATTTTGTCTCAAGTTGGTACATGCACTTTCATATCGTCAACTTATTAATACTTACCGACAACGCCGTTAACTCTTTGAAAAGGGTGGTTTCATCAATGATTAGGAGAAATTATTTGATATACATGTAGCGGAAATTTGTCCTCCATAAGCGGTCTTAATCCATTATCATGCGTCTTTAACAAAGAATTAAAGTGATTAGGGGTGCTTATTAAATTGAGAAGTTGCAAACAGTTCGAAATCGACTCGGTCAAAACTCGATCAACGTTCGAATCGAATTAACTCGACTCGAGATCTTAATGAGTCGAGTCGAGCAACGTCTAACTCGACTCGATAAGTTTGTAAGCAGCTCGTTATTTTTTATAAGACCAGTAAAATATTTGGTTTTGAATTTTCAAAACTTTTTGTATTTCTCAAAAATTTCAAAGGTTAACTTGTATTATAAGATATTAAATTATAATAATTAGCATTTCTCTTTTATTATTACTTAATGTATACAAGTAGAAACGAGAAAAAGTCTTTAGTTCTCATATAAAAAAATACGATTGAAAAGTCAAAACACTAAAATCCCTAAGTCATTCTCTCTTTTGTTGTTCATCGAATATTGTTGAGAAACTAAAAAGAGTCTCGCGCTCTAATATCGACTTCATCTCTAACTCGGTCAGACAAGTTCTTTTATTTATCTCCTTAGTCCTCACATTTTTCTTCTTCTGAATTTGTATGTTTATATTAAGCTCTAATAGTATAGCTAGATTTTACCTATATTTTAAAAAATTAGTTAAAAGTTTTGGTGATCTTAACAAGCAACGAGTCGAACAACGAGATTTTTTGACGAGCACGAGTCAAATAAAATGTTATCAAGCTTAACGAACAACGAGACAAATCGAACAATTAAAATTTTTAACGAGTACGAGTTAAGCACTACTTAATTGGCGATCGACTTACTCAATAAATACTCCTAAAAGTAACATGACAGTGAATTAAAACCGCTTGTGAAGGAAAAAAATCACCTCAAGTATATCATATAGTAAGCCACTTATATTAGTTGCTTAAAAAAATATTTAAAATTGATATTCTGAAATATAACTAGAAATCCCCATGCTTGAAAATATCAATGTGAAATAATGTTTTGTTTCACAATTTTGTGGTTGCGAATTACTATTACATAAAGGAAAAAACTTTGACACTCGATCCGGGTAAATTTTAGTTTATACACGTCTTTTAGCTTTAGGAGTTATGGCTTTAGTTTAGGGTTTAAAATTTAATAGTTTAGGTTATAAGGTTTAAAATTTAAGGTTAGTGTTTAGAATTTAAGGTATAAGGTTTAAGATTTAATTTTTTAGAGTTAGAATTAAAAATTTTAAGATTTAGATATATATAGGCACGTGTAGAATTAGTTTTACGTTAAAATTTTACCCTTACATAAATAAAGACAAGTTTTGTTGGTAAATCCTCTCAATTTGTGTCGGTTGTTGCGAATATTTTTAAGTTCATATTTGTGTGGACATTGACGAAGCCACTTTTATTGTGGAAAAGCCATGCCCATGCCTCCCAAAATATTTAGGTTTAATTACATCTTAGATCCCAAAAGTTTCTGAAATTATGCAAATTAAATAATGTCTTCTGTACTTTTACATTTTAGGTCTCGATCAATTATAATATTAGACAAAATAAGCAATATCCTCATTTTTATTTAAACACTTCTTAAATCACTGCCAGTTTTAAATTTAAACAAATTAAACTCTAATTTTAAATTTTTAAATTTTTGACTTACTAACTAAATTTTGACCCAATTTTTATTGCTATTTATATTTACCCCAATCTACAATAAGAGTTTACAACTCAGGTAAATAAAATTGATTCAAGCATATTCTTAAAAATACAAAAACTAGCATCTCCAATTCATAAACAAGACCACACAACGAAAAAAAATAAGAACCCTAACTCAAAGTCTTAAAACAAAATAGACCAAAACTCGACGATGAAAGGTAAAAACTAACAACATTAAAAATGCATATTACAATAATAAGACACGTTGACAACACGGACCTCAACTCAATCGCGAACAAAAGCAGTGACTGTGAGCTCGTATCTAAATTCAGTTCGAGGGTCTAAAACAAGGAAATCAACAGGATAATAAAATAGAGACATCTTGATCAGTCGTAGCGATGCCAAATCCAACCATAATAAAAAAAAATAAAAAAAGAAAGCGGCCAAACGATCAATTAAGAAAAAAAACGTGTCAAAAGTCAGAGAATATATACCAAAAGATAGAGAAAAAAATTGTGTCATAAGGACAGAGTTACTGAAATTAAAAACTAAAAAATAAAAAAACAAAATAAATAAACTAGAAAAAATTATTAACGATCAACAATTAATACTAAAATTGGTGTCGCCGTCGGTTATATAAATATCTAAAAAGAATCAAAGGCCAGAGGACAATACGAAGAGCGGCTAGGGTTTTCGAAATAAGGAATCCAGTATGTCTCAATTACCCCAATCTAATTTATTTTTTTTGATAAAAAATCTAATCTATTATTCTTCGTCCATGTGTGTGAACATACATAATTGAGTATACCTACCTAAATTTTGGACTATTCGGAGAAAAGTTTATGCGTGTGAACATATAAAAATGAGTATACCGACCCAAATTTAGGACTATTCGGGTTTCTATTTTTTGTATGCTGCAACAAATGTGGAACATGTTTATAAAAAAGTGGTTTTGATATAATTATTATTTTTTTAATTTTATTATTTTTTTAATAAAAATTATTTGACTGGTATCAATTAAGTTACCCATCTTTAAAATTTAACGGAGGATTGATATGACAATTAATAAGAATTTATATAATTATATATTTAGTGTCTATTATTTATATATTCTATTAATTTAATTTTAATTTTAATTAAATTAAATTAAATTAATTTTTTTTAAAATTTAATAAATTTATTTTTATCTAACCAAGTAATAACACATATCATCGTCTGATTGATTGAGAGTAAAAACAACAAACAAATAAAGCAACTAGTGACCCATGGGATTCAAACCTACACTAGCAATGGAGAGCAAACACCATCACTTTGATATGATTTAATAACAGGCTTTTTTAAATGTTTCAATTCTGGGACAACTACCCGCTGTAGTTTTTGACGTCAAGTTAAAAAAATCGATTTTTTTCAAGTTATGTTCACCCTATCTAAAGTCTACACTAACATCTTGTCCATTCAGGTTGGGCCGTAATTACAGATATCATTAGGCTATTCATTGGATGAAATCTTAAAGATTTATACTTTATATATATGCTAAGCCGTTTTGCTTGTGAAAAAATAAGTGAGCGAAATATAAAAGAAAAAAGAATCATTTATTTATTGAATTTGATCCAAGAAGCTATGAGAATAAATATGGCAATGGGGATAATAAAAAAAAAAACAAAATAATAATATGAAGTCGAAACAAAAAGTTCGGATGCAAAACTTACAAGTGCGGCAGCCATGGCAGCACAAAGTGACAGACCATTTGCAACCTGCACCTGCTTACCAACCTTCCCCACCCTTTCCAAGAAGAAAAGGCTTGAAAGGACGAGGCTAATGGGAAAAGATCCAGGCACCATTTGAGATCCAGCCGACATGTTCCGCCGGGAAGCCTGAACTTCAAGCGGCAATGGCAGCTCCGAAGCCAAACTATATAGATCCTCGGATAAGCTCTTTAGTTGAACACTTTGGCCACATTTTCAGCCTTATCTTCAGTTTCAGAACTCGACGGCTCAGAAAGTTTAGCTACTTCAGGAGATTCGCTGTGACTTCTTACTTTTCGGGCTCTGTTTCTTTGTTTGCACCTCTCTTCGTAAGTTTCACTTCTCGTGGGATTTCTCTTTCTCACATGAGTATGAGGGGACTTGTTGGGAGCTCTGTCGCGGGTTACATTACCGCGGCGAGCCTCTTTGTGAAGCATTGCTTCTTCGTGGCTGACATCTGTTGTCTGATGTTTCTCGAGAAATTCGACCACTTGGCTCATAACAGGTCGCCCCTTCGGGTTTTCGCTGAGGCATAGATAGGCCAAATGGGCTACCTTCATTGCAGTTCTAGGTGAGTATTGACCTTCCATCTTAGGGTCCAAGATCTTAATAAGCTTCCTGTTATGGTTCAAGAGTGGTCGAGCCCACTCGACCAGGTTTTGTCCTCGGCCAAGCCCCCCCTTGTCCATTACTCTTCTCCCAAGCAGCATCTCTAGTAACACTACCCCAAACCCATAAACGTCACTCATTGCTGTTAAATGGCCTGTTCATATCAATACTGCAACTTGATTAGCCAATATAGATCCTATATTGCTCTGACTCAATTTTTTTTTGAAGCATCTATATTTGACCCGAATATGGGAATGGTTTAATCCTCTCAGAAAAAAAAAAAAAAATAAGAATTTATGTTACTAACCAGTCAAAATATATTCGGGAGCAGCGTAACCGTGTGTTCCCATCACTCGTGTTGAAACATGGGTTTGGTCTCCCATGGGTCCATCCTTTGCAAGTCCAAAGTCCGACAGCTTTGCATTGAACTCCTACATGTTTACATGCATTTTTAGTGATGGAAACTAAAGCTTCCACAAAAGAGAACACATACTAAATGGAAACTTAAGCGTAAGTTTCGTCAGAAATCCGATCATGGGAATACTTGTCAAATGTGGGTTCGGGATATAAATCTTCTTAAGGATTCTCTATATCGAACATTCTTGTGTCTAACACTCACAATCAAGTACAAGTGAAAACCAATGAAAGTGAATAACAAAAGGAAAGACAAGGAACCTCATCGAGCAAGATGTTGGACGTCTTGAAGTCACGGTATATGACAGGTCTTTCAGCACCATGAAGGAAAGCAAGCCCTTTTGCTGCACCCAGAGCGATCTTCATTCTTTTCGACCAAGTCAAACTACACTCACCTCCTAACAACCAACCATAATAAATAGGGTAAATAACAAAATGCAAAATGCTTTCAACCTTAGTATAATGGTATAATGGAAAACATCTTTCTTTGATATGTATGCATTATGCACAATCTTAAATGGAAGTAAACACTAGTAATTCTTCGAGTAACATTATCAGCTCCCCCCCCCCCTACAACTTACTGCGAAAGAGATGTTTTTCGAGGCACCCACTCGACATGTATTCATAAACAAGCAACCGATGGTCATCTTCACAACAGTAACCGATGAGCTTCACAAGATGTGGATGCTTGAGTTGCCCTAAGTAGTTGACTTCAGCCTGCAAAACAAATATGTGCAAACATAAAGTAATTATATTTATGTTTACTTTAAATAAGAAAAGACTAATAAACCAACATGAAAGGACTTTATTTTCCGGTCTCATTTACTGGTTTTGACCCAGTATAGTTCACCTGTCAATTTCAACTTTAACTCAAAAACTCAACCCAGCCAATTTGAATCCAAACTTGATCCAAACCACAAAGTGGTTCGAATAAATAATTCAAAATTATCGGAACAAAAAATTTGGATACTCAAATTCGAATGACTAAGTTCAAAATGACCTAAACTTGAAGTACTCAGACTCGAAAATGACTTGGATATGGAACTGAACCAAGGTCGAAACTAACCTAAACTGAATTAACTCAAAATTTAAAACCATATTAACCAGATTTGAAACCAATCCGACCCACCCAATTGACATATTTAGTTGAATCCATAAATTTGAGAAAATAGCAACTCTAATCAATTGTTTCTGATGGACAAAAGTAATGTAGTTGTACTTGTTTCTAAACAAACTATTTTAATCAAATATGATATAAAATGATAAACCACATGAAAAGCTGCAACTTCTAAAATTCGTTGCTCGGTTCCAAATGCTCAAAAGCATACCCTTATCTTATGTTACTCGGACTGAGGTGAGAGTGTTAGATACTGAGTTATGTATCTAAACATATATGTTTAATTTTGTCTAAAAGTATGTCATGCATTTGTACGTATGCGTCGGACATGATACTTCAAAACAATTGAAAAGGTAAAATAACATGAAGTCCATCTAAGACATTGATTAACGCATAATTATAGTTCTTGTTCTATATAGAAGACATCCATACCCGAGTCCGAGTAACATCGGATGAAACTTTTATGAGCTATTCATATATGTAGATATAGCACAAATAAAACAATAACACCACAGATTATAAGAATTACTTTAGATTTCAAGAAAGAAAAACTTAGAAAAAAGTAACTTGACATTCACACCCGAGTCCGATTACCATAGGATGAAACTTTTTTCCTAGGTTCCCATACACAAAAAAATATAACGCAATTAAAACAACAACACCTAAGATTAAAAGAATTAGTTTAGAAGATGCAAATAGAATAATGCAAGGAGATTTACCAGCCATTCTCTATCACCTTGGAACCCATCAGGATTAAGCTCTTTAACAGCAACCGCTGTAGATGGGAAACCAAGCCTCACATTCTCGTCTATAACTCCTTTATAAACGACCCCAAAACCCCCTTCGCCAACGATATGGTCTGGTCGGAATTCCTTTGTAGCCAACCTTGTCTCCTCATATGTGAAAATGCAGACATCACTGTATCCAGGATTCTGACGCAGATCTTTGACATCCTTGACGGACATCAAAGGAACGACAATTTGGGTTTTGGTTTCATTTGATCTCTGCGTTTCTGGGTTTTTTTCTGTTGGAAATGCGGTGATATTAAGTCCTCAGTTCGAAGTTGTTGATTAGGGAAATATTCTACAAGCTGAAGGCATTCAATCTCTTTAAAATATGAAAAGATTCAAGCATGAAACTGATACAATTGTAATCACAAGTGCTTAATTAAGCCTTCATGGACATGATAATATCGAAACATCGAAAATCATCATCATTCGATAACTCTATACAGTTTCAAACAATAGGTCACACAACGCACAATCGGAAGTCAGTCTCAGTTCACTAGTTCTAGGTTGTTCAAACTCTATTCGATCAATTAATTCTAGTAATTCCTATAGTTTTCTAAGCATGAAACCGGTACAATCATATTCAAAAGCGCTTAAATTAAGCGCTCTTGAATATGATCATATCGGAAACATCAAAATTAATATACTTCGGTCCTAAAAAGATTGGTCACACAAAGCACATCGAAATTAATATATTTCGGTCCTAAAAAGATTGGTCACATAAAGCACAATCAGAAATCAGTCTCGGAGTCAGTTCCACTAATTCGAGATTGTTTGAACCCTAATCAATTGATTAATTCTCACGATTCCTCTAGATTTCTGCAAAAATACTCTATAATATATCAAAGTTTCCCGCGTTGCAACTCCATTTGAACAACATTTCACAAATTCAGATTTCATCAAACAGTACGAAACGAACAATATCACAACAAATGGCCAAAAGATATAAGAACAATGCTAAAGATCTAACAAACATGCAGCATAAAAACAACCCAAATTTCAAATTAGACCCGAAGAAACATTAAGAAAAGGGAAATGAAATCCATACTAACCCGGACTCTCGGGAGGTTTGCCATGTTTATGTTGGCACGGCTGTTTTCCACTGGTGCTACAACAAAGCCCCATTAGTCAAAGAAACCCACACTCTGAAAAATCAATCTGAATTCGGATTTTACCTCCCCAAAGCTTGAAAATCGACATATATATATGTATATATTTCACATTTTATTATATACATATATAAGGGCTTCTCAGTTCAATCTAAATGAAGAAAAACATTGAAGAGGGGTTAAAATCCGGTGTGGGTAAGATCGAATCTCAGGTCGGTCGTTGCTAAGAAACTGAACCGACCCAAAGATGGAACCATAAAAAAGAAACACGTCCGAGCAAAAAGATAAAAAGGGGAAGAAAATATGGGCAATGTGTTCCGGATACAATCCGCGATAGGATTAACTGATTTTTTCAAAGGCGCTGCCGCCATTAACGGCAAGCAAAGCGTGGCAATCTGCCGTTTACCCGTTCCATGCTAAATTCGATGCGCGGAAGTCCGACTTTATCTAATGTTTTCGGATTTTGGATCAAACTTCTTTTTAGGGAAATTCGTTTGATTAAACACAATATTTCATCAACGTGTGCTGCCATAGTTTTGATTAAGGGGTAAGACCGCTCTTCTTCCTTCCCCTAGATCTCATTCCTCTTTCGTCTAAGTATAGTTATGATTAGATTTAAGATTTATCAAAAAATTATAAACAAATTAGGCTTAATAGTAAAAAATGTGCCCAATCTATATCCTTTTTTCCAGTTTAGTGCCTAATATTTTTTTCGGACCACTTTGGTGCCTAACGTTTCATTCCAGAACTCAAATTGAGTTTTTCCATCAACGACTGTTAAAATTTTCCGTTAATCAATTATAGCATAACACGTGGCATGTTTATCTATTTATTTTTTGAATTACTTAAAAATTATGTATTTCTTAAAAAAAACCCAATGTTTTAATTTCTTTCAAACAAACCCTCAAATCACATCTCCCTACCGTCCAACATCCCCACATGTCGGCGGTTCACCGTTCACCACCCAAGCGTCGGGTACCTCACCGTTCAACATCCCCATCCTCTAGCCGTCGGTTAGAAGCCCAATCGGTCTTTTTTTCTTCATTTTTAGATGTTTGTCGACTGAGCAATTGACAGTTCATTCATCAATTTTCGACAACTGGATCATGTGGCTTTTAGTCGTGGACGGGCGACGAAAGCAAGGGTGGCCAGTGGTGGGAGGGGAGGAATTTAGGGATCTAGGGTTTGAGTTTGGGGTTTTATAGAAATTAGATTTTTTTTATAAAACTAAAGATTTTCTGATTTTTAGAAAAATAAAAATTAAAGAAAATACCAAATATGTCACGTGTCGTGTTTTTATTAGATAACGAAAAAAATTTAACGTCCGTCATGAAAAAGCCCAAATGAAATTACGGAATGAAATATTAGGCACCAAAGTAACCGAAAAAAAATGTTAAGTACCAAACTAAAAAAAAAAGTATAGATTGGACACATTTTTTACTATTAAGCCAAAAAAATACAACATCTAGAAGTAGCAATCACGAGGCGTACTATTTTGTTATCTAAATTATTTTTTAATAAAAGAATAAAATTATTATCTTAAAATAATGTTATATTAGGTTGAATCAACGAATTGGTTGCCTATGAGTCCACTTACAATGCCCTAAAGTCCCGAAATACTCGGAACATAAAACTGTTACTGCTAATTCAAAAAAATAATAATATAAAACTAGTGCACCTTGTCTGAAGGCCTCGTCACATACTTGAAGACAATTTTACACGTGTGTATATATATGGGTAAAACTTTGATACAGGTTGTGTAAAATACAAGCCTGTATTTTTACACTATAAAAATTTAAATCCTAAATTTGTAACCTAACCCTAAAAAACTAAGCCCTAAACCTTAAACCCTATACAGTAAACTCTAAAGATTAACATTAAATTCTAAACCATACAACCCCTAAAAACTAAAAAGCACGTGTAAATAGTTTACACGGCATGTGTATCAAAGTTTTTTCCTATATATATATCCAGCTTCCAAACCCAACTTGCAAGATTCCTCAAGTCCCTCCTCCTATGCATTTCAAAATCTAATAAACCATGATCACAAAACTTTAACCGTAAACTTTAAATTTATTTATTTTAGTATGAAGTATAAATAGAGGCACAAAAAAGACAAGTGATTTCTATTCCGCAGAGTTGAGACGAGACTGAATGTAAATGATGTCAACTATTGTATTTTTTCCAGTTCCATCGACATTGCTTATTCTATTCATTTGCAAGTCCATGATTTTGCTACTGGAACTTAATCTTTTCCTTGCATCTATGTTTAGTTTATTTAATAACATCAAATCTAAAATTATTAAATACCATTGGGACTCTGTCTTTCACATCCATCCAAACATATCATTGTCAAATTCTTTTACAAATCAACAGAGCACCCAAAATCTGACCCAAAAAAAAAAGCAATGAACCACATGCTCAACTGCACCAACTAGGCAGTTTTAATTGATGTTATTTTGGTTCTAGGAAAACAGATTCCCTGTTACTTGTGGGGAGATTTTAATCTGGATTTACAACAATACAGAATGTAGGGAGGTGTATATCAGTTAACACTTTGGCACAGCTCAAAGAGACAGCACCAGGAAAACATCGAGACTGAGAACGGGTATTAATACCACCTTCATCCTGCAATCTCTCTATATTTATTACTTACAAAAACAAAAGTTCCAGATTTTAGATTATTTAATTAAATAAAATCTATAATTATTAACAATTGAGGCTAAACATCATAATAGAAATCCTTTGCCCCTTTTTACTTTCATTTTCACACTAGATAATTAGGTTTAGGATTTGGGGAATTAAGGATTTTAAGGGTTTAGTGTTGGAGCATATAAATTAACACCGAAAAGAAGAAGATTCTTATTCATCCATAGAAACATGTCTATCTTTATGTAGCCACTAGCTCTTCCTTCTCAAGCCAGGAAGTCGACTTCTTTTAAACAACACCAAAAATATAAAGAAAATACGGAATTTATTTTAAATAAAATAGCAGTCATAGCTAAAATTTCAGAAATTCGAACATCAAGGAAGATGACCTTCAACTTTAAAGCAGGTGGTGACATGAAAACTTTTGCACAACAATACTCGCCAGCCAGTTCTAATTCACCAAGAAAAACACTTACAGGGGTGCGCTCTAACTAATTACCCTTCGATAATAATTTGGCAAAAACCATTTGCAGGGAGATGTTAAATTGGAGTTATAATAATAGAAAATGAATCACCTGTATATACATTCAGTCAAACAACATCTCCGATGTTTGGCACAACATAAATAGCCTGCACCAGAAAAACATCGAGGCATAACTTTATCAAAACTAAAATTATTTAATAAGACTACAACCATTCAAAACTAAAGTTATTCACTAAGACTACAACATAAATAGCCTGCACTCGAAAACCAGTTCTTATTCACTAAGACTTACAAACTTGCATTCTAACTACTTAACCTTTGATAATAATTTGAAAAAAAATCATTTGTGGGGAGATGTTAAATTCGAGTTATAAGTACAAAGAATCAATCACAAAGTAGGAAGTTGTACATTCATTCAATCAAACAACCACACGGAAGTTTGGGAGAGCACAAATAGACCGCACCAGAAAAACATCAAGGCTGAGACCAGGCATAAGTACCTCTTGTACTTCATCACCTTCATCTCTGTTCAAGAGAATTTTGCTATATTTATTGCTTACATAAAACAAGTTCAAGATAGATATTCTCCGTTAAAAGCACTATGACAGTGTTTGGTTTATTAATAACATCAAATCTAAAATTACTTACCACCATTGTGGCTTTACCTTCACATCCATCGAAACATATCATTGCTTTATGAAGCCACCAATTTTCCTTAGTCAAGGGCAAAATTTTTCAAGTTCTTTTACAAATGAACAGTGCATAAAGAAAAAAAAAAGCAAAGGCTCTAATTATTTTAATCAAATATTCAAACATGAACAAATTTGAGCTAAAGTTTCAAAAATCTGCGTATCAAGGCAGGTGCAGTTATTGAGAGACAAAAACCCTGCAACTTTTAATTAAGCCAAGAACTAATCGAACATTCTGAACTACAATAAACCCCAGGCTCAAGTACACTAGTTAGGCAGTTCTAAATCACCAAGAAAGGAGATTCCTGACTAAATAACATATGATGTAGGTTCTCAAAAGCTCCAATCCTATTTTGGTTCTAGAAACACATATCCATTTGCTTTTAAATCGTTTGGCCAAAAATATTTGCGAGAGATTTTAAATTGGAGTTATAAGAATACATAATGAATCAGAATATAGGGAATTCTTTAGCCATTCAAAATCAAACAAACCCTCGGATGATCGGCACAACACAAATAGACTGCACCAGGAAAACATCAAGGTTGTGACCGGGCATTAATACCTCATGTACTTCATCACCTTCATCTGTATTCAACAGAATCTCTCACTATTTATTGCATACAAAAAAGAAAGTTCCAGATAGTACATTCTCCATTAAAAAAAGACTACAACTATGTTTAGAATATTTAATAAAATCAAATCAAAATTATTAACAACCATTGTGGCTAAACATCCATCGAAACAGATCCAGCTTTAATTGTACTTGTTATTCCTTCTCAAGCTAGGGTATTAACTAGTCGAGCTCTTTTACACAATAATCAACTCAACACCAAAAAGAAAAATCAAAGAGGGACTTTATTTTAAATAAAATAACGAATTAGGAACAAATTAGAGCTAAAAGTTTCAGATATTGTAGAATCAAGACAGATGAAGTAATTTATAGCAAGGAAAAATCGCAAAGCTTGCAACATTAAAGTGTCTCGTGAAATATCAAACATTAAAAAGTACGATGGAACTATAGCACAATTATACTTGCTAGCCAGTTCTAATTCGCAAAGAAAGACATTTACAAAGGCGGGTTCTAACTAAATAACCTTTGATAATAATTTGGAAAAAAATGATTTGCGGGGAGAAAATAAATTGGAGTAATAAGAATAGAGAATGAATCAGAAAGTAGAAAGTTGTATAACCATTCAATCAAACAACCCATCGAATGTTCGACACAACACAAATAGGCTGCACCAGGAAAACATCAAGGCTGAGACCAGGCACAAGTACCTCATATACTTCATCACCTTCATCTCTGTTAAAGAGAATTTGGCTCTATTTATTGCCTATAAAAAGCAAATTCCAGATAATATATTCTCTGTAAAAAAATACTACGACCATTTTTGGTTTATTTAATAAACATCAAACCAAAAAATCATTAACCGCCATTATGGCTTTTTTCTTTACATCCGTTGAAACAAATCATTGTTTTACTGAGGCGTCAATTTTTCTTAAGTTAGGGCAAAATTTTGACAAGCTCTTTTAAAAAAACAACAGTGCAAGCCGGGTATTATTTAAAATCAAATATTTAGACAAGAACAAATTTGAGCTAAAGTTTCAAAAATTGGAGTGTCAAGGTAGATGCAGTTATTGAGGACCAAAAACCCTGTAATTATCAAATACGTCATGAACCATCAAATATTATTAAGTACAATGAACCTAAAACTCAATTGTACTAGATAGGCAGTTCTAATTCACCAAGAAAGAAGGTTTCAAACTAAAAAAACCTATGATATAGGTGCTCAAAAGCTCCATTTCAAAGAAACCATGTAATTTTGGTTCTAGGAACACAGATTTTTAGTCTCTTGACAATCGTTTGGCAAAAATCATTTGTGGGAAAATTTTAAATTTGAGTTATAAGAACATAGAATGAATCAAAATGCATGAAGTTGTAAATCCATTCAGTCAAGCAACCCCTCAGAACTTTCGGCACAACAGAAATAGGCTACACCAGGAATACGTCAAGGTTGTGACCGCACATTAGTACCTCCAGTACTTCATCACCTTCATCGCTATTCAAGGGAATCTCTCACTATTTATAGCATACAAAAAAGAAAGTTCTAGATAGTACATTCTCTGTCAAAAAAACTAAAACCATGTTTCAAATATTTAATAAAATCAAATATAAATTATTAACAATCATTGAGGCTAAACATCCACTAGCACAAATTTAACTTTTTTTTGTACTTGTTATTCCTTCTCGAGCCATGGTATTAACTAGTCGAGTTCTTTTACACATTAATCAACACAACACCAAAAATAAAAATCGAAGCGGGACTTTACTTTAAATAAAATAGTCAGCCAGGAACAAACTAGAGCTTAAAGTTTCAAATATTAAAGCATCAAGACAGATGCAATTATTTAGAGCAAGAAAAAATCGTAATGCCATGGTATTAACTAGTCGAGTTCTTTTAAGGTAATCAGCACAACACCAAAAATAAAAATCAATCAGGGACTTCACTTTAAATAAAATAATCAGCCAGGAACAAACTAGAGCTTAAAGTTTCAGATATTAGAGCATCAAGAAAGATGCAGTTATTTAGAGCAAGGAAAAATCGCAATGCCTGCATAATTAAAGTCTATTGTGAAATATCAAACATTAAAAACTATGATGAAACTATGGCAAACTATATTTGCTAGCCAGTTCTAATTCACAAAGAACGACACTTACAAAGGTGGGTTCTAACTAATTAACCTTTGATAATAATTTGGAAAAAATATATATTTGCGTGTAAATATTAAATTAGAGTAATAAGAATAGAGAATGAATCAGAAAGTAGTAAGTTGTATAACTATTCAGCCAAACAACTCATCGGATGTTTGGCACAACACAAAAAGGCTGCACTAGGAAAACACCAAGGCTGAGACCAGGCACAAATACCTTTCATACTTCATCACTTTCATCTCTGTTAAAGAGAATTTGGCTTTATTTATTACCTATAAAAAGTAAATTCCAGATAATATATTCTGTTAAAAATACTAGTATCATTTTTGGTTTATTTAATAAACATGAAATCAAAAGATCATTAACCACCATTATGACTTTTTCTTAACATCCGTTGAAACAAATTATTGTTTTATTAAGGCACCAATTTCTCTTAAGTTAGCGCAAAAATTTGTCAAGCTCTTTTAAAAAACAATAGTACACCCAAAAACAAAGGTAGATATTATTTAAAATCAAACATTTAGACAAAGGAGGGTTCTAACTAATTAACCTTTAATAATAATTTGAAAAAAAAAATCATTTGTGGGGAGAAATTGAATTGGAGTAATAAGAATAGAGAATGAATCAGAAAGTGGGAAGTAGTATAACCATTCAGTCAAACAACCCATCGGATGTTCGGCACAACACAAATAGGCTGCACCAGGAAAACATCAAGGTTGAGACCAGGCACAAGTACCTTCCATACTTCATCACTTTCATCTCTGTTAAAGAGAATTTGGCTCTATTTATTACCTATAAAAAAGCAAGTTCCAGATAATATATTCTCCGTTAAAAACACTAGGATCATTTTTGGTTTATTTAATAAACATGAAATCAAAAAATATTAACCGCCATTACGGGTTTTTCCTTACATCCGTTGAAATAAATCATCGTTTTACTAAGGCACCAGTTTTTCTTAAGTTAGGGCAAAAATTTGTCAGATTCTTTTAAAAAACAACAGTAAGGCGGGTATTATTTAAAATCAAATATTTAGACAAAGGAGGTTCTAACTAAATAACCTTTGATAATAATTTGAAAAAAATATTTACAGGAAGAAATTAAATTGGAGTAATAAGAATAGAGGATGAATCAGAAAGTAGGAAGTAGTATAACAATTCAGTCAAACAACCCATCAGATGTTCGGCACAACACAAATAGGCTGCACCAAGAAAACATCAAGGCTGAGACCATGCACAAGTACCTCCTGTACTTCATCACGTTCATCTATGTTAGAGAATTTGGTTTTTTCTTTACATCCGTTGAAACAAGTCATTGTTTTACTAAGGCACCGATTTCCTTAAGTTAGGGCAAAATTTTGTCAAGCTCTTTTAAAAAACAGCAGTGCATCCCCTCCCCCCTCCCCCCCCCCCAAAAAAAGTAAGGGATTATTTAAAATCAAATATTTAGACAAAGGAGGGTTCTAACTAATTAGCTTTTGATAATAATTTGAAAAAAAAAAATCATTTCGGGGATAAATTGAATTGGAGTAATAAGAATAGAGAATGAATCAGAAAGTAGGAAGTAGTATAACCATTCAGTCAAACAACCCATCGGATGTTCGGCACAACACAAATAGGCTGCACCAGGAAAACATCAAGGCCGAGACCAGTCATAACTACTTTCTGTACTTCATCACCTTCATCTTTGTTCAAGAGAATTTGGCTCTATTTATGCCCAAAAGCAAGTTACAAATAATACATTTTCTGTAAAAAAAAAAAAACACTACGACCTTTTTTGGTTTATTTAATAAACATCAAATCAAAAAATCATTAATCCCAATTATGGGTTTTTCTTACATCCATTGAAACAAATCATTATTTTACTAAGACACAAGTTTTCCTTAAGCTAAAGCAAAAACTTGTCATGCTCTTTTAAAAAACAACAGTGTTCCAAAAAAAGCAATGGCGGGTATCATTTAAAATCAGATATTTAGACATGAACAAATTTGAGTTAAAGTTTCAGAAATTGAGTGTCAAGGCAGATGCAGTTAGAAGACCAAGAGCCATGTAGTTTTAACAAGCACTGTCAAGAAAATGGAACAAAGAGAAATTTGGACACAGTTACCTAGCTCTTACCATGTCACTCATACATGAACTCTAATAAAAATTGACATTTCACTTAAAACTACAGACTTAATTCATTAATTTGGCATACCTATGTGCAGTTGTTAGTTCTTCGAATTTCTCGGCTAAAACTTATTTCTGTACACCATTTGTGATGTTAAAAATGGAGATTCAGGTAATCTTTCAATATCTATATTGGCTCAATAATTCTTTTCTCTTGGTGAATGAAGAGGGCAATGGTCTTTTCTACACGGCAAAACCAAACAAGGCTACAAGTGTGCAGGCTTTAGAGGACGGTAAAAGCACGCTACATTCTTAATGCTAACAGTTAAAGAAGGAAATCTCATCAAAATAGATAAATTTTAAAGAAGGGGGAAAACCCTCAAATTAAGCGAGAAATGTAATCACTTACCAAAACCTTGTTTGTTCTTCTTAATCGGACTCGTCATATAATTAAACAAGCGATCATCGCTGCAATATTATTCCACCAGACTTGTTTTGAGAATGCAAGAAAGAAAAATAACACAAGATGAATATAAAAGAAAGAAAAAGAAAATAGACTAATAGACATAACGCATTCTAGGGTTTAGATTTTCAACAATGCAGTAGAGAGAATTTGGTGTTCTTGCCTGCTAACGAACTTGTTTTGAGATAATAGCGAGGGCATATGTCGCCGACGAGGCATCCGTATTCTGATCCTGACCTTTATACTGGCCGTGACGGTGATAATCATCTCCATCGGACGGCAGAGATGGGAATCTCCTTAGTTTCTTTACTTCTCTCCTCTTTCCTCTACTAGCTTTAAAATGACGCGCTAAATTTAATTTAATTTAAGTTTGAGCCGACTCGTCAAATCAAAATATTAACCATTGACCTGGTCATATTGTAACGGATATATTTTTATTGGGCTTTTTTTTAGTTTAGATCTTTTCTAATTAGTTTTTTACGAGTTTAATTTATTTTTAATCAGATCTAATTATATTTATATAATTTAAATGTTTAAAACTTAGTATTATATTTTTAGCTAAATTTTTTATTTTGTAATATAATAAATTAAATTACATTTTAATTTAATTTAAAGCATTTAATACTAACAAAAAACAATTTGAATATGTATCGTTTTTTTTAAAACGGTTATGATAATTTTATAATTTCATTATATTTCTAGACGAATTTTTTTTATTTTGTGATGTTTTGCGATTCTTATTATGTTTCAACTTCCAAATAAAACTAAAATGATGCAAATAAAATGTGATATAGAAATAAATTAAAACATGCATTTGTTATATATGTCATCACATTCCTTCATATGTATTGATCTAACTAGGGGTGAGCAACGAAACTGAAAAAACCGACTCGAACCAAGCTATGCGGTTCGGTTAAGTTTGGGTTTGCATGTTGCGGTTCGGTTTTTGGTTTAGTTTAAAACTCAAGCGTCTCAATTCGGTTCGGTTTCGGGTTTTCCATATGAAACTCGTTTATTCCATATCAACCCGAATTAAAAAATACATTATGATTCATATCAAATATATTTTAAAGATAGTCTCTTGAAATATTTTAATTTGTTTTTAAGACATTTTATTGGAATATGTGGATATATTTTTATAATATTAAATTGATTGAATATTGTGTTTCAAATTAGAATACGTTCTTATAATATTTACTATTCAAGAGTTGTTTTACTATGTTGAATATTTGAGTTTGGTTTTAATCAAACAATACTACATATTTGTATTCTAAGTTGGTGATGTAGAATTATTGAGTGGGTATTAATTAAATGAATATTTTATGTGATTTGTTTTTTAGATAGATTGTTTGTTTTGTAATTGTCGTTATTTTTTAATTCATTTTTATTTGAAATCTTAAATTTGTCAAGAGCTCAAGACATGTGTTTTATTGTTCTTAATGGCAAAATAAATTGATATTGGAGTGTCTAATGATAAATTAAAATATGTTATGTGTTTTGCTTATTTTTTTGAATTTGAAAAAAGAACTCGTTAAAACCTCGATTTTTAACCGAACCGAACCGCAAAATTCGGTTTTTGGTATTTCGGTTTTTTACCATTTGATTTCGGTTTTCTTTTTAAAAACCGCAAACTGCGGTTCGGTTCATATTTTGTTAAAAAACGAACCGAACCGAATACACCCCTAAATCTTACCATAAGAGTTTATTGAGTTTTGTATCAACATAACATGTTTGGACGTTACATAGCTTTGGTATTGAATACTTGTGGTATTATATGTCTCTAACATTACAGATTTCCGACACTACATTAATACAACGACTCCCCGGTCTCCGTTCTTTAAGTTTTGGGCAAACTACTGGAATAGTCATTTATGTTTAGGTTTGTACATTTTTTATCACCAATTTTTAAATTCGACCGTTATAATCACTTACGTTTTCGATATATAAACTTAAGGTTACTGGGACGTTTGTTGTCGTTAAACACTAACGGAAGGTTGATATAGTATAGTAAAAAGAATGATAAATTATCTAAATAGTCCTTAAACTATTACTTCACTCATATTTTAACTGTCGAAATAAAAATAATTTGTATAATTATATATTTAATCCTCGATGTTTATAATTTTTTCCTCTCCTCTACAGTCTTTCATATTTTTATTCATCTAACTCAATCCCTAATTTTTCACTATATTAATTATCCTAAAAAAAAAGACTTGAGCCCAATCTGAACCCAAAATTTTCTTTAAAAACCAGAACTTATAGGATCGGGTCGGATCGAAACCCATCGGGTATGAGTCAAATGGTCATCCCTATGTATATACTTTATTTATGTATTAATTTTATTTATTAAATATAGGAGAGAGTATTATATAGATTTGAGTAAAAAAAGTCGAGGTAGTCAATTTGACTATTCCTATTTTATATTCAAATGTTATTTGATTTTTTTTGTTCAAGTTGAACGAGTTTTTTGAGTTTCTATTCAAAATTAATTATAAAATATTTATTATGTCAGGGTACTAATTGATTTTAATTTAAACAGGTTTTTATAACAATATACAACATTATATTTCTTTAAATTTTTTATATATGATATACATATTTTAGATAGAGTTGATGAACTCAATCAAAATCGATCTCTAATTATTAAAAATTGAAAGTTATTATAGTATTGTTTTATTGCTCAAATTTTATTTAAATTTTTTCAAGTCAAATTTATAAAATTATTACTTAAAAAAATTACTCCAATTTTTTTTGTATCGAATTGAATAAATAAATTTAACTATTTCGAATCGATTTAGGTATCACATATAATTAAAAACTCGACATAGAAAAGGAAAAGTACAGTAATTACATGAAAAGATTATAAATTATATTAAAAGTGGTAAACTGGTAATTACCGTGAGAAACGAAAATGGAGGGATTGAAGGTATGGAGGCTATCCTCATCCATTGCAAGGCCTTCGAATTTGAGGCAACTCTTTGGATTCGGCGCTTCCTCTACTCCAGTCCTCCGATGCTTAAGTACTGGCGCCGCCTCTTCCGCCGCCTCCTCCGCCGCCAACACTCGCACCTCCACCTCCACTTCCACTTCGGACCGTGAAGCCGTCCGTGCCATCCGCCTCAAGAAAGTGGAGCAATTGCGGAGCCAAGGGTTGGAGCCGTACGGTTATAAGTGGGATAGAAGTCACAGTGCTAGAGAGCTTCAAGAGACTTACAAAGATCTTAACGATGGCGAAGAGTTGGATGGCGAAGAGTTGGATGGCGAGAGTCACCGTGTCTCCATTGCTGGCCGAATTGTGGCTCGTCGAGCCTTTGGAAAACTTGCTTTTCTCACTTTAAGAGATGACTCCGGCACTATTCAGGGTTTTTTTTTCTCGTTTTTCATTTATAAGCTGTGTTGTTTCTGCTATAATTTGATTAACATTTTAGATGATTGTATTTGTAGCTATACTGTGAGAAAGAAAGGCTTTTGAATGATCAATTTGAGCAGTTAAAGACACTTGTTGATATTGGTGATATATTGGGTGCTTCTGGCTCTATTAAGCGGACTGAGAAAGGTGAACTTTTCCTTTCTACAAAGAATTTATTCTAATTTTGCTTCTATTTTGACCTCTATCGCTGTATGTTGTCAAATTCCAAAGCAGCTTCCCTTTGGTTTATTGCATAGTTTTTTTTTTTTCTGCTTCACTGTTCAGGGGAACTTTCAGTTAAGGTGGATTCTTTTTCAATCCTTACTAAATCACTACTTCCTCTTCCGGATAAGTTCCATGGTTTAACTGACATTGATAAGCGTTACCGTCAAAGGTGATTTGCCGTCTGCAACTTCTATTATATCAGTTTTTGTGAATCATCTTGTACTGCTCTCATTCAAAAATATATTTCCCAATCCTACTGAGCTCCTCAGAGGATTTTGCTGGATGTTTGATTTTTTTTCTTCTTTTTACAGTTTCCCCCTTAAGGAGTAAAAAAAAGAAAAAATAAATGATATATTCTGAAATGTTTCCCCCAAAGAAGAAAAAAGAAGAGCATAAATATGCTTTTTCTTCTTCTTTTAACATTGCATTTATCAATACTCTTCATTCTTTTACTCATTAGCAATCATATCGAGGAAGCAAAACACTAATTCCTATGAATATAACACATCATGAACAGTCTGTCCCTTATACATTGTATTTTTGGCTTTTCTTTTGACATTGCTAGATTGTTTCGCCCCTTTGACCATATTTCCTCCCTCCCCTCATGTTTAGGTATGTTGATATGATTGCAAATCCTGAAGTAGCTGATATATTCAGGAAACGAGCGATGGTGATGTATTCCTGCTTTTCAGAATGATGTTAAAATCACTTTATGTTTTTTTTTCTTACTATCAGTCTGTTCTTATAAGTTATGGATTGCCTTGATGTGCATGTATGTTCATGCTTGTGTATGCCTTGTTTTTCTGGTGCCTGTGTGTTTTGAGTTTTGACACTTTTGAATTGTATTCTTATTGATCTTTCTTATAGTAGATCATGAAGGAGATACGGAAGACAGTAGAATCTCGAGGTTTTGTTGAAGTTGAAACTCCAGTTCTGCAGGTTTGTAAATAAATTCATAGTTTTTTGGGGTGTAGCACTGTAGCCTTTTTTGGTTGTGGTATATATTTTACTAATTCTTGACTCACCTTTTCATCCAACTTCTTCAAAGCCTTTTCTTGTTCAACACTATTAAGCGAAATGAATGTGAATTCTTCTAGGCGGAGATGGAAATCCACATAGCTTTGTATCTATTGGGATGTCAATAGACCGGTCTTTAATGTCCAAAACCTACTTCGGAGAAGGCTGCATTCTACTCTGTTTTTTAGAGCAATGAATAAAGTCTAATTTGCAGACATATAAAAAAGGGTTTTTTTGGTTTTTGAAGAAAGAAATAATTTACCTCTTCATTTCATTAAAAAAAAGATTTGACAGTCTAAACTTGTGTGGTTGTTAACCTATAAAATGCCTTTTGGAATAAATTTGACAGTCTAAACACATAAAAGAGTAAAACATGAAAGAGTCTTCCATATATGGTCCACAAAATTAGCTGTGTTCATATCTCTTAAAATGGGAACAAAAAAGCACATGGGTAGTAAACTTAGCAGTCAACTTTAGATCAATGCCTTTCTTGAATCACTCTTTCTTGTTAGGGAACCATGTTGCTGCAAGTACTGTAGGTGTGACGTTGAGATGAAGTCAATTGATTATGCTTTAAAGTTATGTTGAAGTTCATGGTTATGGCGGAGCTGAGATCACTAAGAGGCTTTGGAGATACTCTTTCCATGTGATTAATTTTCGTGGAATCACTTCATTTTCGTATAGGAAATATTTTAGAAGGCACTTGAAAGAGCTATCACTTGAGTTGTTGCATTGGTCTGAAAAATTATGGTGTATTTTGTTGGTTAAATAAAAATATGTATCACAATTCTATAGTTATAGTTTTTATTACATTATTTATTATTTTATTTTTACTTTTTTTTTTGTGCCAAAGCAAATATTGTATTGTTTTCAGGGATTTTGACTAATTAATTTGATCAACTAGGGAGCAGCTGGTAGGGCTGAAGCAAGACCATTTGTGACATACCATAACTCCCTAGGAAAGAATCTTTATCTAAGAATTGCAACTGAACTTCATTTGAAGAGAATGCTGGTTAGATCCTAAACATTTTCGTTACATTTTCTATGCTAAATTTGGTCTGCCCTCCCAATTCATTAATAATAATAAGGCTTTTCGTCTTCAAGTAGTTAAACCTTTGGGCCATAAGGAGTTGTGAAGTTCCTTATTAGTAAGAAAAAGATAATATCTCTCTGATTCGCAATATTTGAGTGTTCAACAATGCGACCATACAGAAAACATACCCAAATTTTTCATGTTTTGTAGGATTAGAAGACTACCTTCTAAAGTTTTTTTATCACATCTATAAAACATGAGCTTATCATATAATATATACACGGACATAAAAAAACAAACACGTATACATAGTGCGCCTTCACTCATGCAACTGATTGTTTGTGCCTTGTCCCTTTGTGATTATAAGGGGTCTAACACTTAGAGTCCGCCTTGCACATTTGAGAACACCAATTTCTTCATTTCATCCCCCTTTTCTTTTATACTTCTATCTTTAGTGGCCGATTCTGATATTTTGTTGTCCCTTAAGTTTATACTGCTAGCAATATTTATATATCCTAATTACAGGTTGGGGGATTTGAAAAAGTATATGAGATTGGTCGGATATTCAGAAATGAAGGCTTTTCTACTCGTCATAATCCAGAATTTACTACCATAGAGGTATTTATAAAAATATCATATGCTGATTGCAAATGTGCTTAGTATGATTTCAAGTTTTAAAATTGTTTTGTGAAGCTCTGATTATCATTTTTTAAAAATTAATTTTAGATGTATGAAGCATATTCAGATTATCAGTCTATGATGGACATGGCTGAGGAAATTGTGACCCAATGTGCTCTCGCAGTTCATGGAAAGCTCACCATTGATTACCAGGTAATGTATTTCATGGCTAGTAAAAATAGTTTAATATCATTTCTGGAGGTTTTGGATAACTAGGTTGTTATGTGTGTGTGCTTGTGTAAAATCTATTTGAAACAGGCATTGGAACTACTAATGTATGCCTTTTATACAGGGGACTGAGATACAATTGCAGCGGCCATGGCGGAGGGAAACCATGCACAATCTTGTTAAAAAGGTCATCGGGATTGATTTCACTGAACTGGAAGGTGATCTTAAAGTTGCTAGAGATGTTGTTCTGAAGGCAATTGGAGTTGGGCTCGATAGAAAGGATAAGTCTTCTATTGAAGCCTGCCCTTCACTGGGGAACCTCCGTAATGAGGTCTATCTTATTTAATATTTCGTGAATGTTAGTTCCTTAAAGAGTTAATTGCAAAATGCTGCGACAGAAAGTTATTTGCACAATGGGAATTGAAGTATAAGAAAAACTGAATAGGTTTCACAGAAGGAGATGCAATTCCTGTTTCACCCAAAGCTTGAAAAACAAGACAAAGTAACATCCTAAGTTTCTACACCCCTTTCTCGTCTCTCTCTCTAGACAAGCAATTCAGGGAAATTCATTAATCCATTAGTGGGGACTTTTAGAACCATATGCTGATTTGGATTTATTTTGCTTAGACTGTTTCTAGTACTAGTTCATTTCTAGAAGCAATAAGCCTTTGGTTTATTTATCACCTTCAGGTTTTTGAAATTTCTGTTGAACCGAAGCTCCTGCAACCTACATTTGTTTTGGACTATCCCATTGAAATATCTCCTCTTGCCAAGCTACATCGGAGGAATGGATGTTTTACAGGGAACTGGTACAATTTTATGTGTGGATTTATGCATATTATTGTCTCTACTTTCGGAATTACTTCCTCTTAGTACTCTGGACAATAGGCATGCAGGTTTGACTGAGAGATTTGAATTCTTCATATGCGGTCGGGAACTGGCCAATGCATTCTCGAGTTAACTGATCCTCTGGACCAGGTAATATTGATGCTTTTTTAATATGCTAAATATGCCTACTTTTTGCATTATTAGAATACCTATACCATCAGCGGAAGTTGTTGTACTTTTTGCATTACTTTGACATCAAATGTATAAAGATGGCCTATGATAGTTATATAAAGATGACACCTATGTTTGTTATATAAAGACGGCCCTCGAGATATCTGCGACTTTAAAATACTTTCGTTGATGATACATAAGTTCACGCTTATGAATTTTATTTACTAGATTGTTATTTCATATAGCTTCCGGCAAGTAGCATAAATAGGCAATGAATGCCTTTCTGATTCTTTTATAGCACATGTTGTACACTTGTCTTTCTTGATATGCTTATTCGTTTATAACTCAAAATAAACCTTATAGCCCATTTAATTGCTTTGAAGATATTGTTTATAATGTTCTTCTAAACTGTGACTTTCAGCTTAGTTTATAACTTGATAGCTAAGAAATTTGCATTTGTTACTCATAACGGCAGAAGGTCCACCTGGAAGAGCAAGTGAGACAACATAACAAGAAGAAAGCAGAAGCTGTTTCAGTCACAGATGGCATGGAAGAACAAAAGAATACAGATGACGACTCCATGTATGAAGTGACTTTCGATGACGATTTTCTTACCACTTTGGAATATGGAATGCCTCCGGCTTTGGGAATGGTACACTCATCTTCTTTTTTGCAGATATTGGCATTAATCATTCTTTTTTGAACACACGCACATACATACACAGATCCATCATCCATTTGTATTATTTCTATGCTATTGGAGTATTGTTCTGGGTTTTAAGATAGGGGACTTGTATATAATTTTCATCGTCCCTTGTGTTTCGCTAACAAAAACATAATGGCAAAAATGGTTGTTCGTAGGGACTTGGAATCGATAGGTTGGTGATGCTTTTGACGGACTCGGCCAACATTCGGGATGTCATTGCATTCCCCGTTTTGAAGATTTCACAGTAATGGTAGGATGTTATTACTTGAACTATAACATCTTTCCCTTTTTCCTTTCTATATATTTATTTTATTTATTGCCTTATTTGAGCATTTGATGTAGGGTTTATGGTGGAACATCATAAACATTTTAAACGGATTAAAGAACATTTATGGCTTAATTTTTTAAATGAAACTTTAATTAAACAAAGAGAAAACATTATTATACAAAATTTTTAGTCAATAAAATCACCAACCAGGGTCATGGTAGGCTATGACCTCCCTCAAATGTATATTGCATCCGTAGAACGATATTTTTTTAAATTTTGTATTTGAGTGATTATACTTTTTTGGCGTGTTAATTTTGTCCACGACTATATTTTATTTTAACAAATTCTAATTTTAATCATACCTAGAGGAGAGAAGAAAGAAGACTTTATGAGAAGTAAATGGGTATTTTTAGCGGGTCTAGAATCCATAACTTATAAGAATATGAGAGAATAAAAATAAGCAGCATTTCCACGACTATACCTGACTTGTCATTGTCACCGACACATCTTAGTAATCATACAATGTGTCCCTTTCAAAAAGAAAAAGAAAGCAAGAAACCATCGTTTTCGTTTGGTGGAACATGAATGCCCAACTTATCAATTTATCTGATAAACTATTAGGGGCTCATGTAGCCCATGCTGGATTAATCGTATTTTGGGCCGGAGCAATGAACCTATTTGAAGTGGCTCATTTTGTCCCAGAAAAACCCATGTACGAACAAGGATTAATTTTACTTCCCCACCTAGCTACTCTAGGCTGTGGGGTAGGTTCTGGCGGAGAAGTTATAGACACCTTTCCATACTTTGTATCTGGAGTACTTCACTTAATTTCCTCTGCTGTATTGGGCTTTGGCGGTATTTATCATGCATTTCTGGGACCTGAAACTCTTGAAGAATCTTTTCCATTTTTCGGTTATGTATGGAAAGATAAAAATAAAATGACCACAATTTTGGGTATTCACTTAATTTTGCTAGGTATAGGTGCTTTTCTTCTAGTACTCAAGGCTCTTTATTTTGGGGGAGTATACGATACATGGGCTCCGGGAGGGGGAGATGTAAGAAAAATTACTAACTTGACTCTTAGCTCAAGTGTTATATTTGGTTATTTACTAAAATCTCCCTTTGTGGGCGAATGATGGATTGTTAGTGTGGACGATTTGGAAGATATAATTGGAGGACACGTATGGTTAGGTTCTATTTGTATATTTGGTGGAATCTGACATATCTTAACCAAAACTTTTGCATGGGCTCGCCGTGCACTTGTATGGTCGGGAGAGGCTTACTTGTCTTATAGTTTAGGTGCTTTATCTGTTTTTGGTTTCATTGCTTGTTGCTTTGTCTGGTTCAATAATACCGCTTATCCTAGTGAGTTTTACGGGCCCACTGGACCAGAAGCTTATCAAGCTCAAGCATTTACTTTTCTAGTTAGAGACCAACGCCTTGATGCTAATGTGGGATCCGCTCAATGACCTACTGGGTTAGGTAAATATCTAATGCGTTCCCCGACTGGAGAAGTCATTTTTTGATGGGAAATTATGCGTTTTTGGGATCTGCGTGCTCCTTGGTTAGAACCTCTAAGAGGCCCCAATGGTTTGGACTTGAGTAGGTTGAAAAAAGACATACAACCTTGGCAAGAACGACGTTCTGCGGAGTATATGACGCATGCTCCTTTAGGGTCTTTAAATTTTGTAGGTGGCGTAGCTACCGAGATCAATGCAGTTAATTATGTCTCTCCGAGAAGTTGGTTAGCTACCTCTCATTTTGTTCTAGGATTCTTCCTATTCGTGGGTCATTTGTGGCAAGCGGGAAGAGCTCGCGCAGCCGCATCGGGATTTGAAAAAGGAATTGATCGTGATTTTGAGCCTGTTCTTTTCATGACCCCTCTTAACTGAGACAGGAGATCCAATGCTTAAGGTAGGAATCAATTTGATTACACTATATATATTGAAGAAATCAAGTGATATTTAAAAAGTATTCTGTTTTCCTTTCGTTTCAACTAATTTTATATCTAATATATTTTTTTCTGGTGAATCCACTAGGGAAACCCGAATTCTGGCAGTTCGCGAGCCAGTACTTTAGTTATGAGTGCCCTCGAAGGAAATGTTTTTATCGAATTCTAAGCTTTCTTCTCAGCCCAGGGAGTTCACCAGGTATAGGCTCATAAAGCAAGCAACAACTGTCGCGGATCCTGTAACGAAATGATACTTCAAAATAGGCTTTTCTTTTGTACTCGAATTCAAATCATTGGTCGGGGTAAAGGAATGAGATCCTAAGGAAGCAAAGCTAAAGTAATACATTCCGAAGACTATAAGGGAATTCGGGTTAGAAGAATTCTACTCAAACAAAGTCAAGGTTGTGAGCCACGACACTTCTCTTTGAATATCCCGAGTGTTAGACGGAAGGTCAAGTTGAAAGCTAAAGCTAACGCTTACCTTGGATCAAGTCAGCACCACCAGCAGGTTCAGGAGAAAGCGAAGTTCTAAAGAAAAAAAAAATTGGTAAATTCAAAGGTCTTTTTGAATAGGGTTGTTGTTAGCCGTGGGTAGTTTGATGTATTGGTTTTGGGTGCTGGGTGGTGAAGGAATCCTTATTCTGCTCACCGAAATTTAAGGCTCCATCTAAATCAAAGAGAAACCACAGTCTAAGAAACCAAGGTATAATGTAATTATGTACACAGAGTCAACACCTCTACCAATAAGGAATCAAGTAAAGTAATCGGTTGAACGCGGTCTAGGTAGAAGTATTCCTATTCCCGCGTTGTGCCGGAAGTCTTTAAGACTTTCTTGATGCTAGGGGCTATTAAATATCATCAAGTTCAGCAGTCCAGGCGGGATGAGTCAATCTGTAATTCCCGTAGTTTCATAGGCAGGAAGCGCATCAACGAGTTTTCGTATCTCGGCAGTAGGGACCGAACTTCAAGCAATATGGATCAGTGTTCAAGGCTAGGATCTATGTAATATGAATAGTAAGTTGCGCACCCGTCAAGCAGTTCTCACTCCAAGCAGGATTCTTCTTATGGATTAGTAGGAAGGCGCAGGTTCTACGGGCAAGTCGATCAGAGCAAGGACCAGAGAGAGACGTTAGAGCTAGTACATGTTTAGTTCCATCCATCTCTTTCGGGAAAAAGGCTAGTTAGGTACGCTCAAAAGTGAAGTCAGTTAGTGGAGCCCGTTACCGTTAGTCAAGTGATTCGCTCAGTAAACGAGTAGAAAAAAACATTCTTTCAAGTGTCTGTTGCTTCAGCTTGATTCAGTTCAAGACTTCGTCGTATAGGGGTTCTCTGTATCCTTACTTAGTCCCCATTGCACGTTCTTAAAAGAGCATATCTTCGGTTCTTTTAAAGAAAACATCTCACAGGGCGTCCATAATCGATGAGATCCATCTCACTCTCACCATCTCCCGTTATCAGAAGGTTTCCAGTTTGCTTAGAGAAAAATAGGAGGTCAATACAACAATTGCATCTCGGCATGCAGAGTGATATCGATGCAAGGAAAGGCTTAGATAGGGGGTTATGCAAGCTTCAAAATATGCCAGAGGAAATTGTGCTGAAAGCTGGCCTTCTCATCAAAGATGTCCATTCAGAATTTTTATTTTGAGAGGCATATAAATAGTTCATTTAATCTATCCCATGCATTCACTTCTCTGTCGGCATCCACCCTGGATGAGTTCGGTTCGATCCCACAACTTTCGGGTTGAATTGCTCTGTCACCTGGATAAAAAGGTTATAGCTGCTATCTTCATGCTCTAGCTCAGCTTCCCAGCGAGACTCTGTTTATCCTGAAGTGAAGGTTTCAGGTTCTTTCCTCTTAGCCTACGGATTGCGATCGTTAAGATGTCATTGTTGAGATCAGAAGAGGGCTTGAACTGCTTTATTCGGTCTTCAGCTAGCCTACGATTGAAGGGTGTTGAAAGAGAAGAAAAGGAAATGTGGTGCTAAAAAGGGACTGCTACCAATCTTAAACAAAGGGCTAGAAAGAAGACAACAATCGCGTACTCGGGAAAAGTGACTTACTTGAATAGGGAGCTATCATATAACACTAACAAGCGGAGACAGAAAAGGAAAGGATAACCTCTTTGAAAATGACAGAGCCGCTTGGCCGCAACTTATACATCCGAGTTACAATTGAACTACGGAATGGAATTCAAGGGTGGGCTTATAAGCCCCTTAGATAGCACTTACTCTATGAATATAAGATATTTTCTTTCTAGTAGCTCATCACGATCATCATAACCTAATTCCGGGATCTGCTACGGACACGATCTTTCTATTCAAAGTTTCGTTTCTCCCGTTGAATGTAGTTTATCCTGAAGCTCGCTTAAGTGAAGGTTATTCAAAGAAGTGTAAGCAAGTCACTCTTAACCCTATAGTTAATTCAGATATGTTGCGCTAGGAGCTAATGAAACTCATGTAGCTCATCTAACTCAATACGATATTGGTGCTTATTTTGTTCCCAATCTATGAAAGAAGAGTTGAATTCACGAGAAGAACATGAAGAACATTCGCGAAACGTAGAATAACTTTTGTAAATCTTAGTTCTCGGCGAGTGAATCAGTCTTCCTTATAGCTCTTTCTTCCGTGTTTAACCGAGGCAAAGAAATGCATTAAAATAGCAAGTAATCCCTTGCTTCTTCCCCTGCTAACACAGGCTAATTATCTCACTCGAGCTGAAACAATTGAATTATAGAGGGTTTTTTTTAGTAAAAAAGATGTAGGCCCATCTAATCTATGAGATTTGGATTCAACCTGCATCGACACCTCCTCCTTTGTGATAGGTAGGAGATCAAATCATATATAAAGAAAATGGGTTTGTCAATAACCTCGAAATACTTAGGGATGCAATGGGTGTTGGCTCATGTCCTCGCTCAAAGGCTTTTGCTCGTGTAGGAGAACTCGACAGTCAGAGTCTAGCTGTTGGAGCTGTTCTTCGTTTATGCACCATTGAATTAGTAGCCACAATCAAAATGGCAAGATGCGATACTTCTCATTCAGTATGTCTTCGCCTCTCACTAGTGGCTGATAGTAATGAAGAAATATAAGAGGATTCGAACCTATGGCCGCTCGCCCTTTGCCTCCCTTTACTCAATGCTCTTGAAGTCCAAAAATGAGACTGAGTGGACAGGGGGCAGGAAGTTCAGTTACATAAATGGTAGTCGTGGACCCGTAGTACTGCCTACTTTGGGTACTCTTTCTTTGGATCCCTCACTCTGGGCTAAGATAGTGTCTTAAGTGCTAGCGTAGCGGAGAGCAAATAGCAATGAAACTGATCTACAGTATTACTTTCCTCCTACCAATAACTACTCGAGCTCTCTACGCGAGGAACATGATCTGACTAGGCGGATTACCCGCCAATATTCTCCTTCCCCGGCCTAGCGGGAAATGTCAATGTTTGAGCTCTAGCGGATGTCGCGGATCTTGGGACTCTTTTGTTGCCGATCTGGAAGTCTTTTATTTTCATTTAAGAAATAGTCGGCTTCTTTATTCCCTTACCGAGTAGACGAGAATGGCACCGTGAATTCATTTCTTTTAATAGTTGCTCCGCTTCAACAAAGCGCCTTTCGCCGCCTCAAAAGAAAGTGGTTAAGTCTTCGTTCTTACCGGTGACATCTCCGCTTTTCCCTTAGCCCGTAGGGAATTTATCTTCAATGAGTTAGGAATCCTTTGAAAGTCTGACTATAATTTGAGAATTATAGCTAGTTGTCTTCTTCTCTTGCAGCAGAAAGACATTCTAACTTTCAATTTAATTTAAAGAAAAGAAAGGAGAGCCCCAACCCAACTTCGCCAACCAAGGGAACATCTTAGACTCTACTTTTGGAATGAGATCGGGACGTCCGACAAGATAAACTACTAATATGTTTTTACCGACAATTAATCGTTCTTGTGGATGAAATACTACATGCTAAAATTTTTAAGTAATGTTAGAAATTTGAATTTTTTGACATTGTGAATAGAGCAAATTAGATTGAGAAAATTATTTTTTAATGAGTCTTTATAATATTTAATTTGAATTAAGCAACTAATAACTTGAATATTAATGTTATATTGATATATGTGTACATAAATCATTTATTTATTCTCATCCAATAGTCAAAAAATTGTAAAAGTAAATCCAACAAGTGTCTTAGTGAAAAAGCAGGGGGTGATGTTTATCTTAAGATATGTGGGTTCAAATTCTTTTGTTTACAAAATATATGCACATTGTAAAATGATTAAAAATATATATAACCAGATATCACCTTCTAATCAAACCCAATATATATTATTAAGCTACAAGTGTTCTGAACCATTTGACTTCAAAAAAAAAAAATCGAAAATACAATAATTTATAATTGAGAACATCAAACGGTATCAAATAAATAAACATGGTATAACGACATAAGAATAATTACTTACATAAATATGCATATAATAAAAGCGGATAATATTTATCTTAAAACATCTGAGTCTAAATTGCTTTGTTTATAAGGTGTATGTAACTTGTTAAAAGGTTAAAAATATATATAAATAAATACTATATTATAATCACTTTTAAATTATTTAAAAAATACACATGATAAAAATTGCATCGGTATTTTTAAAATTTACTATTATTCTCATCAATTAAAAAATATCCTCGTGATAAAAGATTGAATAGAAAAAATGTATTTTTAAAGTGTTAAAAGTATTATAGTAAGATCCATCACACTCAACACAATTTAAATAATCACGATAAAAATTAATTATTGTAATTAGGAGCGAATTCAAAATTTGAAATTGAGATAAAATATAAATATTTTAGCGTAGAGTAAATTCATAAATAATCCAGTTTTAAAAGAAAAATTATATATATAAAAAATAAGGGTAGATGGACAATTGCTCTACCTCACCCCGAGTAATTTCGTCCCTCATCCCAACATATGATTTCACTGATCTGTCAAATGATTGCGATATATTGAAATTAGATCCGAATAATTTTAAGTGTATTATACATGGACTTGAACTAGCATAAGACTAGGACTCAAACCTACGATCTCAAGATTTTCAAAACATCGAGGATTGTTGGAATGAAAATATATATATTTTTATATGGTATAATTATCGAATATTTAGTCTAATGATTCATTGATTCATATTCAGGAACGTGAGAGATTTATTATAGATGTGATATTTTTAATCTAGTTGTTTCATTTATAATGTCGCAATTTGAGTATTGGACGTTTCTTAAGAAATATAATTTTATTTTATTAGAACAATTGATATTTGATATTAGAAATTTATTTTTAAATTGTAATTATAAAGTTTAATTAATTAAAATATTTAGATTAATAGGATGAGATCAAAATAAAATTGACAAAAAGAATCGATTTATGATATTTTGATTAGAAAAATATATAATCATTAGTTCAAAAACAAAATAATGGGCATATCTTATTTAAAATTCATGTTAAAGAAATATGTATCAATTTTATAATTAAATTGATTCTCTATAATTTTTAGATTTGGGTAAGATTCTTTCAAATTAGAACTAATTCAGTAGGACTGTTACTTGTCGGGTACCCGATTTTTGGGTACTCGAAAAACCGGGTACCCGACTCATCCTGGTACCTCACTTATCGGCCCATAAAATTCGGGTATCCGGGTATTCGGATAACGAGTATCCGGTTCATATTTTTTTTAATTTTAAAATTTAAAAAAATACATATTAAATATATAAAATTTAAAAGTTTTTAATACATAATTCAAACAAAAAAAATTAGTGATTTGAAGTTAGTTTTAACTTTGAAGGGTGAAGTATTTAGATATATAATAAAGTTTATCGATCGTGATTTTTTTCCTTCAAATATCATACTGACAAATCAATACAAATATTTTTAAAAAAAATAAACATAAAACTTAAAAGTATATAATACAAACATAGAAAGAATTTAGGAATTTGAATTTAGCTTTGGTGTAAAATATTAAAAAACCTAAAATAAACATATAATTTAAAATATAAAAATATATATTAAAATTATCGGATCGGGTTGGGTACCCGATAAGGGAAAAATCTCGGCCCAAACCCGGCTCGTGTACCCGAAAAAATTACCGAGTCGGTTACCCAGCCCGATAAAAAAATAAAAAACTTAAAAATACCCGCCTAATTTATATCGAGTCACCAGGTAATCGAGTCGGATAATTTTGAACACCCCTATAATTTAGGGTGTCCAAAGGATTTTGTCCCCAATAGCACAGGGGTAGTGTAACAACGAAGCGTCCCCGACGGTTACCGTAAGTATGTCACCCACCAATAAAAAATCGAATCTATGATGCAAATAAACAAATAGAATAACGCCACGTGGAATAACAGCACATTGGAAAGGCATGATTGGGTGAGACCAAAAACAAAAAGAGGCAAATTTGAGACAGGCCTCGTGGTGCTATTTGAATCACCGGATTTGGATTTTTCAAATATCTCTTCCTCTCTCTATTTCCCTAATTTCCCAAATCTCTCTCTCTTGGCGGCTGTGGTTTCGAGGCTGAGAGTGTAATTTGCCCTTTCTAAAACCCTCCGATCTGAGGTTTTTGGGATTCGTTTTAGGGTTTAGAGATTTCCGGTGTGCTGATGGCGCCTACAGTTGCTCCCGCTGCAGATCGTATCCTCAATCATTCGTTTTATTTCTTCTTTCGCGTAGATATGTAATTGTTGATATTCGATCCACCTGTTATGCATTGAATTTGCAAGATTGATGTTCCCGTTTGCTTCATCTTCTTTTGATTTTGTTGTTATTCGATTCGATTGATTTTGTTGCAGAATGAGTGTTCGATTGCTCTGTTGTTGACTTGTTCTTTGTTACTCTTTTGAATCGTAAAATCGTGAGTCGAAATTGCGAGGATTCGTTTTTCTTTAACTTGTTGCTTTCTTTTAGAAACAGCGGAGCTGTTGCAGAAATTATCTATAGACTCGCAGGCAAAGCCCTTGGATTTTCCTGAGGCCACCAAGAAGGTATCTTCCTTTTCGTGCTTCGATTGGAATTACTGATAAAACTGTGATATTTGATGCGGATGTTGTAGTCGGAATTAAGTAGGAAAGAATACGGATCTGTGTTTGGTTGATTGTTTGACTTTGCGTGAATTTCAATGGTTATCTAAATGTGTGATTTATTTTCTTTGCAGCCTTCTGTTTATCAGTATGGTTCTGTTGATTCAGGCAAAGGAGGAAATACTCAAGTTCCGTCTTTTGAGAGATCTGCCACGCCTTTGCTGCCGGATTTTGTGGATTCAACTATGTGCTATTTTCCTAGTGGTTATCCATCTGCTTATTACTACGGAGGTAGCAAACAAATTGTTCCTTCGATTGTGGATTTGTTATTCTGAATTAATTGGAGCTAAAATTGGATTCCATCTGTATGTTGTGTCGCAGGCTTTGACGGCACTGGTAATGAGTGGGATGAATATTCCCAATATGTGAATCCAGATGGAGTTGACATGTCTAATGTGAGTCCTTTTCATTTTCTCCTTGAACTGGAAGTTACTGTTAGCTGCTGTATCTTTCATGATTTTTTATTGAATTTATGTAATATTGTGTTCTCAGGGAGTATATGCGGACAATGGATCTCTTATGTATCATGGCTATGGCTATGCACCATATGGGCCATATTCACCTGCAACTTCCCTGGTTCCGTCTGTGGGAAGTGATGGTCAATTGTATGGGCCCCAGCACTATCAGTATCCTCCCTTCTTCCAGCCGGTGACTCTGACTAGTAGTCCATTCACTCCAAACCCTGCTGCTCCACCCCACGGGGAGCTTGTGACCTCTGCTGCTGCTGATCAAAAGTCCTTGCCTGTTGAAACAGTGAATTCGAATTCCAATGGAGTTGCTCATGGAGGCAATGTGAAGGGCAATAATGGTCCAGGTGCAATAAAACCATCATACCCCAACTCATTTAATTCCAATAATTCGTATGGAAGGGGAGGACCAACAGGAGGTTTTTCCGCTTCTGGATATCAGGATCCTAGATATGGTTTTGATGGGGTTCAATCTCCTATCCCATGGGTTGATGGTTCTATGTATTCTGATGGGCAACACAGGCCTGTGTCAAGCACTGGAATAAACTCTTCGTTTTCAAAAGCAAATGGTTTTCCAACTTCAAGGAATCAAAACTTCCAATCGAATTCTAATTACATGGTATGTATGATTTGGCTTGTCTAATAATTTTGCTTGTTTGTGTTTAGCGCAATATAGTTCTTCTTAGTTATTTTGGTGTTATATTCTTCTGAAATTTGCTTCTACTGATGTACCTTTAAATTTGTAGGGACTGCAGCATCCTGGAACAATGTTCGGCATGGGTACTGCACATGGTTATGTTAATAGAATGTACCCAACCAAACCATATAGCCAGTATGGGAACACATTCGGATCTGGGACGGGCTTTGGATCTAATGGTTATGAGTTGCGAACAAATGGAAGGGGTTGGTTGGCAGACAACAAGTATAGACCAAGGGGACAAGGCAATGGTTACTTTGGTTCCGGCAATGATATCACAGACAGTTTTAATGAGTTGAACAGGGGACCTAGGGCCAAGGGACCAAAGAACCAAAAGGGTGCAACTCCTATCTCAGCAGGAACCAAGGATGAGGAGAAAGAAAAGGCATACATTGTTCCAGACCATGAACAATATAACCGAGAGGAATTCCCTGTGGATTTCGACGACGCCAAGTTCTTTGTTATTAAATCATACAGCGAAGATGATGTGCATAAAAGCATCAAGTACAATGTTTGGGCGAGCACACCAAACGGTAACAAAAAGCTTGATGCAGCTTACCAGGAGGCTCAGCAGAAATCTGGTCACTGCCCTATATTTCTTTTCTTCTCGGTTAGTGTTGTATTGCATCTCGTCTATTCTGGTCATTTCTCCTAGTATTTGCCATACTTAAATTTCTTTGAATTTTTTTTTTTAAACTTTTTATAGGTCAATACAAGTGGACAATTTGTTGGCCTTTGTGAGATGGTAGGGCCTGTTGACTTTCAGAAGAACGCTGAATTCTGGCAACAAGACAAGTGGACCGGTTGTTTCCCAGTAAAGTGGCACATTGTTAAGGATGTACCTAACAATTCCTTGAAGCACATTACCCTAGAGAACAATGAGAATAAGCCGGTCACAAATAGCAGGGACACACAAGAGGTATTCTTTGATCCTAAAATGGTTTTCTCTTTTTTTACCTAGTCCGAGTGTAACCTTTGTTTGTTTTGCGCAGGTCAAGCTCGAGAAAGGGCTTAAGTTGCTCAAAATCTTCAAGGAGCATTCCAACAAAACTTGCATCCTAGATGATTTTCAATTTTACGAGGTTCGCCAGAAAGCAATTCAGGAGAAAAAGGCTAAACATCAGTTGCAGAAGCAGGCAAGACACATTTCAAGGCCAAATTTTGCAATTTTTAAGGTAATTCTGTGTTTGTTTATCCATGAAAATTGATCTGATTTGGTTTCTCGAAATTGCAGGTGTGGGAAGGAAAGCCTGCAGTGGCAGATGAAAAGAAAGATGTAGCAGCAACAAATGGTGACTCAATCAATCAACCTAGCACTGCTCACTCGAACGGTGTCGTAAACTTTTCAGAGAACAACGATTCAGCAACAAAATCCGGAGATTTACCAAACGGTTGCTAGCGTTTTTGCGAATCCCCTCGCGGTGGGTTTGTTTGTGGTCTCTTGTAGAATATGAAGCAGTGAGTTTTTTTGCTGGTTTAGAAGGATTATAGATGGCAGAAGCATGGACCACATTCTGGGGGGGGGGGGTCTCCATTGTCATATTGGGGGTGAGATATAAAAGGTGAATAATCCGTTGTTGGTTGGGGGAGTGTAGAATCCATTTTATGATATGTTTCTATTTACTATTTTCTTCTTAGCAAGGTGTTGGGTTTTCTTAGGGTTTTTTATTTCCAGTGTTACTTTTTTATTTATTTTTGTTTACCCTTATTATTATTAGTTATTATTTGATGTATTGTCGGTGTAACATGTCTATTTAAAGTCTATAGTCTAAAATTTAAATCTCAACCTTTAAATATTAATTTTAAATTTTAAACTTCAAACACTAAACATAATTAATAAAATCTAAAATAGACTTGTGAAAAGAAGTAAAAAAAATATTTCCATTACCAGCGTAGAAAAATGTAACACCCTTAACGTATACAGAATATACACTAAAGATGTTACAGAGTTGTTAAGGAAAACTTGACTTTATTTGAATTTTTTTTTACCAAACTTTATCTTATAGTCTAACCCTTTCTCGGTTTTGAATTAAAAACTATGTCAGTCTATGAGAGTTAGTTTCAACCCTGAATTGTTTTATAAAATTTATAGACGAGTTATCGTAAGAAAAGTATTATCCAGGATGGAAACTAAGTATACTGCCTAGACCTTTTTCTTAATTTTAAATTTATTACACGATTAGGGTTAAATTATACTTAACTATATAAAAAATATAGCTACTTATAGTAGATCATTTTTTAGATTTATACATTTGTAATACTGTATAAATGCATTGTAATCTTAAGCTTACAAACAATTAGTCTCTTTAAACTCACATACATACACGTACATGCCCACTAGACATCAACCATAATTTAAGATGTACATACCGTGATTACTAATGTAACTTGATTTTCCAACTTAATAGCTCCTTCTTGCCATTCTACTTGGGAGAAACTACGTGTGAAATAACACATGCTAAGTACGAACTTAGTGAGGCAATAATCTCATTTAACAAACATAAGGTAAAGTAATATTTATCATATAATATCATATCAAGTTCTTTACTTAAGATAGGATAGTACTATCAAGGTTTCCATAGTCACTAGATTTTCGTGTACATGTCATAAGTTCCTAACTTGCTCATGATTCTAATGCTCTATCATCATAAAATAAGTCATATACATGGTATGTTTCATACACATAACATAATTTACATACATGGTATAATTCACATAAGCAACATGATACACATACATGACATGATTTACATGCATAACATGATTTATATACATGACATGGTTCATATATGTAACGTGATTCATATTCATGGCATGATCCATTTATGTAACATGATTCTCATATGTGGCCTATTTCATTTGCATAACATGAATTTCATACATGGCGTGATTCATATATGTGTTTTCTTTCATATACATGACTTAATTCATATACATAACATGATACGTGTACATGGCATGATTCCTATGCATAGCATAATTCATATACATAACATAATTTGTATACACGGCATGATTCATATGCATAGCATATTTCTTATATATGTGACATACTTTGTATACTTGGCATAATTCATGTACTTGGCATGATTTATATACTCATAATTCATATACTTGTCATGATTCATATACGTGGCATGATTCTTATACTTGACATATTTCATATACATAGCATAGGTCATATTCATGGCATGTTTCATATACGTAACATGATTCATTTACATGACATAATTCATTTACGTGACATGATTCCTTTATCATTGCCCAAAGTATACTATATGAGATCGAGGTACGCGAGTCATCTTGAAATGACACCGTAGTGTCAAACGTGAACGTGAAGATGAGTACGTACCCGGGGACGCTCTTTGCTCCCCATAAACATGAAGCACCTCGACAGTGCACTCGGGCACAGTGGGCGTGGATCCCCAGGGTGCATGTGACACAATCATTTTGTCACAATAACTGTTTGATAACATGAACATGAGGGTGCATCTGCTAAAGACTCTATGGCATGCCAACTATACCATGGCATCAACTCAATATCATAATCAACCATATAAATAGACATTTCATGTTTCATGTTTCATCATAAATAGTCATGGCAAACATAGATCATCATCATTTCTCAGAAAAATAATTCATACTTCATATTCCATGTAATCTACCTTTATTACAACATGCAGTAACTCAACATATATATAAGACAATACTATTTTTAGGTATATCTTGTTCCATTTTAACTTGTTTCATTTTAATCTTGTCATTTTCCATATCTCATGTATGCATATGCATCATCATTTATGCAAATAATCATTCGTACCTGTTATTCCATCAATCTTGTCATGTCGAGCAATGTATTATATCACGTATTATAGAGAAATATAATGCCATTTTCAACATAATGAAATCATATAGAAATGCAATATCATTTTAATTTAAGGTCGACTATTCACAAGTCTTCCTAATTGCATTTTTAAAACATATAAATGCACTCACCTGGGCCATGAATAGCATGCCTCACTAAGCTTACTCGATGTTCTTATCTTTCTTTTATCATTGGTTCTCTTTCGATCTCTTTTAGAACTGTATAAGACCAATCGAACATATACATTACCATTCTCGTATTCGATTTAAATCTAACAATGTTAACTTGATTCTTAAACATAACTATTCGAATATAAAATTTTTCTGAAAATTTTCCCAATATTTTACATTATTGCTGAAATGGTCCCTAGGTCTTTAGTGACCCTTTTGAACATTAAACAATTGTTCAAATCCACTTTTGAACAATTTTCCATAATTAATTACTTATTTTGGACTATTTCCTTTTTTAGTCCTTCAACTTTATAAAAGTAACATTCTAGTCACTACTTCACTTTTGTACATAAATTCATGTACAATTAAACCATTTATTTATTTCTAACATCCTTAAAAGTTTTCCTTCAACTTTCAACTTTATTCAATTTAGTCCTTCACTAACTTTCATTTCGAAATAAGTCCCCCATATTTCCTTTCTTGACATTTCAATCCCTTAACTTTCATAACATGCTTGAATCTTCAATTCTATCAATTTTCCATAAATTCAAGACCAATCCCCTAATTTTCCTAAATTGCCGAATTGGTCCTTCAACTGCCAAAATTTTTCATTTTGGTCCCTAATCACAAATGCAAGCCATTTCAATCACAATTCATCAATTCTAAGGCTTAAATAAAATTTTCAATAATTTCCCCTAATTTCTCAATCTTTTCAAAATGGTCCCTAAAAATTCAATTGGGGAAATTCTTTATTCTAACATCAAAATTAAACTTCCAACTTCATAATTCATTCAATATCATCCTTAAATTAACTTCCTAAAACCTCCAAATCTTAGGGTTAGGGTTTATAACTTCAAACATGGAATTAATCCAATTTCAAGCTTGATTCCATGTTTATAACATTAATTCTAAACAAAACAACCTTAATTTCATCATCTACTTTAATTCCCACAATCAATCTTCATCCATAAAATGAACCAAACTTGACTTTATCATGCAATATTACTATCAAAATGAAGAGAATCAAGTGTAAAATAATTTACCTAAATTAATTTTGCTTGAAACTTGTCTTGATTCTCCAATTTTGGACTTGAAAATTGAAAAAATTTATTTCTCCCCCTTCTTTCTTGTATTTGAACAGCATGCTGGAAATATAGATGATTTTTTTATCATCTTTTAATCTATTTAATCCACTTGTAAAGTTAAATGAATTTTAAATTCATTTAACTAGTGAATTTACTAATTTGCCCTTTTATTATAATGACCAAGATTCAATCTCATAAAAAATCAATGTCCATGATTAAATCCATGTGTACTTGACCTTTCAAGATTGCCCTCAAAGTTCCAAAATATTTCAAAAATGATATCCATGGCAAATGACAAATTTGCCTTCCAACTAAGCTTTATTTACTCACATGTCTAAAAAAATGCCATTCCATAAAAATTGAACCAAATTGGTTCCATTCTAACCAGCCTCCTTCCCTAAATATCATAAATTTTAATTTATGATATTTATTCGATTCAATTATTCAAATTTCACTCGATACGATTTTCAAATTTTCTTTCTTTGAGCTTTATAACCATTCCATCATATTCTAACTAAATATAGTTAGAATCCCATCAACATTAATAAAATATTCATAAAATAATATTTTATGAATTTCCCATAATCTTTGGGAACTGTCTTTAAAATTTCAATTCGATCCGGTATACCGATAATTACCGGGAAATTTTATTGGATACATTTCCTCTTAGAATTATTATCTCCACAATCCATTTCAAATATTACTGACTCAAATTGAACCCTTTTTATCAGTCAAAATATTGAATATGAGACATTCCCATTAGGTCACCCATCCATGTGCTACTCTGGTCTGAGCACGCTTAACAATTTTATTCGATTCAAAATTCGAATAATTTAAGACTTGTATGAAAAATCTAGGTAACACGAAAATACCACTCTTGGGGATGAACTATTTACGTAACTTTTGGAAATTATACTTTGGTCCTTGAAGTTTTCCAAAGTTTACACTTTAATCCCTAAACTTTTAAAAATTACATTTTAGTCACTAAGCAAGAATTGAGATATTACAAAAAATCTACACAAATGTGCAAGTTTAAATTTAACAATTTATAATTTAAGTATAATCATTTTAAATTCTATTCATGAATTATAAATTTTAATTATAAATTCTGAATTTAAAATCTTAAAACTTAAACCTTTAGAGCTTAAATTAAATTATTGAATCATATATTAAACCATCCTATGTGTATGAAACATTCTCTCTTATTATTGTTATTATTATATTTTTACGTGCATTATTGTCTATTTCTATTTTAAATAAGATATAGTACTTAATTTGTCCTTAACGTTTCACATATTTATCACTTTAATTTTTAATTTTTTAATATTTTTATCTTTAATATTTTATTTTTGAACAAAAATAATATTTAATTGAACAAAAATTATTAATTAATTAACGGTCTGTTCATATTAATTGACTCCTCTACTGATGTAACATATTTACATAGATATATGATGACGTGACATAATGTTATGTTATTAAAAAATTGTTTAAAAATAAAAAAGTCAAAAGAAGTAAATTTATTACTTTAATCTAAACCATGCAGTGCAGACGTCCATGTCGCAGCATCATATTAGTGTAAAATTTAAAAATAAATAAATTTATTATTTTAATCTGAACCATGCAGACGTTTATGTAACAACATCAATTGGAGTAAATATTTTGAAGTAAGATTTATTTATTTATCATCAGACTTCTAATTTTTTTTATCAGCAAGGAATATAATTTTATTAAGCGAAATCATACATACTAAAACAAGGTCATAAGCTTGATTAAAAGCTTCATTAAACTTAAATGGAAGAAAACAATACTATATAACCATGTTAAAACAACAAGCGATCAAGACAACAACACGTGCAGCCGCGCACAACTCGACAATCGACCCAAACCGAATACACCCAACTCCATTCAACACAGCAAAGACAACAGGGCATCAATGCTGCAGACTGAAAAAACCATCAGCAAAAAATATTCCCTATCAAGATCCTCTTTCGCAAACACATCCGCAAGTCTATTCGCCTTTATACTTCTAACTACACAAAGTATATTTTGCATTACATAAAACAAATCTTCTTTGCTTCATACTTTCAAATCCTTTTGTGTTTGAAATCTGCACTTTCAATAACTGAAACCCGAAAAAAAATTATTTCAGATATCATTAAATTTTAGACGTTATATTAATTATATAATTTAAATTTAAATTGATTCAATTATAGCATTAAAATTTTAATGTAGTTTAATGGTATTTGATATAATATAATATTGAAGAAAATTGAAATGAGTAATAAAGGGTGACATGTTCCCCTAAGTGACCCGGATTAAAACAATAAAATCTGTCGACATACGTAAATTAATCTAAATTTAAAACTGAACATAAATATTATCACGTAATCATATTAGAATGCTAAAAAATTAAAATGATACTCAACACAATAGATTATATCAACGGTTTTGGGTAGTTGATTAATTAATTAATTTTCTTAAAAATCAAATGAGTGGCACTGATAGAAACACAATCATCAATGATAAATACCATCAAAGAGTGGCAAGTATCTTCTTACACCATAACATAGATTACATAATGGATCTATGCAGTACTTGATTATGTAGTAATTAGATTGGAAAGATCACCCCATAATGAATTTATGCAATAATTGATCCGAATTTATTAATCAATGAATTGAATACCGATGATTAAACCAAACGAAGGACAATAGAATTAAAGAGTCAGAAATATTTGATAATGTTCTCATACAGTAATCAATGGTCATTCCTCTGATTTTTCATCAAGTTTTACCAACAACAATAATTTGAAACTCTATATTAAAAATAATAATTTTACCAACAACCAGCTGAGTTAACGAGATGAGGCATTAAGTCTATTAAGCAATGTTAAATTTTCGAATTTCTGACGTTATAAATGAAAAAAATTGGATTGGAAGGATTGTCCCCATATGAGTCTCTGCAAAATTTGATTCAAATTGATCGACCAATAAATTAGATATTGATAGATAAAAGTAATAAATTTTCAAAACTGAGAGAAAAAAGCCAAAAAGTAGGAAATAATTTCTCACATACGGGCTCCTTAGAATTTGTATTTATTTATTTTCTAAAAAAATGCCTCAGGGATATTGGTGAAAATAGTTTCATCAAATGATAAATACCATCAAATAGTAGCAAATATCTTCTCACATCACAGGCTACGAAATTATTATTTTCATTTCAAAACAATTAATTTCATCCACAAAAGAATAATTAAAAGAGCAAGCGTTGATGCCCGGTTAGTTAGAGCTGCTCACTTGCTCTCATTTTTTTTCTTTTAGGTCTCGAGTTTAAGACCCAGTAGGAGCATCTTTTCCCCTAGAGTCTCTCTCTTCCCCCTCTACGTAAAAATAAAAATAGTCTTTGTAAAAAAACAAATAAAATCTTTATAAAAAACGAATAGAATCAAAGAGTCAAAATAGTTTGTAATGTTCTCAGAAAATAATCAATAAAACAATAAAATTTGAATTTATTTATTTATTTTCTAAAAAAATGCCTCAGAGATATTGGTGAAAATAATATCATCAAATGATGAATACCATCAAATAGTAGCAAATATCTTTTCACATCACGGGCTACGATCATTTTTTTCATTTTAAAACAATTAATTTCATAATTAAAAACGAATAGAATCAAAGAGTCATAAAAGAATAATTAAAAACAATTAATTTTGTTCGTAACTAACAGAGTTAGTCCAAGTAGTAAACAACATGATATCACTTAAATAGATCTCAAGTTAAAGTATTTGTGTATGTAAAAAAATCCCTGATGAGAGACTCACCCATCGAATTTAAATGACCGAATTGATCCGAATTAGTTAGAGCAAAATCTTGAAAACCGGAAGGACAACAAAAAGTCAAAATAGTTTATAACGTCCTCACAAAATAATCAATAAAAATCCGTTTGATTGTTTTCTACATTTTTCTCCAAAAATCAAAGAAATGTGTAAACTAAATTCATTTTACACAATTTTAATGTGAATTTAAATAATATATTCGGTTTAAAAACAATAAACTTTTAAAATAAAATGAAAAAAATGAACATCCTTAATCACTTACCAATTAATGAATCTTAGAGAGAGCAAATATTTACTCACATCACAGCTCTTCTAGATTTGTATTTATTTAATTTCTTAAAAAACACATCAAAGATATTGGTGAAAACACAACCATCAAATGATATATACTTTAAAGTAGGGATGAACTCCGCCCGAGTTAATTTGAATTGTAATTTTATAAATTTGATTTAACTAGAATAATTCTCAAATAAAATTTAAACTATAAAATGAGTATTTGAATAACTCAAAACTTTTAATAATTAGTATATTAATTTTCAAGATTAAATCGAGTCGCACAACTTTGCACAATATATTTACATTGTGTATGATAAAAAATATGAATATATATATATCGTAAACAGAAACCCAAACAACTAAACTCAAAATTTATAAATTTAATTTAATTATTTAATCAAAATATTTTGACAACATTCTATCATTAAATTAAAATAAATAAACTTAATATAATAATAATTTTATTCTAAAAAATTATATGTTTAGTAATTTGGTGACATTAAGATTATAATAACTTTTTCTCTTTATTTTAATTTAATTAGTCTTGTTAACTGTCCAGTGAAGATGGTATTATTTTTGTTTTTTTTTTTTAAATTAAGATATTGTTTTTGCTAAATTATATCATCTGTCAATTATCAAATTAGATAAAAATCTGCCATCAAAATTGTTTAAAATAATTTATTGAATTACTTTTAATTTTAAGTAAAATTAATAGAAAAATATTATTATCCCAAATCTTATTTCAATTTTAAGAATATAATAATTTGTTTATTACAAGATTTTAAGTAGATAGTTAAATTATACGTTTTAACAGTATTTTTTCAGATCCATAGTTAATATTTTACACTAATTTCATCCCAAAAAGAATAATTAAGGACTAAAATCAACTGGTAATGTTCTCATAGGATAATCAATGGGAATCCGTCTGACTGTTTTCATCATCCTCTTTTTGTATTTCATTTTAGATAATTTCAATATTAAATTTAAATAATTTAAAACTCCATAATCGAATCAAAAAACCAATAAAATTTCAAAATCAAGAAGAAAAAAAGTGGAGAGCCTCAGAGATCTTGGTGGAAATAATCATCAAATGGTAATAATTACCATCAAGAGTAGCAAATATTTTATCACATCACAGGCCATTAAATCTGATTTTTTTTTTAAAAATTAAAGGAGGAAACAGATTCAAGAGTCAGAAGTAGCTGGTAATGTTCTCATAGATTAATCAATGGGAATCCGTCTGATTTTTTTCATCATCCTCCGATCCGTTTTTCCTCCATTTTATCTTTTTCAAAAACTATCAAAAAGAATGTATCTACCTTGTCACCGATGAATCCCGCCGGAAAAAAAGGATGATCGGAGCTAAAGGGAGAGTATACGCAGAGGAAAACTGCGTACACAGAAGCCTTTGATTTGGCCTAACGATAGATCCCTTGATCCATTCCGATACAAAGAGATCAAAGAATTGCAATTATCAGGCCTTGTGTAAACTAGATTTAATCAATTTCAGAAATCTGTGTTTAAATGAGACGAAATTATGAAGAAACGAAGAGAAATAAACAAAACCAGCAGCTATGGCGACCCACCGCCTCTGATTTAGGGAATGGGATAAGAGGGTATATATAGGGAGGAATGTGGAAAAACCCTAATTCCCTTGTTGTTTGGGCTTGGGCGCCGCTGTTCTTTTATTTGTTTTAGGGTAAACTTTTGAATTGATCCCTTTTGTTCCAGATGTTTATCAATTTGTTATATTTTGCTTATTTAAGTTATCGAATTATTATATTTTGATCACTAAACTTTTAATTATAGTATAATGACGTGATACATTAATAAATGGGGTTAATTTTTAATTTAACTTTTGAAGTTTAGATAAAATATTAACCACTGAATTTGACCTCTGAATTTGACTAAAATCTGCCTTCGCCGACAACCATTTACCACTGGCGTCGATTATCATTGATCGCTGCTGGTCATCGTTGTTATACCCAAAATTTTTAGTTCACTCTTTTTTGGCCATGAATGAGAATTTGGTGTTCGTTTCATTAAAAAATATCTTAAATTAAATAAATTTAATCTAGAACCTTTTGGCTTTATATAAACTTAAATTATAATAATAAATTTATTATTAATATTCATTTGAAAATAAAGACACCAAAAATCTAAATCTATATCATAATTGACTCTATAAAATTTTGAGTATAATATTATTATGTTTAAAATTTTTTAATTTAATCGTTGAACTGTGACATTGTTTATGTTTTGATCACTCGATTTTAGATCACAAATGACATGATGACATGACAGACATTCTAATTATACAGGTTCATTTTGGATCTCTACAAAAACTATAAGAATGCGTCGTTTTGAATTTCTGTAAAAACTATTAAAAATCTCTCATTTTCTTTCTTTTTTTTTCATTTTCTTCATTTTCTTTTATTCTTTATTCCCTTTTCCTCTCATTTTTCTTTTTTCTCCCTATGCTCGAATCAATCTAGAGTTCGGCCAGCGCTTGCCATGGCCGGCTACCGTGTTGGCTGCCGTTATTGTAGACCAATAAGTCCTTAAATTTCTCACCAAATTCACTAAAGCCCTTGGTATATAGATTCAATGTCTATTTAACCGAAAAAAACCCAAACTCTATAGAAATAACATTGAACTCTTCAGTTTTTTGTCGTCTGATCTTCATTTTTCGTCGTTGGATGAAATTTGAACAGAAATATGTTACTCCTCGCCTAAGAGAAACATCTCCACTGTTGGATCTTCATATCGAAGCTCCAGAATTTCTCCTTCTGTGTTGTAATGCAGCCATCGTATGTTATTACACGTTATTTGGTAAAAAATTGGTTCAAATGCTTTTATTTAATCATTTGCTTATTCCAAACATAAAATTTAAGATTTGCAAAAAGAAAATTTTACTTTTTTTTCAGATTAACAAGTGAAACTTCATTTGCATTTTCCCTTATTTTCCGTTGTCAGAACCCATCAAGCAAATTTGCCAAGAGATATTTCGAAAAGAGTTGATAAATCAGCCTAAGAGTTTCAGTTGAGATTTGGTTTCGAAATTAGCCGATGTTTATTTTCGATCGAGATAGATCATTGAATATACTTGCATTTGATTTTCTTTATTTATATATATATAGCTTTAAAAAATAATATCAAAGGTCGAGTGACTAAAACAAGGATAATATCAAAGTTCGGTGATTAAATTGAAAACTTTTAAACTTAAGTGATCAAAATAAAAGTGGGAAGAAAGTTCAGTGAAGAAAAAAGGTAGTTTACAAATTACATGAATATTCCAGCTACAGCATTAATCATATGCAAAATTCTTCAGCTCAAATATTTGATCATTGCCACTATTTTTCTGGTTTCTTAATTCGATGTTATGATATATATATAACTCAGTCACTTCATAAGCACTCAAATGAGCTGAAGACTATATCCTTCACTAAGACTAACCGTTTTCGAAGTGGCAACTCAGAGATCAAAGGAGAAGCAAAAGATGGCTTCGAACGAACTCGCTTTCATACTTCAAGCGGCACTTCCTGTTTAGATTTCGAGGCCTGCGCTTGGCTGGTCCCAGCAAGATCCTTCACGAAGGTCCGTAGGCACCCATTGATTACTCTTGGTGCTGCCCCATCGCAGAACCGCTTTGCAAGATCGACAGCCTTCGCAGAACACTCAGTGCTTGGTTTTAAGTATGAAAGCTAAATGCCTAATGGTTGGAAAGATGCTGAAAGAAAGTAAAGCTTAGGAAACGGGGAGAACGTAAAAAGAGATACCTCATTAATGACGATTGGGTGCCGGGTTCCGAGAACAGTTATCTCTGACATTGCCAAGTGAAGAATACATAGCTCCAAGATCCTACCAGCTGGCTCATTCTGTGCGGATCGAATGTATATATACGGATGTAAGATCAGCAGATATTTATGTACAAGATGCGTAAAAAGTCGAGAGGGTGAGGGAAATGATGGACATTTTAAACATCGAATTTTCATGCCAAAAGCCTACAGAATGTACACAAGTATCTACCAAACAGATTAAGAGAAACTAAGGTTTAAAATCCATGTAAACAGACCTTCCAATTTGATGGCACAACTTTACCGATAACGAGAACATGATCGTCCCATTTGTCCACGGTTGCTACCAAATGTTTCCTTGTGAAACTACACAAATGAACAATGGGTCAGTTAGAAAGCAAGGTCTCTCTCGAACTTGTTCAAGCTTGAGTAGGCAGCAGACACAAACAACGACACAGATGCCTTGATATTTTATCAAGTTCAATTTTCAGAGGTGGATTAAAGAATTTAGAGGTTTATGGTTTACCTCAAAATAAGTTTGCTGTACACCACCTTTGGAGGAGCCGATAGAACTTCGGCCTCTGCAATACAATTGCAAAATTACGTCAGTTAAACCGGGTGGTTAGCCATATCAACATTTTCCATCCAAATTCAACTCAAGTGAATCATAACTAATTGCTAGAATGCTTAATCGATTGCTATAAAAGAGAGAGCTTACTTTGTCATCATGCATAAAGAAAAACCATAAGAGTCTACATGAAATTAGATGAAATCAGTATTTTGGGGTTAATTACCGATGGCGGAATCCTGCTTATCGCTGCGTAAAAGCTCATCTGCTTCTTCGACGGATTGTGTAGTGACCGGAGGTCCTCCGAAGCTCATGTGGTTGTATTGCAATAACGAATCCTTGTCAAATTCATAACCAGGTTCTTTGAATGTAAACAAAGACAAAAAGAAAGATTATTCAGTCTTCTCAAATCTGAAGTATTAAGAAAGCTAAAACAAAATTCAGCTAAGCTCCAAGAGAGAGATTTAAATTCAATTCAACTTCATCTTCAATGCATATATATCAAATTCATCCCTAGATAAGCATTCAACATAACGAATTCATAATTTTAAATCCAAACTATCAAAGAAACACTGCAGAATTGGTAGTATCCTATGAAATACTTACTCTGGCTGCATTAATCCGCTTCTCAAACAATCTTATAGGGTCCGAGCCTTGCAAACACGCCGCATAAACTATTAATCTGCCCAAATTACCCAATCGTGAATTCAATGAAACCGGAACAAAATGAAATGAATTGAGAATGTGAAGAAGCTAGAAAAAGGAGAAGAAGAGCGTACAGAGCAAGCTCCCGGGCGGCTCTAGGGCTGCAAAAGCGGCCACTTTTGTCGATTTTTGGCAACATTTCTTTGGATTTGTGGAAAGATTGTTGGTCCCGGACCTGGAGGGCCATGGAAGGGAGTGAAGTTCGAATTTTGGGGGTTGCACGGTGTCGCCGCTTGGACGTCGGCGGAGGCAAGCTCAGAAAAGGAAGCTCCGGCGGCCGATGGCGTAATCTGAAATGGGTTCTGGTAGAGTAATAGCAGCTTAAAACACAGCTCGACTGGATTCCCTCCATCTTCTCTTTGCCCGCTCTTTCTACCCTATCTTCTACTTCGAAGTTTTGGTTTAGACTTTTAAAATATTTTATTATTTTATTTTTGGGTTAATTCCACAAGCCACACTCAAATTTTAGCTCATATTCCAAATCTGATCATTATATTTTAAAATATTACAATTGAATTCTTAAAATATTAATACTGTATCAATCCATTCATTTTATCAAATTATTTCTTAAATTGAACGTTAAATTTCAGTTCAAATATAAGTGTTGTAATAAGAATGGATATTGTAAATTTTATTGGTATCACCTTTATGTTAACATGTCTTATCCAACAAGTTACATGTCTATATACTAAGAGTGTTCATAAAAAGTTGAATCGATATACCGTACTAAAAAATTAAAAAAATCGAATTAAATGGTAGTTAATTGTACTGTTGAGATATTGATTTTGATATAACAATTGTGAAAAATATTTTTGATTTGTCTGTAATTTTACAAAAATCATTCAAAAGTTCATTAACTCGAAAAATATGTTTGAAATGTTTTCAAAGGGTTTTCAATTTGTTTAAAATGTTTTGACTAAAACCATATATTGAGTATATCTTCAAAAGTTAAAATCTAACCAGTTTTTCAGTGTTTTAACGAAGGTTTCGAAACTCCCTAGGAGGTTCCGAACCCCCTTGGCAGTGAGGCCTGGACCCAAAACTAGGTAAACAGTTTTGAAACCTCCAAAAAAGTTTCGAAACCACCATGACTGATTTCAAAACCAGGGCCCTGAAATGGCCTGTAACGGCTAGTTTTATTTTGAAAACCTCAAAAGGTTTCGAAACCCCTTCAATAGTTTAGAAACCTCTGTGCATGTGAACATTTTAAGCTCGATTTTAATGTCTCTCAACGGCTCCAAAATATCTCAGAGGCCATAAACGGCTAATAGCTCATTCCAAACATAAAAGCAAGATTTGAGACAATTGAAGATGGTTAGAGACAACATTCAAACTTAATGTTTAAGAGAAATTAATTTTCAAGTCTTTTATTCTTCATTTCTCTTGTATATAGTGTATAGAGAGTGATCATTATTTTTATTCTTTACACTCTATTGAGCTTTAAACTTGTAAACACCCACCTTGTGAAGTTTTAGAGTTTACACAAATTACCTTATAAAAGGGAGATGTTCTAGTTTAGCCTAAATAAAAATTAGGGTGGTTCTATCTTAGCCACTGAAAAGATAGGGTTGTAAATGTTTCCTCTTGAGCCTAGAAAAAATGAAGAATTCTATAGCGACTTGGAAAATCTCTAGTGGTGTGCTAAGGTAGTGGATGTAGACTCGGTTGGGTAGTCGAACCACTTTAAAATTCTTGTGCAAATTGTCTACTGTTTTTTTTTTCAGTTTTAGCCAATTCATCAAAGAGCAAAAATCAACCCTTTTGAAGATTTTTGGGAGATCGATTCGAGCGTACTACAAAAAAATTTCATGTACCGATAAAAATTGGTCAAAACGGTACGATAAACGTACCGGTAAAATTAGCAGTTAAGGCTACGATTACGCTTTTTTATTAAATGATTAACCGAAAACTATTAAGAAAATTAAAAGTTAATTTTATAATGATATTGAATTATTAATTATTACTAATATTTATGCAATTAATAATTTGATATAGCTTACGACATACTTAAAACATGTTGATTATTAATTTCATAATTACTTTTTAGCTCATTCATTTTAACAGAACTAAAAGAAAGAGAGAGGGAATTAAAATTTTAAGGTTTAATCGCTTAAATTCTATATATTTGATTAAACTTGCAATTATTTTAAATTTTTAAATTGCTTTAAACTTTCAAAACGTTTTAATATAAAGTTTGAAGACTTTTTTTTTTGAATTTTTTGTTGTTGATATTTTTAAGCCTTTAAAGTCGGCAGTAATAAATATATATATATATATTAGTTATAATACTAGATGTAAAATAATTTATGGTTAATCGAGTAACCGTATCGAATAAACTAGCTAAACCTTTAGCCAATAACCGCTTTAAATAAGTTGGTAACGGTTCATAAAAATATCAAACTTTTCATTTTGATAACCTTATCGACAAACGCTCCATTGTGATTAACCGACATCGAACACCCTTAATACTAAGTGTGCATGTATCTATGACTTAATTTATGAATTTTAAATATATTTTCCACCATATCTAAGGATGGGCTTGAGACTTGTACCCGACGAGACTAGGCTCGATCAAGTTGTTTTTTTTAAGAACTAGATTCAGGTAGAAAATTATTAAATCTCGGGTTAAGATCGAGTTTAGAGTGAAAAATACTCGACCAAACTCAAGATATTTACACTATTCTTCCATAGCCCTTGATTTTTTTTAGAAAAAAATCAATTAAGCCCTTAAGCTTTTTTATATCCAATTAAGCCCCTAAGCTAATAAATTGAACTAATTAAGCCATTTGACAAATTTTGAGCATCATTTTTTTACAATTTTATTCTTGAGATATTACTGTTACATGATGCACTACAGTTTTGTCATGTGACATTTACAATTTTTTTTAGAAAATTATTTTTTTAGAATTTTTAGAATTTTTAAAACTTTTAAAGAATTTTTTAAATAAAAATAAGAAATTCTAGAAATTTCAAGTGACAGCACTGTAACATGACACATTGCATCAAATTATCCAACAAATGTTAAATTTAACTGTCAGTGTTGATCAAATGGGTGAATTGATGAAATTTTGGAGTATAAGGACTTAATTGGGTGCAAAAAAAAATCAATGGCTTATTAAATAAAAATGAAAGAGAATAGGGATAATTACTATAAATATTCACATTTTATATATTTTTTCTATTATCCTCATTATTATTATTAATAAAAATGGAAATATTTATTTATTTTTTTCGGGTTGGGTTGAGTCAGGTCGAAAGTGAGCTTTAATCATAAAATTCGAGTCAAGTTCAGATCGAGTAAAAAATAACCACATATCAGGTAGGATAGTGTTCGAGCAAATAATTTATATTTTTTGATTAGGTTCGAGTTGGCCAAAAACCCAACCTGTGCGCACACCTAATCATATCACAATATTAAACTAATAAAAGAGTATGCTGGTATAATATTATTTAAAAAAATAATTATAACTAAAATTCAATAATCATTTTATTTGGTTGTAGTTATTTCGATTTCGATTTATTGACTTTTTATCTTATAAACAACAATTAAGGTTGGATAAATTCATCTTTCAACACTGTTTTTTCTTTTTATTCCTATTTTAATCGTTAAAATAAAAAATATATTTTGCTAATTGAATTTTTGAATTGCTTATGTTTTGATCTTTCTGTCATTGAATAACTAACGGTGTTATGACTGAGTATTTATCATTTAAAAATTGTGAAATGTCCACAAAATATTTTTTTTATTTTTTTAAAAACTATAATTTTTATATTTCTTTTGATTTTCTGACAATAAAACATCCTCTTTAAAATTTCAAAGGCGAAAAAATAAAAAAAAGAGGCGAGCTATATATTATGATTTCACGTTGATTAGATTTTAGTGATTGTAGATCATAACAATTTAGAATTTTGCAAGTTTTAATTTTTAGGTTAAATTTTACGAGTTTTAAAGATATTTTAGAAAGAATCTAACCTAATATAATGAAAAGTAAAGATGATGCGAGTTCGTTAGTATCTTAAGTGGTCAAAAAATATGTTAGAGAATAACGATTTTAATGCCGTCATAAAAAAAATATATAGATAAAATCTAAAAAAAATATAGAGGATATGCAACTGCCACATAAGTAAAAATAGTCCACGTCAGCATATATGCCTCCATATCACCCTCATAGGTCTATTTTAACGTACGGGTGACAGAAACGAAAAAATTTAAAAGTTGAGTGATTAAATTATAGTTTTATAAAGTGTAATAGCCAAAATTGGAATAAGAAGAAGTTTTAGGGCTGAATTTTGTAATTTATCCTGGAGTAGCGTTCTCCGAGTGGCTTTGTGAAAGCTTTTGATTGGAGTTTTTGCATTAAAAAAGATGAAATTATATTCCATTTTCATTCTCCTTGTATTCTGCATAGCTTCATTTCTCAGATCATCATCTTCCTCTGCTCCTAAACACCCTTTCCATGGAATTTCTCCTCAAGGTTTCTTTTAACGATCTTGCAATGAAATTTCAGTAATAATTCTCGTTTTATTAACTTACTTATGCTGATAATTGCTGATATGAACGATACCCAGATTTGAATTACTACAAATCATCATCGGATACCATTAAATGCAAAGACGGATCCGGGAAATTCTCCAAATCTCAGCTCAATGATGATTTCTGCGATTGTCCCGACGGCACCGACGAGCCTGGTTCTCCCCCCTTGATTTCCCTTTTTTTTTAATGGGTTGAACTTGGTTTAAGCCATCTTCCTTATTTAACCTTCATTTGCTTTCTCTCATAGGTACATCCGCCTGCCCGGCTGCAAAATTCTACTGCCAAAACGCTGGACACGTTTCGCAATTCTTGTTTTCCTCTAGAGTCAATGATGGGATCTGCGGTAAGTTCACTTCATTAGTATAAAATGGCTGATTTTGCAACAATGAACTCTTTTTGTATGCCCCCTTTGAGTTGCTTTTTCTTCAGATTGTTGTGATGGGAGTGATGAGTATGATGGTAAAGTGAAGTGCCCCAATACGTGTTGGGAGGCTGGTAAAGTGGCTAGAGATAGGCTGATGAAAAAAATCAATACTTATAAGGAGGGGATTACATTGAGAGAGAAGGAAATTGAACTGGCTAAAGTAGGTATAGCTAAAGATGAAGCAGAACTGGCAAAGCTTAAAAACGAGGAGAAATTATTGAAGGGCATTGTTGAACAGCTTAAAGGTAACACTTTCTTCTGAAGACTCCTTCCTACTCGTCCTGTTATCATTATGGATGTGACAATATTGTACTTAGTCTGATTTGGATTCGGTGTTTGTGTTGTTGAAGTGTTTTGTTATTTTTTCTTGTGGTTGTCTATAATGTGAGTTTCGTCTTGACCGGTGATGCTAAAATGTTATGTGAAGAAGATAAGTACTTTCATCTATCCATTAATAAAAAATCTTATGTGTAAATAGAAAATGTCATCACAATACTAGATCCCAAATTTTATATGGCCTTAATATGAGTGTTTATGATTTTATAAGCTGTATTTATAAATTGCTCTGTTCTAATAAAGTAAACCAGCCTTTACTCTTTACTTATAATGCATCGAAAATAAAATTCCAAATATTTACCTTCTTTGTTGTGACGGATTATTCATTAGGGTACTAAATAATTGAATAATTTAAGTTAAAAGGTATTGAAAATGTGAAGTAGCTAGAAGCAGTCAAAATTTTCTATTGTCTGCCAACATGATATTTATTGTTCTAACTAAAACATCTTATATTCTTCCTTTTCCAAACCATTTCAAAGGACAATCCATAAAGAAATTGTGTTTTGCTTTTTTTCATAAACCCATCTAGTGCTTTTACAGAGCTTAATTGTAGGCTTTATATATCAAACAATATTACAATAAAAACTATGCATGAAAGATTTATAGTTTTTCAAATAGCACCTACATTTTATGCATGTCGGTGGTTCAAATAATCTAATTTTCATACACACGCTGTTAAAAATTGACCTAAGGGTCCACAAACTGTACCTACTTTTTTCTTTATACCTGTTAATATTTGAGCTTATTGCAACATAATTTATTTGTTTGCTTTGTATAGAACGTAAAGAACAAATAGAGAAGGCAGAGGAGAAAGAAAGGTTGCAAAAAGAGAAGGAAGAAAATGAGAAAAGAAAAGCTGAGGAAGCTTTAAAAGAAAATGGGAAAGCTGAGGAGGAAGGAAAGGTGGAAAATGAAAAAGTTGAGCAAGAATCTAGCAGTGAAGACAAACCCAACGAAAGTACAGATGATGATAAAATTGGTAACATTGAGGATTCTTCTGTAAATGAGGTTGGATTGGTTGTTTTTTTTTTCTCTTGAAGTGTCTTTACATGAGTGCACATTTTATTACTTCTGTTTGTTTTTTCATTGTCTTTGTCATTATCGTCCTTTGGCAGGGCCTCGGAGTAGATGTTAATGAAGGCTATCCATCAAACAAAGTTGAAAACAGTGATACTTCCAAAACCGAAGGAGTTCCTCTTAATAGGGAAGAGGAGGTATGCCAAGATATTATAATGGTCATTTCTTTTACAGAGAACCTCCAGTATGCTTGTCTTTTCTAGTTCTATCTTAGACAATGACATGTTCTTGCTTTGTTTTGTAGCATGTGTTAGAAAATAAGCATGAGTCTTCTTCACCAAGACACAATGATGATTATGTGGTGTCAACTGAAGTTGATGAAGACGCTGGAAACAAAGTACTACCCGGTGAAGACAAGAAAACAGTAATTTACTCTACTCCCCAGCTTTCCTTTTTTGTCAAAAGTTTATAAGGATATTATGCTATAATCTATTGAAGAAATTGCTGTCAGATTGGCCTTGAGAGATAAGCCCCCTTAAGTTGCTTTTCTGAAATAAGAAATTGAAGCCTGTTGTTGCAAAAGTTTTATTGAATAGTTTAGCTATCTAACCCAAGGATCATTGCTGCATTGTTTAAAGTAATAAACAAAAATTGTATTAGAAGCAGGAGATTAGTGGTCTCAGAAAATAGCTCACAAAGGACAAAGAAAGATGAAATCATTAATTATGGTTTCAAAAAGAGGTTTTTGAAAACAGGTTAGCTGACATTTTGGTTTTAATTGTCAACATGTTATCCTGCACTGTTGCAAAACTTGTTTATTTTAATTGTCTCTATGATAGAGTTGAAGTAGAAGCAGATTGATTTAAGATCCACTGTATCAGCTAACACGTTTGGTTAGGTTCTAGATTCTTTATTCCTTCATATACGTAGCAGCTCCTGTAATTTTTTGTTTTAGATTAAGAAAGGGACTGAGAATGAAAGGATGAAAATAAGCGTGGATAATTTTTTTTTTTGGTTTTCAATGTATGTGAATTGTGAACTGCAGTTTTCTTTTAGGGCTTTTACTTCCATACATTTTACTTCAACAGGGTATATTTTTTAGATTAAGCTGCTGTACAAAATGTTTCTCACAAGTCACAAGTCTGTGCATGCATGAACTTTGACAAGTTTCTGAGGTAATTCATCTTTCTTTGTCAACATAATTGCTCTCTGGTGTCTGCAGGAGAGTGATGCATCTGAAATTACAGAGGGATTGTCGAGGGAAGAGTTAGGTCGCCGTATTGCTTCCCGTTGGACTGGGGAAAGTACTGAGAATCAAGGGGAAGCAAAATATGATACTGATGACAGCCATGAAGAAACACATATGGATGAACATGATGAAGAAGAATATGACAGCTATGCTTCTGATAGTGACGAGGAGGAAACTGGAAAATATGATGATAATATAGATGATGTAGATGATGAACCAGATGAAGGTTATGAAGAGGAGAATCATGATGACTCAACTTCGTACAAATATGACTCAGATGATGAATCTTACTTGTCAGGTGTGCAATTCTTTTCTGGTCGATAGTTCATTTTAAGCTGGGCTAATTCAATCACTAAGCTTACTGTTAAATATGTTGTTAGAAACAAGCTCCTCAAATAACCAGTCTTGGTTGGAGAAGATACAAAGAACATTTAGGAATGTTCTTGATGCTGTTAATTTATTCAAAATTCCAGTGAATATATCAGGTATATGCTGAACTCCCACTGTTGTTTACCACTTAAAATTTAAGTGAGCATATGGAAATGGGCAACCTTTTATGTTTGTTTTGTTCAGATGCAGCTCATGTACGCAAGGAATATGATGCAGCTAGTGACAAGTTGTCTAAAATACAATCAAGGATATCAAGTTTGACACAAAAGCTAAAACATGATTTTGGTATGTAGTGAACTCTTTCAGTGACTTGTGAAAAAGAATTGTATTGCTTTGGCTTCAATAAACTGAAATTGTGTTTAATATTACAGGACCCGAGAAGGAGTTCTATGCATTTTATGATCGTTGTTTTGAGATCAAGCAAAACAAGTTAAGAACTTCTTGTTGCAGTACATACTATTTTATATAGATTGTCAAACAAAATTATTGCTATAATAATAATTTCCATTTATTTCACTTTTTATGACTGAGACCTTTGGCTTCAGGTATGTTTACAAAGTCTGCCCATACAAGCAAGCTTCTCAGGAGGAGGGCTACTCAAAAACCACTTTAGGGTAGGTTTCTTGAATTCATTTTGTTCTCTAATTGATATAAAGAAAAAAATATCTCATACATTTTAGACTCCATAATAGGTTTAAAGGGTTGATAAGTATGGTAAAAGGTATGTTTATTAATATTAAAAAATAAAAAAAAATTAATATACTCCAGTTTCTTAATATTGTTTGTGGAGTTTAAAATTTTTCCAACTAGTGTATGGAAAACAAATTCTTGATAGAAACATTGTTTTTATATCCTGGAAAATTAAGGTGTCATTTGGGATGAAAAGGGATAGAATATACTATATGAAATCGATTTGCTTTTTCTCAACTGTGAGATTATCAAACTTTTTATTGTTACCATGGGAAATCAGTGCTAGAGCTCTGAATCTCTTAGCTTTCTAATCAATCATTGTTTGGAGAACTATTGGTGTATTTATTCACCTGCTGCTTTGAGTTCCTAGGATATATTGGGCTCTGTTTGGAACTGTAGTTTTCCAGGTTGCAGCTAATATGGTGGTATCTTATTTGTTTCATGTTTGTTGTATATGCCTTGCAGTTCCCTTGCACTACTCATACGTGAAAACATGAGTATTGAGCTCCAACTCTCTAAATATATGAAAAAAACTTGGAAAAATAAATGAAACCACCCATTTCAAACATGTACCTGTATAATAAGTAATATAGATCATGTAATTGTGCTTGTCCCGGTGTGAATGGATGAATGCATGTAGGACTTTTACCCTTTTACATTCATAATTTTCTTCAACTGAATATTTACAAGTTTCATATTCACTTGATTTCTGTGGGGTTTTTTTTTGTTGGGTTATACTAGACGTTGGGACAAGTTTGAGGACGGACACAAGGTGATGTTATTTTCAAATGGAGATAAGTGCTGGAATGGCCCCGATCGAAGTATGAAGGTACTGTCCCTTTACATGGTTTTTCCATGTTCTGATTTGTTGTCACTCGAAGGACCCTTGTCCGCATATATTTCTTTCCAATGATCAGGGCTGTTAAATTTTGAAATGTTTTTATTTTTTTCAATTTTATTGTGGACTATTAAACAGTGAGATGTAGGTAAAAGTAAAACAAGACTGAATCTTGAATTTGATTATCAAATTGTTGTAATTGTTCTACTATTCTATAAATGTCTTTTTCCTTTCAGGTGAAATTAAGATGTGGTTTGAAAAATGAGATCACCGATGTTGATGAACCAAGCCGTTGCGAGTAAGACTCTCTCCCTTTCCATGTGTGTTGTGCGTCCGTGCATGTGTGCACGTACCGTCTCCTAAAATTTAGTTTTTCATGGCAGATATGTATCTATATTGTCCACCCCTGCTCTTTGCCTCGAAGATAAGCTGAAGGTAATAAGCAGCAACTGTAATGAACTCGGTGATGTATTCTCTTCTCTACTGCTTCGACATAATCTAAACAGCTTTTTTTTTTAAATCTTAACTGTGATAGGAGCTGCAAGACAAACTAGATTTGTTGAACAAAGAACAACCTCAGGAACATGACGAGCTTTGAGGAAACTGGATAGAAGATTCAGACACGATTAGAGGATGCTGACTCCATAACAAATCTATCGATAGAACACGTATCAGTTCAATCCCAGTTAATGATGAGATGTAGAATGTGGCCTTTTGTGCTAGTAGAGAAGGGTTTCAAGCAATATCTGAGGTAGCCTCCTGAATTTTTTTTCATAGGGAGTATGCTTCATGTTGCGATTTACATAGATGGATCGAAGTGAACGGTTATATTTGTTCGGATGAGCTGAACTGATTATGGTAAAAATTAATTTGTCCCGTGCCATGCATATTCGAACTTCTGCATTTAAAACAAGTATATGAGTAGTAAGAGACAGGCATTGATTTGAATGACCTATGGTTTCTCTTGATAATTAGCTGTCAAAATGTTCTTATTGCCATATTATCGAGTTTATTTTTCTGCAATACTGAGGTTAAAAAGCGTCGTGAATTATAGATGTCATATACGTAGGGTTAGGATTCTCGAATCTCGGGTGGAGAACTCTGCTTTGAGAATATATCTCAAGACAAATGTTGAAATTTGAAAATAGTGAGATTCAAACCCATATAAAATAGGGCAACATGAATCTTTAACCACTAAACCAATTAGTAGATCTCAAAGAACTTTGTTTATTAATACTTCCTTTGGTTGCTATGAACAGGGTGGAGCAAGAGAAATTTTATCGGGGTAAAATTTAAATTGTGGTGTTAAAATTATAAAAAAGAAAGGTATTAATTTATTTTATAATGGTATAAAATTTATTTTTAATATATTTTTATATAAAATTTATATATACAAATTTTTTGACCCTCTAGACTGATGCATTTGCAAATTCATTGTTGTTGGGATAAAAATACTTTTACAAAATGCTTTTGCGCATTTTATTAAATTTAAGTGTTTGAAATTGGTGTTAAAAAATATTGTACAAAATTAAAATATCAATTTTAAACTTATGTTGGAAAGTATAATTAATTACAAAATATAAAGAATAAATGAAAGTGTTTTGATGATTTTATATTGAAAAGAACTTTTTCAAATATCAAATGCACTTTTTTAAGGAGAGCTGTGGGGGTATTTTGGAGGGTTTGTTGCTCGCTTGGATGCACCAGTCGGGCTACCGCAATCGATTAGTTTCCTTTCGGTTAATCCGTAATCCAGAGACACTAATATGACTGTTACTTTCATGACAAAAAAATTAACAACCAGTTAGTCTAATAGGGTGAGGTACTAAACCATTAAGCAAGATTAAGACAGTAAATCCCAATGTTGTGAATGGAGCAATTGAATTAGGAGGGTCATAATCCGTGTCTTTATAATGAGATTTTGGGTTTTTGCATTCAAAAGAAGTATGAACCAACCAACTACACTTCAAGAATGTTGAGCAAAATTGCCTAAAACGGCAGGAAACAAAAGGCAAATGCAAAGCAAGTTCAAAGACAGTACAACCCTAGCTGTTAGAAAATACCCCCACCATGTGCTAAGCTTGGTTTCTGTTTCTCATCTACAACTCTACACCTTTTAGCTAAGTGACCAACCTCGGCTTCTTCTATCATCATCCTCTCTCTACATCAAAACAAATTCACTACTCAAAAATAAATTTAAACGACCCCCCCTCCCTTTATCTCTATTTCTTACAGGATTTAAACATGCCAGCCGCCCTTTTTTTCTTACTCGAAGACCTTCAGCTACATCCTGCCAAAAGAATGACAAAGTAGGAACCCGTACAAATCCGACTCCCACCATGTCGAAAAAATTTAAGCCTCAAAACAAGATATATGTAAATGATAATGATAAGCTAGGTTTTACACAGATATCGTGCTCGGATTCAAACAGTCTGAGGCAATTTTGTAGCATTATCCTCCTGCAATGGTTGAGTTCAGCAGGTAAAGGAACCAAACAAATTGATAGACAGTAATTAGGAAAACATAATAACCATACACCAATCATTAGCATAGAAAACCCACATTAAGTATGTGTAATCCATGAAAAACAGACAAGAAAAGCAGAACCCATGCAAGTAACTCGCTACCTTCCAAACTTGAAGAGTGTTCACTTTTTCAACCGGTTAGAGATACATAATTTAATTATAGCCTTTTCCAATATCTCTCACCTAATAAGTTTCAGTCCCGAATAGGAATGGAGAAATACTAGTGATAGGTTACTGGATTTTTATTTATTTATTTATTGGTTTCTCTTGATGCAGAATAAAGATCAGATGAAGGCAATAAACGAGCCGTTAAAAAGTTCTTAATGAAGTCATCATACAAGGATGAAGAATAAACCATACATTATAAATAAGATAAAAGAAGCAAACTCACCACCAGCATCACCGGAAAAACTAGCACTCTAAACTTATGTAGGATCAGGCCAAAAAGAAAAGGAAAATAAAAACACTTTTATCAGAGAAATGGAAAAAAAAAAACAGTGAAATCCTATCAGGTATACACCAGAATCTGTAAAATTCCATTTAAATTCTAGTTCCTTTTCGAAGCTGACGTTCAAGAGAGGTAATGCCAATAAATTTCAACAATTGCATATATAAACATTCACCAAACAGCAAGTCGATCTTCAACTTTACGACACTTGGTCAACAAGAAAGGAGATAAATAGTCCTAGCAGAAAAAGACTATATCATAACTTCAAACCAATGTTACCTAATTCGAGGTTCGCTTTGATTCGCGGAACGGGTACGAGATCGCAATTCATTAGTTTTACTGTTTGCGGTTCATTTGGGGTAGTCTTCTTTAAAACGCATTTTGGGATCATAATTCGTGATGATATTTTGTTTGGTTCGCTAATAAATATTTAAGTAAATTATCTATATGTTCGTTTATTTTTTTCTTTTCTGCAAAGCAATTATTATTACCCAAATGATTTTTAAATACCTCAACACATTTAATGATAGATAACACTAATAAAATGACAAGAACCTTTCGGCTTCCCACCTTCCGATCTATTCTCTCTGTTGTCGAAACGACTTGATTCATATTATAAAATAGCACAAATCGTACTAAAGGTCATTATCGAAATAATGCATAAATTAAGATTATGTATTTAAAGTTAATTATAAAATGATTATTAAATTTATTTAAATAATAAAACTATAATTGAAAGACTATATATTTAAAGTTAATTTTTTATGCATCTTTTTAATAAAGAAGATAGGTTAAAATTTATGAAAATAAAAGAGTTGATGCAGTGAGAGAGAAGGATTATTGGAAGGGTTTTGACATAAATAATAAGAGACATGTGACCCAAACGTGTCAAAAACTCTGCCTAGCAATGGGGCCCATGCGTACTTCTAGGTTAAAAAATAGAATTATATCGTTCATGACTCAACTATCTTCACACTCCTATTTTAGTCACTCAACTTTTAAAATTTTTAATTCACTAACTTAACTTTCGGATTGCTCCTGTTTAGTCATTCTGAATTATTTTATTAGTATTTTCCTATGACATGACATTTTTATTATTATAGAAATAATTTAAAATAAAAAATAAAATCAAAATTTATTACTATTAAATAAAAAATAAAATTATATCCTAAATCCACCAAACCTTAAACCTCAAATCATAATCTCAATCCATAAACCTCAAAACCCTCTCTTCTTTTTCAACCACACCATCACCTGTTGAACTTCTACCAATCCTCTACCACCCTCAGGAATGGATGTGAATAGAAACAAAAGTGAAATATATTTATAAAAATAAAAATGAAATGAACAGGGTTTTTGTTATTTATGTATTGACATGTTTGTTAAACATGTAACATATAGCATATATATATATATAGCGGAAAAAATTCATAATTTTCTACAAGATTTTTCACTACCAAATTGGTTGAGGGAGATATTATTAGGACTTGAAAGCTTTCATCTTTAAACTCCGTTTTATCGGGGCAAAGACAAGGGTGACGTTATCACCTTAAAGTCATAAATGAAGGTCCAACCGGAAGGTTTATGTTATAAGTCCTTTTGCAAAAAAAACTCCTATAACACAAGTCTTGATAAAAGGCGGCAAGGCTCTAATTTTCAATTTTATATGCTCCTATCTTGATTTCGCAAATCACCGTTTGACAAAAACCCTTTATATACAATAATTTGTAAACTAGTTTAGTGGTAAAAGTGTGATTCCTATTATTCCTCTTAAGAGTTAAGGGGTCCTCGGTTTGATTCAATTCCGATAAAAACTTTATTTGTGAGATGGAGAAAAAGGGGGTTGTTTTGGGATTTCTATATTGGTATTAAAATTGGGTATTAGGGTTTGGGTGGGTTTAAGATATGATTTAAATTTTTTATTTTAAATTATTTTTATTTCAATAATAATAAAATATGATTTTATTTTTATTATAAATTATTTATATATTTAATAATAATAAAAATATTACGGAAAAATAATAAAAAATAATTCATAGGGACTAAAACAGTTCCTTTAGTTAGTAAATTAAAAATTTTAAAAGTTGATTGACTAAAATAGTAGTGAAAAGATAATTAGATGGTAATATGTGTAATTTACCCAAAATTTATTTTCTTTTCTTCTTCATCCGTTCCCCTTCTCCTCATCTTCTTCTTCGATGGGTTTTTTTTTTTCTGCAAGCTTCTTCAATACTTTTGGGAAGGGATTTTTGGTACATCTATTTGTTCGTTCAATTGCACAAAAATTGGAACGAAATAAACCGTCCTTGGAACGCACGAATTCAAACGAAATTCACAGGGTTTTGGGCGAATTAGGTAACACTGCTTCAAACAACTAAATGACTCCCCAGGTAGTAGTATTATCTATATCTAAATCTAAATCCACATAGAAGTCAGAGAGACTTATTTCCTAATTGAGCAGTCCGTAAGAGCTACTGGACCGATTGCTAGAAGTTCGAGGAAAAGAACAGAGAGATGCTTACATCAATAACCCGAAGAGTCATAACAGGCGATGGCTTTAGCAGAGAAGTTTCAGCATCAGGAGCAGATCCACTTCCACCAATACCATCATGACCCTGCAAAAACAAAAAATAAAAACTAAAAAAGATGAAAAAAAAAAAAATAAATTTGGAATAAAAGAAGAGTTATATATTCTATACCAGAAAAGAATTTCTATTGTGCTGCTGCTGATCCTTAAAGAGAGAAGAGTAATAAGGAGGATCATAAATGGCACCGCCTAAAGCATCATCGGATTCATCTCGAGAGCACTGTCTAAGTAAGGCATTTGAGGGGGTTGGAGGGCTTAAAAATCCATTTTTCAAATCAAAATCAGGGTCTCTTATATCGGCACCATTGCTTACATACGAAACACCAAGCCTATATATTTGAAACCACAAGACAGACGACCATAATCTCACGAAACACCCCACAATCTCCATCGCAAGCGTTAATCTTACCGAGAAAACGAACAACATTCCGCGACTCTCCCCTTCTCCTTCCCCATCGCCGTTTGACATGTTCCAAATATCGTGGGCGAATAGGACGAACCATGAAATGTCGAGCAAAATGGCGCAGAAGAGCAAAACGGCGTAAGCTCGGCCTAAGCTTTGGCTGCCACTCTCGATGGCGACCAATGCGAACAAGGCTATACCCAAATTAGCCAACAAAACACCGCTGTACAATGCGCCGAGGGATCCGGTCAAGGCGCACCCAATCTGAACCAATCGAAAATCAAAAAGATTGCGTATAAAGAGACCCAATAAGGCAATAAACGGTAAATTAGGGTTAGAATACACGAGGAGAAAGAGGAATTACTTGGATGTAAATGAGAATGACGGCCACATAGAGAAGCTTATCATAATCATGAAGACAAGCTTGAATCGCATCTCTCAGATTCTGAGAGCAACAACAAATCATCATCTGCTGCAATTCATCCAAATTTTGATTGCCCCTCCAAAACAACTACAATCTAATGAAAAATCAACAGTTTGTTTTTGCCTTATTTTTCTTTTTCGCAATTGATTTGGGGTTTTGCAAGGCTACATCGAAATCAAATAAATAAATCTAAAATTCAAATAAATGAAATAAAAAAATTGATCAAACACACTCAATGATTCAACTCGTTTCCTTCTTTCTTTTTTGTTCTTTATTCTTAAAGAAATTAGTTTTGTTTGTATTTTCTGATTTTCCAGGTTTAGGTGTATATTTTCTTTATTTTTTTCTTAGATAAAGTACATTAGAGGTCATTAAACTATGCAAAAAATGGTTTATTACCACTAAAGTTTCAGAAATTATAAAATAACCATTAATCTTTTGATTCGATTATAAAATAATCTCCTATAACAAGAAATTTTGATATATTTAAAGATCATTTTATAACAGTTTGGTAAGTTTGGGCAATCATTTTATAACATTTAAAGATAATAATATCGTAATCGAATAAAAGTTAATAACCATTTTGTAACTCATAACCAAAATATATTTTCACATCATTTAATAACCTAATTTTGTTTGTAAATATTAAAAATACGTATTTTTTAAAAATAATTTCGAAGTTAGAAATACAATCAAAATCATGAATACAAATAATAACCCTAACATAAATGTGAATAAATAAGTGTTAACCATTTGAAAATTACATAACAAAATTGAAATGAGAAAAAAAACTTTAATACACAGGTTGTATAAACTTTAGTCTATACAAGTTTTTTGGTTTTAGGGATTAGTGATTTAGTTTAGGGTTTAATTTTTAAAATTAGTGCTTATTTGTTTTTGAACGTGTTTAGAATTTAAGATATAGAGTTTAATTTTTTAATATTTGAATTTTATAGCGTAAATATTTATACTTGTATAAAAATTATTTTACACTGTGCATAAAAAATTTACTATTGAAATAAAATTAGACAAAATCATTATAAAACAAATCGAAATATATCAAAACAAAACCATTATAAAACAAATATATCTAAAATATTCGCTCTATATTATGATAAAAAAAAATCGCACTATATGATGTGTTTGGAACCTGAAAAATCAAATATCCCAATACCTTAACTTTGTCATTGACTATATTATCTGTTTCTTATAATATGTCTAGAATGTTGAATTTTTTTTTCCTCCTGTTTCTAAAACTTTGCTCTGATTAATCTAAACTGATCGACGTCGTATACCTGACTTTTAAGACTTTAAATTTAATATCTATTTAAGCGCTACTAAACTATTTACCACTTGAACTAACACCAGTTGGTTTTACAATTATATTTTTAAAGTTATTTCAAATATATAACCTTAAAAAATTAAAGTGATTTATTTAATATTAAGTATTCCAATTTGTAAAGATTAAATTTGTATATAATTTTAATATCTAAAATATGATTTTTTTACATTTCAAAATAAATTTTTCAAAAAAAGTATATATTAACTCAAACAATATAGTTTTAATATTTTTATTACAATGCTAAACATTTATAAATGGCACTTCTAAATTAGACTCGAATTACTTAAACTCTTTAAATTAGACTCGACTCATTCACTTTTAAAAGGTAAGTTCCAACTTGATAACTTTAAAATGATGTACAAATCTTATCCCTATTTATGAATTAACTCCCTACTTTCTTTTACTTTCATTTTTTCTGAGGAAGTTATTTAACAAAATTCTCTTGAGTTATTTTTCTTTATTAAAGTTGTTTTTGGCGATGGCTTTCATGCCGTCGACTGTTTTTTAGTTTTTATTCTATATAAATAAGATTCTTTTCTTTTGATGAAGAATTATTTATTTTTTATTAATTATATTGTTTTTTTTTCTTTGTTTTACTTTCCCAGAGTCATTTTACATCTGTTTTTTAGCTTTTTTCATATGTTTGTATGGAAGTTTATTTGTCTGCATTTATGCAGGTTTGTTTGTATTTGTGACAGTATTGTTTGTTGTTATGACAATTTAGTGTTCACATAAGAATTATCGAGCATTTATAGTCACAAGACGATCGACGGTCAATGGTAGTTTGTCATGCCAAGAGCTCATTCTGTTTAATTCACAGAGTCTTCTAGTCAAAGTATATCGTTGTTGAATTTCATTGAGAAGACTATGCAAGTTTTTCTACAAAGTGATGGGTTTTGCTTCTCATTTTTTCCACTCTTTGAAATTTACTGTATTTATTTTTTCACATTGAATTTTCAATGGCTGTGGTGTGATTTTTTTATAATCCTTTTCACTTTGAATACAGTCCGGTATACTTTTTTTGCTCAAAAAAATACTCAAGCACAACTCGATAATGACTAAATCGAACTTGTTTTTTTTAAACCGAACCCAAATAACTTGCTGAGTCAGACAATTCTAGGATAATTGAATTTAGTGAAGAAGAATTGATAATACAACTGAAAATGAAACCAACCAACTCATGCATGCACTCTATCATCACAACCAGCATAGTTACTTAACTTGGAACTCAAGCAATAGTTACTTGGTTAGTATTTCTTTGTGAGCTTTAAATGAGAGAATCACATTCCAAACTACAGCAATGAAGTTTGCAGCAAGGACCTGAAAAGTATCGAACCACCGTCGAACGATGCAGTTAGGCCATGTAAACCAACATAACAAACAAGATCGAAATGAGTTTTAAATTCTTACCATAAAGCAAATCTAGAAAATATGTTTAAGGTAATGAATCAAGCAAATGAATAACCTAAACCAAGATAACAAACAAGCATATGGCAATTCAATATATTCGGCTTCGTGGGACATCATTACATCAAGATCGATACGAGTACAGTTGTTTTAGGAACTGAACATATCGAGAAATTTTTTCGCAGTTTATGAACCAAAAACCACTAACACGAGTCTTGTACAAAATGTCCAAGTATAATTAGCACATTAATCCCATCAACCCCTTTAACATGATCTACAAATGAGTCTCTCAAGCCAACCTCTCAACATGGAGCTGACCCTAATTCACAACCATAACTAAAATCTAGGTATTGTTCGGAAAATAGCAAACTGCTTAAAAAGTGCTTTCTTACATAGAACTAAATGCTACCACAAGTAATACGACATAAAGCAATTTAATAGGTTAATGTTATGTTATAAATATTTAACAGACTAATCATGTTAATTTTGAATTAAAAATCTCAAACCATACAATCCAGATAAAGAGTATGCACGTTATGCTGCGAGTTTAATAACCCAATCAAGTTTGTATTGGACAGTTGCGATAAAATAGCCTGGTAGGAAGCCTTTTCTTCCTCACTCCAAAGATTCTCAATCATACCAGCCAGGGTTAAAATGATAATAGTATTAAATTCTGATGAATTTTAAAAATGGATTACCTGGAACTGTTGCGGGACAAACCGAAAGTTGAGAAATTGGAAAGGTATCCATAGCTGCCAATTCACAACAACAGCAGAAAACCACTCCTACAGGGTCAAGTTTACTATGTGCGTGAGATAGAGAATGGAAAGTGGGGAAAATCGAACAAAACCAACTTCAAAAAATGCACAAATATTTTAAGGTTAGAGATGACATGAGCCCATCAATTAAGATCACCTGTTGAAGTTTGGGCACAACTTGTGACGGCCTTCCTTCTAGTGCCGTCAACGTTGATAAGAAAACTCCAATAAAGATAGGAGCAAAAATAAACTGCAACATGTTGCGTAAAATTAGCATAAACGTTTAAACCAATTGAACTAATAGAAAATGTCTACCGTTTTAGTAAGAAAGATAGTTCACCTGATCCAGCAAAAGCCGCAATAAAGCACCTGATGCTCCAGGTAATTTAACCAAGTTACTTAGATTTAAATACCTGCAAAATTACCAACTGTGATATAAGAAAAATGAAAGGTAATCTCACATGCAAAACAAATCATTTTAAATTAAAATAAGCATGGTTCCATCATGAACACACAGAATTGATCATGAAAATTACCAGAAGTGCAATGTAGGACCCACTAACACCAAATCCAATAGAGTAAATATAAATGTTCTTTTCACGTCTAGGGATGTCACGCGATCGATTGCAAGCTGAAGTCAAAATTTCAAAGTTAAGTCCTGCCTAAAATTGCATTAATAATAAAAAGTACAGTAATCTACGATTAAACTGAGAGATTTATATCTCACAAATAGCAAACTACAAATGCCTTAACAATAAAGGATGCAATAAAACAAGGGAAAGAAAAAGAACGGTCTTGGACTCGAATTATTTAATTTTCAGAAAATCAGAAATCGATGGAAATAGCCTTAACAGTCGAAACTTGTGAAAAAGGAAAATAAATAAGAGAAACATAAAACCTGAGACTGAAAAGAAACAAGCCTACCGAAGCTCCCAACTCAACTTCCCATAATTGAACATCAAAAGGAAAACTTTGGCACCAGGACTAGCTTAAGGTCACACACATCCCAGTTTAATAGCAGAGATTGTGCTATAAATATGAGCCATTTGTAGTGTTCTTAATGTTTCAAAAGAAGAACAAAACAGGAGATAAAACCTTTTAGTTGATTGCAGCCGGCTATAATGCTATAGTTTTCGGCTTTAACTCTTATCAAACTGTTAAAACTTGTCGTTTGTTTCAACATAACCAAAAGCATATTAAACAACCATTGTATTCCTTAGGGAAGACATTAAATTACTATTTCCAGTGCTTTCAACCATCAAGATAAAATAGATTGAATCTTTGAATTCATCTTTATAAATCATCAAACCCTCATTGTCATTTCAAGCTTTGAAAGCACAAGTTCTTGGCTTCTTGCTTACTTAGTATCACCAACTTTGCCTAAATTTATTCAACACCGGCTCTGACATTTAACCAGGAAGAAGGGGGAGATTACCATAGTGAATTGTCATTCTAAATGCAACTGAGAAGAAACTTACCTGGCAAATCAAATCGCCAACAAAAGTCAAAAGTGCAGATGTCACAGCTTTTGTCAACACAGGATGTTTTGCTAGAAGACCCAAATACCTATTAAATAACTTTAGCAAATCAAATTTCAGACAAAACAACAACAACAAAATATATACTTTAGCAATCTAGAGTACATGAGATGATCTCCAATAAGGTTCTATAACACCATAACAAACACACTGCTCATCCAGCATTCACAAGAAGTAAATGTTCTAAGAAACCATTGCAAATGCTTCATAAATGACAAAAGTAACATACCTTAAAGCAATTAGCATAAGCTAGTCAAGGAAAGTGTATGAACCTTAAAACTTTCTTGCCCTCGTGTTATTTAATTCTATGCAACACTTTTAAGAACTCAAATCTAACAGAGAATATAAAATCCACTCGCCAAGTGTCCTACATCCAGGGATAGACCGAAGGGTGCTAAGGGGGCGGTCGCACCCCTGAACATTTAAAATTCTCATATAATTTATTTACTTCTTTTCTTTGTATTTTCTATCGACCCCTTCGAATTTTGTAAGTAAAATTCGCACCTACATGAAATCATTACTCAGTCCCTGCCTACATCATATATATAGATAACCAGAGTCTTGTGCATGTGTGTACGCGTAATATAACAAACTCAATCCATCAAATTTGAAGCATAGAAAAGGCGGAAAATAGAAAAAAAGGGTGATATTTATAATTTTTTTAAAAAAAGCAAGGCAAGGCTTTAGTTCACTACCATGAAAGAAAGGACCAACCACTTCCTCCTCCACTACCATCAGCACCTTCACCACCTTTTCCACCAGAATTCCCATCACCGGAGCCTCCAAACCCGCCGCTTTCACCGGAGCCTGACCCACCGTCCGAAACTGCTGAAACCCGTAAATAATCGAAACCCACCAGCCCAGCTGCTCCCGTTTTGCGAGAACCCCATTCATCAAACACAGCTCGATGAGTAGAACTCAAAAGACAAGGATAGGAACAGCACTTGGAGTCTCTAACGGGGAACCTGGTGCCGGCTGCAGAAAGGCACAAGAGAAAAACTAGTGAAACGGTACAAGTGAGGGAACCTACGGGTAAGTACCGAAGAATTTAGAGCCATGGTTGTCCCTGGAAATTCAAAGACTGAGTTGGGAAACTCGGTGACTCTATTGTTTATGCTTATGGCTATGCCCCGTCTGTAAATGGAAGGATAGGCGCGCTAAGCAAAGTGGAGGAGTGCCCTTGTTAGTCCATTTTAACCTGAGACAGCAAATCTGTATAACATTTTAGGATAAACTAACTTGAAAGCCACTAAACTATTGTTTTAATTTAATTTTGGTCCCAATTCATTTTTTATGTTGTTAAAGAGTTGAGCAATGAAAAAGATAGAGATTGCCTGATCAAGTTGATCAGGTCATGTAGGAACAAAGTTCAAATTTACTAGTCTGGAATGAAAAAGATAGAGATTGCCTGATCAAGTTGATCAGGTCATGTAGGAACAAAGTTCAAATTTACTAGTCTGGATGCCTCAGATGCATACATCACTACACTTCTACTTGACACCTATCGTAATAATAGTTCAATAGTTAAAATAAAATTATATTAATAATTTAGTGATTTTAAAGGTAGTTTATCCAATATTTTAACCGTCAAGTTAATTTTTTAATTTTTAATGATTAAATTCTATTATTAATACATGAACTATACAAAAGTTATTAGAATTTTTCCATCATTTTATATGTTTTAACAAAAAATATCGGTAAAAAATAAATTAATGTTCTTTATAAAAGATCCGAGTTTATGCCAGTTTGCTTGTAAGACGTATATAAGTTTAACAAAAACTAAAAGCAAAACAAATACTAACATAAGACCACTTTAAGAAGTAAAAAAAAAAAAAATAATAAAGAAACGTCAAAATTGAACTTAGAAGATCAAAGAAAAGATGGGAGAAAAGTGTAAAAAAGTTATGGAGTTAAATGGTCCTCAACGATTGACTCGAACCTAGTTTGATTGTGGAGACAGATGATAGAGTTTGGAACGAAAAAAAGAGAAAGAAAATAGAAATGAAAATCAAGATAGATTTAGGAAATAAAAATTAACTAAATTGATTGAACGTGTAAATTTAAAGGTATAAATTATGTGTAATTATTTTATATACAAGCATTTGAAAACTTTTTTACATAAGTGCCTTAGTTTTAGGAGTTAGGAACTCTGTTTAGGGTTTGAAGTTTAGGGATTTAAATATAATAGTTTTGAATTTAGAGGCTGTTGATAGAATTTTTGGGTTTAAGGTTAAAATTTAGGGATCATAGATTAAAATCTAAATCCCTACCTATATTACCCTAAACTTAAACCCTAAATTTTAATCTTAAGCCTTAAATTATAACCATAAACCCTAAATTCTAAACCATACCCTAAAACCCCTTAACTCTAAAAAACCCTAAAATTGAGGCGCTCGTAAAAACAAAAAGTTTTCATAATCCTAAAATTATTATATGCTCTCAATTAAAATGAAACGATGCCAATTGTCAGCCTTGCAATTATGTATTTAATCAAATGTTAATGATTTAACTGGAAAAAAATTGTTCGTTATAGTTCACTGACTAAATAAATATTTTATCCTTTTTTTTTTCATTTACAATTCTTCCCCATTCCGTATTTTGAGATTTTTTATTGGGCCAATGTATCACGGCCCAAATCAGAAGGACCCAAAGTCTATATTAATTGCAACTCTGCACCTTCCTCGTTTTGTTTGTTTTCTAAGTGCTGATGAAAATCTGGTTTTTCTTCCTCTTCACATATTTGAACTGATCGGATCAAATTGTTCAGATAATAAGGGGAAAAAAGAATACACAATACGAATATTCACGATGGGTTTCAAAGGTATTTGTGGTGGCGATGATTGTGGGTTTCGTTGCAGCGGCGCAGATTTCATCGGCATCCACTGTTCCTGCTTTTCTATGGTCTCCGGGGTGAGTTCTTTTGTCGTTATTTTTGATTTCATTGATCAAATTTGTAAATTTTGAGAATTTCTAGTTTAGAGTTCTTATAAATTGGGATTTGGGATCTCGTTTTCTTTTTAATATATATTGATTTGTGCCTTTTGCAGCTTCTCAAGCAATGAATTGAAGGAATCTGTAAATTATCAGATCATGTCTCCAAAGGATCTAGCTAACTCTGTTCTATCTCAAGGGGGCTGGTCTGACTTACTGGTATTCTGAACTTTCTTTCCCTGAAGTATTATAGCCATGGTTTTGAATTTGCTGATTTCCTTGATTTATTGTGATTTTTCCGTTTTGATTTTAGTGTTCCCAGAGGAAAAATGAGCGTGCTGTCCATCTCGCCATTGTTTTTGTTGGTAGAGAGGTAATATTCTTCGAATGATGTATATTATTTTCCAAGCTTTCAATTTTAAGCATCTTTTGTCATCAACAATCTCTGCCTACAACATGGGAAAGTAATCTACTAATGGTAAATTGGTAATAGTTGGCTTTTTCCCCTTCAATACTGCAGTGGAATAAATTTGCAACATTATGTTTCGTGTAATCTAAAATCTAATTCAATGAGTTGAAAATAGTTAGCATGCTGGATGATGTATGATAGAAACACAAATACAACAATTCTTGTTGATATTTTTGTCACGATCTTGATAGACATACGGTTGTTACTCGTGATTGTATGCTATTCATTATTTCCTTGAAGAGGTTGAAGGTGCATTTAATTCACAGTTCAATTGTGATAAACTGCAAGCTGTGCTAGCTTCCTTGTTCACTCAACTTAGGAATGTTACTTTTTTTGTCTGTAGTTGCACTCTTCAGATGTTGCAAGAAACAAACATGTGGATCCGGCTCTTTTGAACTTGCTTAAGGTGACTAGATTTCACCTGATTACTATATACATATATATATATATATATGTATGTATTCATAATCATTAGTTAGTGTATTAATTATGTTAGATTCGGTTTCTCTGATTTTTCATCGCTGATGCATACTGTTGAACAGGCCTCTTTTACCAAGTCCAACTTCTCAATGGCATTTCCATATGTAGCTACCTCTGAAGAGGAAACAATGGAGAATTTGTTGGTTTCAAGTTTTAAGGAAGCTTGTGGTCATGGTTTGGGAATAAGTAATGTTGCATTTTCAGAATCATGCACTATAGAGGGTGGAGATTTCAAGAAACTTGCAGACTTGCATTCGATCCATGTAAATGAACTTCAATAGTTTCTTTAAATAAATAAAACGCGTCAATACAAAATATGGTAGTATGGCATTGGTTTTAGAATCTTGTCCTCTGATCCATCTAATTAATTCTTTTTCCTTATTTTCTGATAAAAAATAAACAGGATCATCTAGTTTCAAGGATGGAACAGAGAACAAAGGGGGAGACTGATTTGGTTGTTGTATGCCATGGAGGCTTTCAATCTCTGAAAGAGCTTGACCAACAATTCCCTGAGAGTATGCTATAGTAGGATGTCTTATTTTATTGAAGACTTGTTACACTAAAACATATTCACTTGTTTTATTTAAATATGCAGGTGAGATTTTGAATGAAGTTATGAGTTCAGTGGAGCAATCCGGGGCAAAATATGCAGCTCTTTATGTTTCTGATCCTTTTAAATCCATCCACTATCCCGGTTATAAAGAGCTTGAAAGGTTTCTTGCTGAAGATACTCCAAAGAATGCTTCCGCCAGTGCCCAAGTCTGCGATGAGGTTTGCAAGCTAAAATCATCCCTCCTAGAGGGAGTTTTAGTTGTAAGTCTCTGTCCTTGTCCTTGACACTTTTCGCACCTCTAATCTAACAACAATGATTTTCTATTATATGGTTATATATATGGATTTGGTCTTTTATTTTTATTAGTGTTGTGATATGATTATATGAATTTGAATATGCATTTATATTTATTAGTGTTGTGATATGATTGTATGAATTTGAATATGCATTCTTGTCTTTCAATGTGGGTCTTTTCAGTCCTTCGCATCTCATTGCTTATATTATATGGGATTCTAATATGCACTTTTTGATTTTCAGGCAATTGTGTTGCTTTTAATTTTAGTATCAGGCCTTTGCTGCATGATGGGCATCGACACGCCAACAAGATTTGAAGCGCCACAAGATAATTGATCGTCTGTTTGGCGCAACCGAGGGTCTTTATGTTGTAATAAGGCTTTTGTCCTTAATGGTATCAAGGAAGTTCGTTCTTTGAAACTGAACAAGGCCATCTATGGCCTTAAACAAGCACCGCGAGCTTGGTATCGAGAGTATAGTAGTTTTCTGTTGCGACATGATTCATAACTCAGCTTCGTATGTTTATTTATTCATCCATGTTAAGGATTACATCGGCATTTTATTTATTGGGTAAAGTACATTAGAGGTCATCAAACTATTTAAAAATAATCTTTCTGGTCATTAAAATTTCAGAAACTATAAAATAGTCATTACATTTTTTTTAATTGAAATGGAGAAACTAGGAATATAAACTAGCGAAACCAGCTTTACAACAACGTCTCTAGCAAGTAGTTCCTGAATGTAATCCGGTGGATGAATCATATCAAACTGGGTACAAGGAATGTGTTTAACCAAGCTATCAGCTGGATGGTTAGCCTCTCGTGGAATCCAGGCAAAATCAACGACCCATCCTCTCCGGCACAGCATTGTGATGACTCGGATCAGAGCAGAGGGGCTATTATGTGCATCACTGGCGTTGACTTCCGACATGGCCCGGGAACAATCTGACTGAACCTGCACAAACTCAAATCCAAACTGCCAAGCAAGGGTCAAGCCATCATATATGGCCCGTAATTCAGCAATGAGCTCGGCCGAAGCCGTGAATCCAAGATCGCCATTGAAAGACATGCTCATTTTTGTTCTAAAAAAAAGACATGCTGATTTCGAGCTTTCCAGATATGCCAAGAGAGGGAGACAGAGCAGGTTCCACTGAATATCAGGCCATGTTGAAGGTTATCCAACAACCATTCAAGGAGGTTTCGGCTAAAGAAGTTGGCCATTCTCGCAGGCTGAAGAACAAGATTCCAAATATCTCGAGCATGCGGGCAGTCATGAATTACTTGCCTTTGGCTTCGGCATGTTATGTATCTATTTAAACAAGCTTGCAAGGCAATTCTGAAGAAGGCACAGAGGCCAGAAGAATTCAAGGGAAGAAGTACACACATATTGAAAGGAGGAAACAAAATGATGCCCACAAGAATTTTTCAGATATGCATCTCAATTGAAACCCGTGTCATGAGATTAAGACTCAAAAGGGGGTTGCAAGATTAAAGGCTTTCACCCAAGGAATAATTAAGCATTAGGTTTTTAAAGAGAAAGGAAAAAGATATTTCTCAATAATAATTATGTATGGATGAGCACGGGTCGGGTTTTTGGCCTACCCGAATTTGACCCGAAAATAACTATCCTAAACCCGAACTCCAACCCGACCCGACCAAAAATTTATATACCTAAACCCGACCCGACCTATTAAAAAAAATTCAAATTTAGGGACCTAATTGTAAAAAAATAATTTTAAGAACCTAATTATAAATATATATGTGTAAAGAGGGGTATTATTACAAATATTCCTAAAAAATATAAGAGAAAATTGCACTATTAGTCTCGAGTCGGGTCGATTTTTTTTTACCATAAACCCGAACCCTACTTGACCTCACAGCTCACACTTAAGAAAAACCCGACTTGATTTTTTAATAAAAATCCGACCCGATCGGACAGGGTCGGGTAAAATGTTCATCCCTAATTATGAGGCTTATGAATTGGTGCAAGTTATCAAGGATGAACTTGCTCAAAATCATAACAAGAGTCGCATAACTGTGTAGCGACTAATTGAAAAATTTTAATTCGAGTTTCTTACTTTTGTTGAAAATTTTTTATTTGGGGAGTTTCTTTAAAAAAATTATTTTTGAAATAAAACTAGTGTCGCTTGGGTTGGGTAGAGCAGATACCAAAAAACAAATAGAGATTTTTACTTTTTTGGGTTCGAGAGTCGGTTACGTGTAGGGAAGGGTACACACCCCACCACGCCCAAACTTGGTATCAATTGATTACCATTTTATTAATATCAGAATTTGCGAGTTAAAGTGACATTTAGATTAAAATTTTGTTATACATGCAAGTTCATATTAAAGAGCTCCGGTGTTCGAGGAATAAACGAAAACCACCATCTACATCTTGGGTACTAGCCAAGTTTATGCTCGAATAAGGGAGCACCACATTAACAGTTTATATCCCAAATGCAATATAATAATGACAAATAAGCATGATATATACAAATAATGGCATAACACATATATAAATACAAGATTAAATAAATGTGGAATTAAAAGTTAGTTGTTAAATGTTGTTTGTTAGTCAAATTAGTCGTGCCGTAAATAATACAGATATATTCTGGTACAGGTTACTATGGCTGTAGTATAAATAAGCATGTTTGTGTAAAATTTATTTTACATAACCTGTGTATTAAATTTAAACCCTATATATATATTATATATACACTATGCGGCATATATATATATAAACACATCATCGCTCAAAGCAAATACATATATATTGCATACCATACAAAGAATATATGTAACACCCTTGACCCGGATGTCACATTTGGGCCTTAAGCCCAAAATTCATACCGTTAAATTTTTTCCTTTTTCAAGCCCAAAAGAATAAGTCCAATAAAAACATAAATCCATACATTGAAAATGTAGCCAAATCCAGATGTTTAAAACAGTAATTAAGGAGCTCCACTTACAAATATTAAAACATTCGACTTTGACCAATTAATACAAAATAAGAGTTACAAAATACATATAGGGTCCTACGAAATACAGAGCCTATTACATCTAGTATTTGTACTCAACCGCTAGAGTCGATGCTGAAATCTAAACCTTGATGGTGCTCATTCAAGCCTCACGATAACGTACTAACCTGCGAACGGAAACAACGATTCCGAACGCTGCGCTAACAAGCTCAGTGGATACACCGCCACTCAACCATGCTTCATGCAAATCATAAATAAAACAATGCAACAAGAATGATATCATGGCAATATAACAATGGCGCTATCATAACCGCCTAAACACATGGCACTATGAATGTATGATTGCGCACACAGCTCATACTAGAACCTTATACATTTACCTAGCATCACATAGATAACACCAATAACGATTAAGTAAGGTCCGCGTCCACAAAGCATCGGAATCCTACACATGAGTGAGGCTCGCGTCCACATAGCATCATGATCCTACACTACGAGTAAGGCCCGTGTCCACATAGCATCAGGATCATATACTCAAGGGGATGAGGCCCACGTCAACATAGCATCGAGATCCTACATCCATGCTCGGGATTCCTCATCAAGCATCTTCGATTGAGGCCCGCGTCCACATAACATCGAGATCCAACATTATGGAATCTTTAAGGTGTTGCAACACACTTAGGGTATACAAATCTCAACAACAAGGGATGACTCGACTACTTAGGCGTCCCCTCAGCACACAACAAGGACCCTAACTACCACACAGCCTCGATTGATCCACCTAGGATCCCTATGGGCTACTACCTCACACAGTTTACCCAACATTTACCAAGTTATTAGCCATTTATTTTTCATATGGGGTTAAAATCTCTATTCATCGATTTTAGTATTCATTTTACACCTTAAAAGACCCCTAGAGCCTCTCGCTTCGAATTGTAGAACCCCCGAATGTAAACCCAAATTTCTTGGGCAGAAAGCCCAGCGAGTACCGGTACTCCTATACGGGTATCGGTACTCCCCTCTAGGTACTGATACTCACCCATGAGTACTGATACTCGTTTTAGGTTCGAAAGAACTGGACTCACAAGCTGTACCGATACGCTCCATCCCGTATCGGTACTCACTATCGGTACTGGGATCGCCTCGTACCGATCCAAGCCCGTACCGGTACTCCTACCTTCGCGTACTGGTACGCTAAGCCTCTCCCAGGCAATGTAACAGTGCGTACTGATACGCCCCATGCATACATGTACGCGAAAGCGTTACTGGAATTCTTAATATGCAAGGGGTACCGATACACGGGGAAGCGTACCGGTACACCCCTCACAACCCTTCCCCTTATTTCACTAAGGCGTATAGATACGCTATGCCCAGTACCAGTACGCGAGCCCGATTTTTGAGCTCTGAGTGTGGGTTTCACCTAGAAACCATGTTTAACCCCCATGGTTAAACCTCAAACCATTCCTACAAGTTATGATGATAGTATTAAGTGGATTACTACCGATTTTAGGCCAATACAACCATAATTTTAAGATCTACCATTAACAACCACTCAAGCTTAATCAAAGCTAATAACACTCAATCATGCTTCAAAGCTTAACTTTATGATTTCCAGGAAACTATGGGAGTTAGTAGTGTACTAACCTTAGCTTAGCTGATAATTCAAGGCATTCCTCCAAAGCTTCAAGCTTTCCTCCCTTCTTGAGCCTCGGATGAGCTCCCAACCTCTTTCACTACATGAGGAGATTACAAAACGCATTACAACGTTGCTGGAGGATAAAAAGGGGCCAAAAACATCTAAACTAAAATTAGATCTTCCAAACTCCAATCCCGTCCAACCCTATCCACCCTCTAACAACCCCTTCTTTCTCCAAACCAAACAAAGCTTACCTTAAAATGTAGATCCTTACAAGCTGGTAAAACTGTCCTCAACAAGCCAAACGTGATTCTCACTTCAAACTCTCAAAATCCTACCTTTAGATGAGGTGGTTTGGGTGAGAGATAAGATGGAAAAGGAAGCTGAAGACATAAAAGTTGGATGATCTCACCACTCTGCATAATGAAGAGAAATAAGCCTTTCCCTCCCCCACTCTTCAAATTAGACATTTACCACTTTACTCTTCTACCTCCCATCTCCACTCAATCCAACAACCACATGAGCCCAACACACAAGCTAGCCCAAAGGCTCATAAAAGCCCAAAAACACGATCCAAATACGAGGCCTATGCCTCGATCAAACCCGACCCTCGTATCTCAAAATCCAGGTTGTTACAATATATATATATATATATATATCACTTATCGGAAAGAAAGAAAACGTACATGTACGTACCAAAAACAAGGCAACCATTATTATTAGACCTTTTAATGAATGGAATGAGGCATATGGATATAACCGACAGTTTGTTTTTGCCTTATTTTTCTTTTTCGCGATTGATTTGGGGTTTTGCAAGGCTACATCGAAATCAAATAAATAAATCGAAATTCAAATAAATGGAATAAAAAATTGATCCAACACACTCAATGATTCAACTCGTTTCCTTCCTTCTTTTTTCCTTTTTCCCCCTTAAAGAAATTAGTTTTGTTTTTAGGTATTTTCAGATTTTCCAGGTTGACGGATGACGATTTAGGTGTATATTTTCTTGGATAAAGTATATTAGAGGTCATTAAACTATGCAAAAAAGTATTCAGAATTAAAGGTTCGAGGTTAACTGCTTTATCGATTATTCATTAAATTTGAATTTTTTTTACCAGTTATCAAATTTTTTATTCGAGTCTTTCGGGTCTTAACCAGATTATTATCCTTTTAACGTAATCAACACGACTTTTAAAACAATCCATGATGAACACATGATCAATCATATTCATTCATGCATTAACCACTTACCAACGTGTTCCGTAAAGCATGCAATAGGGAGTAAAGTATTACCTCGACTCCAAGTTACAACGGTCAACTTTTGAAACTCCCTTGGATCATTCTCAACGTCCCTCAAAATCTTGGATATAAGAAAATGTGAATATTTTCAATTAAACATACTTCAAAATCAGTCCTTAACTTAATTACGTTGCTCTTAAACCGAATAATTTAAACATGTGCACGTTCAGGTTCAAGGTCAAATTTGGAGGCTTTTAGGCCAAAATTTCACGAAACAGACTTCAAAATCGAACTCAGGATGTTGAAAAACCTAAAATAGAGGTTCTCAGAAAAAGTTAATTTTTTGGTCAATGGTCAGAGCCAAAGTCAACGGTCAACAGGTTGACATAGTTGAGTTGACTCGAGCGAATTGACTCGTTCAAAGGGTTGACTCGATTGAGTTGACTCATTCGGGTCAGGTCAGACGGGTTTGGATCAAACTCAAGTCGGGTTTGGGCTAAAGGCTGATGGGCCTTAAACAGACCTGTTAAGTTTTGGGCCAAAGCAGGCTAGTTCGAAGAGCTAGGCCTGGCCTGGCTAGGCCGGTTTAGAACTAGACCAGCTCGGTTCATGGAGAACTAATCATAGTGGTCGAAAATCGCTTTTGACGGCACGTTTGAGCCACGCGCGGCTCAAAAATTACCGAAAATGCATCAAAGGGACGGCAAATGACGAAAGAGACAAAAAGTGAAGGATTATTGGAGCTAAAATGTTATGCGAAGAAGGTAAGTAGTTTCATATGCGGCATGATATATGGTTACCTGAAACAAGATTTTGTCCCCGAAGCACATTGATCGTTTCATTGTCTTTCTCATCTATCCAGTACCATCACTAAAAAATCTTATGTGTAAATAGCAAATGTCATCACAATACAAGATCCCAAATTTTATACGGCCTTAATATGAGTGTTTATGATTCTATAAAATTCCAAAGATTTACCTTCTTTGTAGTGACAGATTATTCATTATGGAACTAAATAATTGAGTAATTTAAGTTGAAAGGTATTGAAAATGTGAAGTAGCTAGAAGCAGTCAAAATTGACTTGTTCAGATGCATGCAGCTCATGTACGGCAGTGACAAGTTGTCTAAAATACAATCAAGGATATCAAGTTTGACACAAAAGCTAAAACACGATTTTGGTTCAGTGACTTGTGAAAAAGAATTGTATTGCTTGGCTGAAACTGTGTTTAATATTACAGGACCCGAGAAGGAGTTGTATGCATTTTATGATCGTTGTTTTGAGATCAAGCAAAACAAGTTAAGAACTTGTTGTTGCAGTACATACTCTTTTATATAGATTGTTGCTATAATACAATTTAGACTCCATAATAGGGTTAAAGGGTTGATAAGTATGGTAAAAGGTATGTTTATTAATATTAAAAAAATACTCCGATTTCTTAATATTGTATGGAGTTTAAAAATTTTCCAACTAGTGTATGGAAAACAAATTCTTGATAGAAATCGTGGAAAATTAAGGTGTCATTTGGGATGAAAAGGGATAGAATATACTATATGAATCAGTTTGCTTTTTCTCAACTATGAGATTATCAAACTTTTTACTGTCACCATGGGAACTCAGTGCTAGAGCTAGCGCTGAATCTCTTAGCTTTCTAATCAATTATTGTTTGGAGAACTATTGGTGTATTTATTCACCTTCTGCTTTGAGTTCCTAGGATATATTGGGCTTTGTAGTTTTCCAGGTTGCAGCTAATATGGTGGTATCTTATTCGTGCATGTTTGTTGTATATGCCTTGCAGTTCCCTTGCGCTACTCATACGTGAAAACATGAGTATTGAGCTCCAATTCTCTAAATATATGAAAAAGCTCGGAAAAATAAATGAAACCACCCAAGTCAACACATCTACCTGTATAATAAGTAATATAGATCATGTAAGTGTGAATGGATGAACGCATGTAGGATTTTTACCCTTTTACATTCATAATTTTTCTTCATATTCACTTGACTTCTGTGGGTTTTTTTGTTGGAGACGTTGGGACAAGTTTGAGGACGGATACAAGGTGATGTTATTTTCAAATGGAGATAACTGCTGGAATGGCCCGGATCGAAGTATGAAGGTACTGTCCCTTTACATGGTTTTTCCATGTTCTGATTTGTTGTCACTCGAAGGACCCTTGTCAGCATATATTTCTTTCCAGTGATCAGGGCTGTTAAATTTTGAAATGTTTTTATTTTTCCAATTTTATTGTGGACTATTACACAGTGAGATGTAGGTAAAAGTAAAACAAGACTGAATCGTGAATTTGATTATCAAATTGTTGTAATTGTTCTACTATTCTATAAATGTCTTTTTCCTTTCAGGTGAAATTAAGATGTGGTTTGAAAAAATGAGATCACCGATGTTGATGAACCAAGCCGTTGCGAGTAAGACTCTCCCCCTTTCCGTGTGTGTTGTGCGTCCATGCATGTGTGCACGTACCGTTCTCCTAAAATTTAGTTTGTCATGGCAGATATGTATCTATATGGTCCACCCCTGCTCTTTGCCTCGAAGATAAGCTGAAGGTAATAAGCAGCAACTTTAATGAACTCGGTGATGTATTCTCCTCTCTACTGCTTCGACATAATCTAAGCAGCTTTTTTAAAATCTCAACTGTGATAGGAGCTGCAAGACAAACTAGATTTGTTGAACAAACAACAACCTCAGGAACATGACGAGCTTTGAGGAAACTGGATAGAAGATTCAGACATGCTTAGAGGATGTTGAATCCATAACAAATCTATCGATAGAAAGCGTATCAGTTCAATCCCAGTTAATGATGAGATGTAGAATGTGGCCTTTTCGAGCTAGTAGAGAAGGGTTTCAAGCAATATCTGAGGTATCCTCCTGAAATTTTTTTCATAGGGGAGTATGCTTCATGTTGCGATTTACAATTTTACATTGATGGATTGAAGTACGGTTATATTGGTTCGGATGAGCTGAACTGATTATGGTAAAAATTAATTCGTCCTGTGCCATGCATATTCGAATTTCTGCATTTAAAACAGGTATATGAGTAGTAAGAGACAGGCATTGATTTGAATGGCCTATGGTTTCTCTTGATAATTAGATGTGAAAATGTTCATATTGCCATAATGTCGAGTGTATTTTTCTGCAATACTGAGGTTCAAAAGCGTCGTAATTATAGATGTCGTGAATTAATTCGTCCCGGTTTTCAAGGCATTGCTGGATCGAGCTCAAGACGAGTATGGTTTCGCCATTGATTCCAAACTCTGCATTCCTTGTGATGAAAGCCTCTTCGTCAATGTCGTTCGTTGCGTTAACTCTCTGCAAGATTGCAGATTCTCCCGGTGTCTTTAGGAATTCATGCTGGAACTTCGATTGATTCACCATGTACCAGTCCTAATGAGAAGAGTAAAATTTTGTAACATAAATAGTGTAATCTATAAACGTAGCTCAATTGAAAAATATTAACCTGGGTTTTTCCATCTGAAGGTTACCAGTCCTGACCTCCATCTTTATTTCAAACTCGACAATAATAACAGCTAAGCTAATCGAAGTATATAAATAGAATTACAGAATTATAGACAGTTTTATATAGCATCAAACTGAAGTAACACCGTTTTCTCGTTGTCCCGAAGTCAAATTTTGAGAGAAATATTAGTACCAAGTAGAATTTTAATTTTTAAATGCACCAAATCAAGTAAAGTAACTCTCTTTTCTTGTCAACCAGAATAACGAATCTTGTTCAAAAGTGAAATATTGAAATGCATCATATGGATATAAGAGAGTATGCCATTAAAGTGGTTCAAAGAGAGAATTAAGCTAACATATTATCTGAGAATACTTACTGAAAGTACTAAAAAACGATGCTTACATCAATAACCCGAAGAGTCTATAATGATAGACTAATGATTAAACCATACTCGTCTATGATTAAACTAACCATTCTCAACAAACCCACTTTTTTGTTAACAAAAACAAAGTAAAAACAAAGCAATCGCTTTCATTCGAGACTTTCATTCTTTTATCTCGACGTGGCAGTCTATGATGATCGGAGGTGCTTTCAACTCAGCCTCCATTCTCGTAGTCTCTGAAATGGTGATGTTCTCCCAAATGGGATAAGACTCATACCGGCGTGCTTTTATAAGAACATCCGTGGCCGTATTTTTGCTTCGGTGGAACGGGGCATCCATATAATACCTTAGCTTCCCGACGACGAAATCCATGCTCTTATCTTCATTGGGGAGTAGCAGCAAATTAGCGGAGGGTGGTGGTGGGGCACCGTCTGTCGCTGTAAGAGGAGGAAGGGCGGGAGTACGATCGGAATGGTGAATAGGTGGAAACAGGAAGACCGCAGGAGGAGGATGGAGGGCAGAGCATGTATCATGCCTGAGAAGAGGCAGAGGTCGTTAATCTCACATCGGAAAGGAAAAATGAGGTCTTAGAATATAAATACGGTGACGCTGCACATGCTATCAGACATGTCTTTTAGAAAAAGAGTAATGGCCCCGTGACAAGTGGTATCAGAGCGACCCTTTGACCGTCTGATTTTACGCTGAGCGCCCATGAGTGGGGTAGGCAGGGTGGACAACTGTGACAAAGTGGCCCATCACGAGAGCGAAAGCTCGTGACAAGGCGTCACGAGGTTGAGTGGGGGAGAATGTCACGCCTGAGGAGAGAAAGAGGGTAATAGCCCCGTGACACATAGATGGACCTAGAGGGGGAGCTGGAGGGGGCGGTCGCCCCCTAAAAATTTGAAATTCCTATGTGATTAAGAATTTTTTTAGAAATTTTCTATGTATTTCTTGCTGAAAAACTATTTTCGCCCCCTAAAATTTTATAAGTTTGTCCGTCCTAAAATTTTATAGGTTTGCCCCCTAACATAAAGTTCTGGGTTCATCCCTAGGCAGGAGGACGTATGTATGAAGTGTGGCTAGAATGCGGAGCAGGTGGGAACAAGAGGGTCTTCGTGGCTGCAGAAGGAGGAGGAGGGACGGCCGTCAAAGTAAAAGAAGCCATTTTCTTGAGATTTGCTACATTTTGTTTTGAGGTGGGTGGACGTACGTCTGAAGAAGTACGGTTGAAATGTGGAGCAGGTGGAAACAGGAGGATCTTGGCTGCAGGAGGAGGAGGGGCGAGTGCCGTCAAGGGAAAAGAAGCCATTTTCTTGAGGTTTGTTAAATTTTGTTTTGAGGTTTGCTCAATAGTGATATGAAGAATTGAAATTATGAGTGGTTATATAACCGCTTTTTTTCTTTTTACAAATATATATATATATATAACAGATTTTGTCGTATATAGTACGACGACTTCTCAATAAAGGGAGATGAAAGCCGTATATTTAATTTTTTCTAAGCTTTCCCGTCTATTTGGAAAATCTTTAAAATATAATATCTGACTGGATATACATGTGGGGGACGGTAACTAAAAAAATAAAAAATTCGGAGCAACAGCCAGCAATGGAAAAATTATTATATGGCCATGTCATTTATGGTCCTCCCATTAAAAAGTAGCCGCATATTTTTTTATATCATTTTTTCTAAAAATAAATCTCCATCTTTTTATATCATGTAAATAGGAGAGATTATTCTATGGATCCTCCTCACCACTTATGATATGGGTCTCAACCCTTGATTCCCCTTCCGCTTCCCCGCCTCCAAAGCTCCTGTTACCATTAACATCATGGCCGCAACAATGAAAAAGTGCAAGAACCAATCACCTTTGGTATGAGACTATGGCCATCACACTTAACAATGACCTATGGTTTCTCTTGATAATTAGCTGTCAAAATGTTCTTATTGCCGTATCATCGAGTTTATTTTTCTGCAATACCGACATTTAAAAGCATCGTGAATTTCGGACTCATACATAATGAGACAATATAAACATCATTAATTATTAGACCAATAAGTGAATTTCGGAGAACTTTGCTTATTAATACTTCCCTTGGTTGCTATGAACAGTAGTGAGGCCAGATAAATTGAATCGGGGTAAAATTTAAATTGGGATGTTAAAATTATAAAAAAGAAAGGTATTAATATTCTTTTATAATTGTATAAATTTTATTTTTAATATATTTTTATATAAAATTTATATATTTATTTTTTGACCCTCCAGACTAGCTGTGTTTGCAAATTCATTGTCGTTGGGATAAAAATACTTTTATAAAGTGTTTTATTTTGGAAATACCTGAAAAAACGCATTTTTATAAATTGGTGTTTAAACTATTGTACGAAATTAAAATTGTAATGCTTACTCGACCTCGATCCATAAATAACCCTTTTTTTTTCTCCAAAACATATATATATATATATATATATATATATATATATAACAGATTTTGTTGTGTATAAAACGACTGATTTTCGTTAAAGGATGATTTTTTTTTACCAAACACAATGGGATAACAAAAATTATAATGATTACTCGATCTCGACCTCGACCCATTAATTTTAATAGTTCTATTATCATTAAGGTCGATGATTTGCATGGTCATGCTCAACTAAATTATTTAGCAACATAAAATGCAGAATGCAGGCTCAGCTTGCGTAATCAAACATTGTTGAATTTTCCTTGGTGGCTTTTAGACGGGGATAATTTAAAAACGAAGTTTTTTTTAACAATTCAAAACAAGATTGAATCTTGCTCCGCGTGAAAACGTGGCAATAAGCAAAAAAACAAGATAAATTATATTATAGGTTATTCCCGCCACGTTATCTATGGGACAAATTAATAAAAAAACACTCATCTCATTATTTTTTCATGTCATATTTTTGCCAAGTAAATCTTTACTTGGTAAACTGTTTTTAAAATTGATTTATAATAAATATGAGTGAAGATTCGCTTGGTAAAAAATATGACATGAAAAAAATAATGAGATGAGTAATTTTTATTGGTTGATCCCATAGATGACGTGGCGGGAATGACCCATTATATAATTTCTCCAAAAAACCACATGAACCGGTATCACTTTCTTTCCCTCATTGTTTCAATAATAAGTCTCTATAGTACATAATTTAAAATACTGAATTAAAAAAATAAATATCAATGGTTACAAAAAAATAGAGTATGATATATAATTAATTTATTAAATATAAGTATTAATGACCTGTTTTGATTTAATTGACATCATTATTGTAATATCTCGGAGGAAATGAGTAAAATGTTATATTATTGAGGAGTTTTAAAGTTAAAGATTTCCCTCTCAGGTATAGCATACCTCAAATTGTTGAGTTGAAACGCTTAGGATGCTGGTGTTTAGGAGTGTATTTTCAGATTTCGGATTATAACTGATCTAAAAAATGAATATCTGAAATTTCGAATTGGTAAAATAGTGATTTGTATTTGATTCAAGAAAAATCAAATATTCGGTTATTCGGGTATGAGATATTCGGATCTTATTAGAGGTGAGCAACGAAATTGAGAAAATCGAAAAACCGACTCGAACCGGGCTATGCGGTTGGGGTTTGCATGTTGAGGTTCGATTTAAAAATCAAACTTCTCAATTCGGTTCGGTTTCGGGTTTTCCATACGGAACCCGTTTATTTTATATCAACCCAAATTAAAAATATATATATTAGGACACATATCAAATATATTTTAAAGATGGTCTCTTGAAATATTTAAATTTGTTTTTAAGATAGTCACTTGGAATATTTGATATATTTTTATAATATTAAGTTGATTGGATATCGTGTTTCAAATTGGAATATATTTTTATAATATTTATTATTCAGAGGTTGTTTTATGATGTTGAATGTTTGAGTTTGGCTTTAATCAAACAATATGTTAGACTAGATATTTGTGTTCTAAGTTGGTGATGTGAAATCATTGAGTGTATTTTAATTAAATGAATATTTTATGTGATTTATTTTTAGATAGGTTGTCGGTTTTGTAATCATCGTTATTTTTTAATTCATTCTTATTTGAAATCTTAGGTTTTCTCAAAGGCTCAAGACATGTATTTTCTTATTCTTAATGGCAAAATAAATTGATATTGGAGGGTCTAATGATAAATTAAAATATGTTATGTATTTTACTTATTTTTTTGAATTAAAAAAAACGTTAAACTCGCGGGTTTTAACCGAACCAAACTGTACAATTCGGTTTTTGTTATTTCGATTTTTTCCATTTGGTTTCAGTTTTCTTTTTAAAAAACTGCAGACTACGGTTCAGTTTATTCGACGTTCGTATATGTGACAATTTCAGATTTTCGAATATAACAAGCAACAAATTGTCAAATATAACAACATTCACATATATGGAATTTTCAGTTTTAGAATTTTCGGATATAACAATCATCAAAATGCTAAAAATAACAAGATTTATATCCATGAAAATTTGAATTTTCGGATAATTCAAAACTTGAAATATTGTGATCCGTATAAAAAAATCGAATCGAATATTTTACCAAAAATAAAAAAACTGATCAAATATCTAAATTTTCATATCGGATAATTTTGCACACCTCTATTGGTGTTGTGGCATACGAGTTGTAAGGTGCTATGAGGAGGCTAGCATCGAAGTGCGTTATAATAGACCTCTGGTATATCCAATCAAATAATGATATATGTTATAATGTTTTAGGTTTAATCATCGATATCCAACCTATTAGATGGTTAATTCAGAATGGGTACTATAGAAGCCCATTATGTTGGAACCCTCTCAACCTAATTTACTCCATTCACAACGTCAAAATTTGAACTCTTGATCTTACTTAAAAGATATAGTACTCAGGGCCGGCTATAAGGGGTAGCACCTTGAGCGACCGCTCAGGGCACCCAACCAACCTAGGGCCCCCAATTAGTCTAGGGCCCCTAAAATTTTATTAACTATAATTTTTAATTTTTTAATTTATCAAATAAATACGTTAATTTAATGGTAAAAAATTAATTATTTTTTGTAAATTAATTAATTAATTAATTAATCTAACAATGAAAATATTATGTTTGAAATATTAAATTAATTGTTCAAAGTAATGAGATGAATAAAAATTCTTTATCCCTTTTCGGTGCCCATTTCTATGTCCAACATTAAAAAATTAAATTCTAAGCATTAACCATAACTTTTAAATACTAAATCTTAAATTATGCACCCAATACATTAAACCCTAATCCTAAGTCATAACCTTAAACTGTAACTCTAAACTCTAAACCTATTTTTTTTTACTGTTGGGGCCTAAATATGAGTAGAGAGTTTCTATTCGTAATAAAATATGTTTTCTTTATATAAATGTCCAATTTTAGTATTTGCTCAGGGCCTCGAAAATATCGGAGACGACCCTTATAGTACCCCATCCCACCAAACTAACTTATTAGTATACATGTTATGATAGATTAATATAAAGGAAGATGAGAAAATTAGAATAATACTAATAATTTAAAAGTTAAAATGATCCATGATTTTTGAAATTTTAAAATAATACGTTATTTAATTATAGGGTAAAGCTCATTATTAGTCGTTAAGCTATGTTTGAATATTCATTTAGTCACCCAACTTTTAAATATTATAAAAAAATAAATATTAAACTTTTATTTTTATTATAAAATTTATATTAAATTTTTATTTTTATTACGAATAGACATTGAACTGTTACATGTCGATAATATCAATTTAAAGGCCACGTGCCAAAACTTTTTATTTGATCTACTATAATTAAAATTTTATTTGAGACAAATCCCAATTTTTCATTTCTATTTAATATATTAAAACCTTTTCCCATTCTCTCACCCTTCATCTTCCCAACAAAACCAGCCCCTTCGCCGGCGCTGCTCTATCTTCCCGGTTACGCTCCATTTAGCGTCCCTGCACCACAGCTGCACCTTCCTCAGGCCCCCATTGCAGCGCCCCCCTGCTCGGTCTCCCTCTCTGCTCGGTTAGATCCCCCTTTAACCCTCCTGTCGACGCCACCCACTTGAATATTTGAAGATTTAGAAACCACCATGTAAAAAAACAGTAAACGAAATTGAAGATTTAGAAGAAACTACCACCAAGATTTAATAAGAAAATTATATATGTATATTGAGATAAGATTTCTTGCACTATGTAAACCTTAAAATGAGATGAACATCAAGTGTCACCGGCACGTTGTAAGCTGTCAATTTGGTTCAATTTTCTCCTAATTTTAATTTCATTATTGTTAGCAATCTTGTTATTGGTTTCAAACTGTGGGCATGTGCAACTCATCATGACCTTTGGGAGATGCATCCACAAGATTAATAATGATGACCAATTTTATAAAAAAAAATGTTCTATGAGGGTCATTTCTCTGGTTGTTGCAACCAATGCTAATTGAAGCTTATGAGCAAAATAATGAACATAGTACGCATAAGGTGAATCTTTTAACCACAAAGCTTTTAAGTCATTGAATTTTTCTCTCATATTTAAAGTATTATCATATCTTTAACTACGAACATTCTTTACATTTAAATTATGATAACTCAAAACTGTCGGTTAAAAAATTGATGCGTCATTTTAAAATATTTATTTAAAATTAATTTATTATGCATTCCCTCTTTTACCTCCAATGAATTCCTCTTATTTCTTTTCTATCTTTTTCTTCCATGACTACATCACAATCTTCTAAAACTTCCTTGTAAACATTTATGTAATATTTTATTTCAAAACCTCAAAAATCCAATCGTAACCAAAGAAACAAAAAGGTATTTAGTAATACATTAAATGCAAAAATACACCTAAAATACTTAGAAAAGTTCAATGGAGATGGCAAAGGTTGTGGCTTTGAGGTTGTTTGGTGTTCCCTTTTTTATGAATCTGTCGCATTGCTCAGATTTTAATGATGGATACTCGATAACAATCATAAAAATACAGATTACACACCAGATTGGATTAAAACCCCATATTTTAATCTTTTAACTTTTGATCTTAAAAGTAAGTTGAAAAGGGAGGGAGCAGGAGTTAATGGAGGTGTAGGCATGAAAGAAGAAGATAGGAGAGAAAGACGAGGGGTTTATTGGGGGTAAAAGAGGGAATGCATAATAAATTAATTGTAAATAAATATTTTGAAGTGACATGCCAACTTTTTTAACCGTAGTTGATAGTAGTGACCGTAATGAAAGTGAATTAAAAGTTTAATGATTTTATTATAAGTTTTAGAAGTTTGGTGATTATATTAAAAGTGTCCAAAACGTTTAGGGACTGCCATTACAGTTTACCCTAAAAATAATTATATATTATGAACTTTAGTGGCGGACCACATTCATAGAGTATATTTTTTGGGTAAACTACATCAGTGGTCACCAAACTATTAAAATTTCATTGTTTTGGCCATTAAACTATTTTTTGGCAAAATTATCACTAATATTACGTTTTTTTTTATTTTGATCATAGGCCGCTAATTTTTTATTTTCTCTCTCTTTTTGTATTTTTATTTGATTTTTTCAACCAGTAAAATAGTTATGTCATTAACTTACCAGATAAAGAAAACCAAAGAAAACAATGAAATACATGCTTTACTAGTAAGGGGAATTGAACATGTGACCAAAGGCACGAGCAGGGGTTCAAAGGTTTAGCAGGCATTGTACAATTTATTAAAGCGAGACTATTTAATTTATAATCTCAAATATATAGAAAGTTTTTTTTTAAAGATAGTTTTATCTTAATAAAAAATATATTATGAAGCCCTCTTTAAAGTCATTTATTTTTATTTTTTCCTGTAATTTATTAAATCAAAATCTTTTATTTTCTCTCTATAAACATTTAATTCAACTCATTTAGGGCCCTGTGCGGTCGCTCACCTCGCACATGTTCAAAACTCCCACTGGGCACGAGGTATGAGACATTTATCCACTAAGCTAAGCTTGAAATTTGTTAATAGTCCACCAAATTGAATATTTAAGTTATACTAAGTTACCAATACAAAATAAAGTGAATTTTCGTTGGAGAAGGGATTCGAACCCTTGCCCTCTTGCATAAAAACTTTACCATTAAGCTAAAAACAAAATTTTATATATTTTTAACCATATCAGTATATAATTTGAACATATATTTAATTTAAAAATCATACTGCTTGAAAATAAAAAACTAATTACTTAAATTATTATTTGTATTTAAATTTAAATTTATATTATACCATAAATATATATTATAAATGTAATTTTATAATAATTTAATATTAATTTTATAAAAATAAACAATTAAATAAATATTTAATTAATTAGTTTTTTTATTCCGAACCCAAACTGATTTTAGTTAGATTTTGAAATTTAATTCTAGTTTAAATTATATATTAATTTGGTTATTGTCACGGGGCTAGACTTCTGAACCAACCCAACGTGCGGCCTTAGTCGATGTTCTTAGACAAACGACTAAGTAAGCCTGAAATCCTTCTCCGGAAGATCGAATACTTCCAATACTCACAAACACAAGATCGTTCCAAGAGGAACCGAACGAATGAGAAAGGCAACAAGAACAAGAGAAAGAACGCTCAAGAACGCGAAGAACACTACATAGTGTTTTAGAGTAAATGCCAAGTGTATTACTCAAATGATGGATGAAAGAATAGATGATTTACAAGTGAGGAGGGAGCCTCTATTTATAGTTGAACTCCCCTACATCCAACGGCTCAGTTTAAATTACATCGACGGTCGAGATTGATCTTATCTTATCTTATCTGATCAAATCTCAAATTCAAATCTCTAATTATCACAAACATTATCTACACATTATATTCAAATAAATGGATAATGCTTTGACCAAATTACCCTCCTGAATCCTCCATGGATTTGGCTAAGTCTTGTGGGCTTGCGGGCTTTCTAGCATTCTCCAACGATCGGACCAAGTCTGGTGGTCTTCTTGGCAAGCCTAGAACCTCTTGGGTTGCTTGTTGCGTATCTGTCTCGGACACAAATGTGCGGGTCGTGACATTCTCCCCCACCAAATCTGGCGATGCCCTCATCGCTGTCTCAGTAAAGACTTCTCTTGGTTGATCTTGGATCTTCCATGGTACCTTGGCTTGCTCCCAACTCAGAATCGGGCAACGATGTTCCCCCATAAGAACGGCTCCCCCCATAAGGAGCGCTCGACTCGGGTTGGGTTGTCTTCCCATACAGACTGCTCGCCTTGGTTCCTTCCGTCGTGTAACTTCTCGCTCTGCATCATTATGCACATCTCGATGAAGTTTGAGATGCGCCTCCTTCGTGGCATTCACTCTAACCGGCATCAACCCTTCCCTCTTGAAGTTTGGTGCCTCGTTGCCCATTGGCAACTTTTCTCGCATTGACCCCTCTTCACACTTGAAGTTCAATGCTTCCTCCACCTTGCCCAAAGGTGATTTTTCCACGGGTCTCATGTCGCTAGCTGGCTCGGGCAGTTCTTGCCCCACTAAAGTAGTCCCTCCAACAGTAGCCTCCAAAGCGATGTCTCCTTGGCTTGGAGCATCCTCGGCAAGCTGAATGGCAGTCAGCATCTTGGTTCCTTTTCCCTTGTCTCGGTACGAGGGCACAACGCAATGTTGTTTGCGATCCAAAACACAGACGACGTCGGCACAAGGAACGATAAGAGCATCTATACGGTCAAGGAAGCTTAATCCCAAAACAAAATCAAAGTCATCTAAGTTGATTACCTTGATGTCTTCCTTGCCCTTCCATTCACCAATCTGCAGCTCCACCTTCCGTGCCGTCCCAACAATTGGAACTTCTTTAGCATTCACAGTCTTGATCTTTCCAGTTGAACCCACAACTCTAAGACCAAGTTTGTCGGCAGCCTTCTTGGACATGAATAGATCGGTTGCTCCGGTATCCACTAGAGCACTCCTCGATCGTCCCGCAATGTTGATGTCGACAAACATCAACCCTTTCTGCTTGCGTACTCTCGCCTTAGCAGAACTCAGTATCATCGAACCAAGTCTCGCAGCCTCGCTCTGTTCGGGCTCGTCCACCCCCTTGGATGGCTTGACTCGATGTGGGCATGCTCGCAACTTGTGTGGCCCCTTACATTGGTAGCACTTTAGTTGCTTCTCTACCCTCGGCTTGATTGCTTTGACACTCGCAATCGCACCAAGTCTCGTCACTTCCTCGTCCGACTCCTCGGACACATCGCCTTTGACAGCATTAAGACGATCATTCTTGGGGCAATCTTTCATCATGTGCTTTCCTCCGCAGACACAACACACAAGACCTTCCCCATCTTTGACTCCCCCACCATAGCCCTTGCCTCGGGGCTTGAGAGTCTCCGCCATCTCGAACTCGGCTATGGATTTAGCTGCGGCCATAGCTTTGGAGAGTTCCTCAACTCCCATCCTCTTCAGCTCCATTCTGGCCCATCGCTTAAGCCCGTTCTTGAAGATAAAAAGGCTTTCGGCTTCAGCGATGTCCGTGATTTGGAGTTTGAGTTGATGAACCGTCGACATACTCTAGGATGGAACCTTCATGCTTGAGTTCGTGCAGGCTTCTCCCGAGCCTCCTGTTTGGGCGTTCTTTGGGTAGAACTGCCCTTGAACTCAGCTGAAACTCTTCCCAAGTCCCGATGAGAATATCCTTGCTCTTCTCCTCAGAGCATCTGCGTCGCCACCATAAAAGTGCAACGTCAGTTAAGTAAACAGAAGCAATGTTTACCTTATCCGCATCATCCTTGATGCCTGTAGCACGAAAGTATTGTTCCATGCTCCACACAAAGTTCTCCACGTCCCCGGGCGATCTAGCTCCGCTAAATTCCTTCGGCTTTGGCACGTCTAACTTTGGTTTGATTGTTGCCGCTTTTAACATATCAGTCACGACAGCCTTGTAAACTTGAAGCTCTCCCTTGAGCTCCTTGATCTCCTCCATCATCTCCGCCTTCAAAGCCTTTAGCTCGGCCCGAGTGCATCACTCCGTCTATCCGCACTTTATCGGCACAATGGTCAAGGTCTCGAACGTTGTTCTTCGGATCCTGCGCGTTGCTTTCGAGCTCCTCTCCCGAAGAGTCCAGCTCGTCAAGACGTACTCTGACAACGTCAATCTCCTCTCTGGCATCCTTCATGGATCCTTCGAGCTTTCCCAACCTTTCCTCCAACGTAGGCACAGTGTTGCTCGGACTGTCTCGCTTTCCATCGTCGGCTGGGCCTCAACACCCTTTTGTGCTGCAACATTCCCTCCTTTCTTTGCCATCTCCAATCAGTGTTTGCGCTCGAACACTCGCTCTGATACCAACTGTCACGGGGCTAGACTTCTGAACCAACCCAACGTGCGGCCTTAGTCGATGTTCTTAGACAAACGACTAAGTAAGCCTGAAATCCTTCTCCGGAAGATCGAATACTTCCAATACTCACAAACACAAGATCGTTCCAAGAGGAACCGAACAAATGAGAAAGGCAACAAGAACAAGAGAAAGAACGCTCAAGAACGCGAAGAACACTACAGAGTGTTTTAGAGTAAATGCCAAGTGTATTACTCAAATGATGGATGAAAGAATGGATGATTTACAAGTGAGGAGGGAGCCTCTATTTATAGTTGAACTCCCCTACATCCAACGGCTCAGTTTAATTTACATCGACGGTCGAGATTGATCTTATCTTATCTTATCTGATCAAATCTCAAATTCAAATCTCTAATTATCACAAACATTATCTACACATTATATTCAAATAAATGGATAATGCTTTGACCAAATTACCCTCCTGAATCCTCCATGGATTTGGCTAAGTCTTGTGGGCTTGCGGGCTTTCTAGCATTCTCCAACGATCGGACCAAGTCTGGTGGTCTTCTTGGCAAGCCTAGAACCTCTTGGGTTGCTTGTTGCGTATCTGTCTCGGACCCAAATGTGCGGGCCGTGACAGTTATAAATAAATAAAACTTTATTTTTTAGTTTAATGACAAGGCACATGTGTTTTTGTGTAAAAGGGTATAGATTTGAATCTTTTCTCCGGCGAAAATTTACTTTATTTTGTGTTGATAATTTATTGTAACTTTAATATAAAATTTGTTAGAAGATTAACAAATTCCAGGCTTAATTTAGTGGTTAAGTGATTCATTCCTCATTCCTTTGGTCATAGGTTTGATTCCCTTTATTAGAAGGCTTAATCGTCGAATAAGTGTCTAAATTATAACTTTTTTTATATAGGTGCCCGAACTATATTTTGGGTCAAATTGGTGCCTAACGTTTTATTCTGTTATTCAAATAGGTGTCCCGCTGTAAAAACGTTAATTTTTACCGTTTACGTGCCATCTTCTTAAATTTCTAAAATTATATTTAAAAATAAATAAAATTAATAAAATAATCTCAAGCATCAAAATTCTCCACTTACCCATATTATCCCATCAAATTTCCTTTATCACTCATATCTTCCGTGGCACAAGAAAATTTTCTCTGCAACCAAACAAGAAATTTTCTCACCAAACTCCTCCACACAATAAATTTTCTCACAGTGGCACAATGACATTGAAGAAATAAGTCGTCTTCCATTAGGAGAAATTGATAGAAATTTTCAATTGTTCTCATCTAAATGAAAGGTGTTTTATAGGAATTGGCCATATGTGTGTCCAGATAAAAACCCATTTGCTTTTGGACTCCATAACTTTCTGTAAAATATGTTCTCATGCACAACTCTCCCCTGTGAAGCAAGACGACTTGCTCCCCTCGACATACTTTACCTGCCATTATCACAGTTAAACTACAAACTACAGAGATAGTAAGGAAACCTTCACATGGCAATGGCCCTAAAAAGGAAATCTCTGAATGAAAGAAATTAAGTAATTAAAACCCAAGTTGTTGCATAAAAGGGTGAAGAAAGACAAGGCGAATTCCGGCGACCAAAGGGGTGTTTTCAGGGGTGGCGATTGGCAGCGGAAGCTGCGGCAATTTGGGGGTTTGAGTTTAGGTGATTTTAGGGATTGGGGACTGTTTTGTAAAAATTGTAAAATTTTAGGATTTTATGAAAAATTGAAAGATTTTTTATTTTAAATTTTTAATTTTGAAAAAAATAAATTAAATATGTCAAGTGTCAAGCACCTATTGGTTAACAATTTTTTTAACACCCTTTAACTGTCAGGCACTGATTGGTTAACAATTTTTTTAACACCCTTTAACTGTCAGGCACCTAAAATTATAACGGTTGAAACTTTGGGTACCTATTATTACAAAAAAAAAATATTTTAGGCATCTAAAGTTAAAAAATATATACTTTGGACACTTATTTTTCATTTAAACCTTTTAAAATAAGCATATAGATTTTTTTTTGCCGAAATAAGTGTATTTAAAAAAATACATATCGGATGGAATCAAACCTAAGAACCTTGCATAAGAGGACGACGCCTAACCACTAAACTGGTCTTTGAATTAAGATAAGTTTTATCCAAACTGATAGTTTTTAATAGCTATCCAAACTAATATTTAAGTTGTTTTCTTTCAAAAACTTATTTATATTATTGTTTTATCAATTATCAGTAGGATAAGTTTATTCGTTATTTATTTTAGATCAAATTTGTTAAGTATAAGATTAAATATAATTTATATTTTTTAGTTTATAAATTCTTTAAGTGTATTTGAAGAGGAGATTCATTTACATCAAAATTCTCAAAGAATTTATCTAAAATATTTATATATTTTATACTATTAATATTATTTATATATCTTTATTTAAGAACTTATAATAATTTTATCAGTTCATTGTACATAAGGCCCCAAAATCATTGTTGAAGGATTAACGGCTACCAAGTTGTTAAATCCATCAGAGCAGTTGTAATAGATTCTAGAAAAGCTGTTAAGAAATTTCTAGATTCAAGTTTGTTAGATGAGTGTAAATGAATAGAGCGTTTGATGATCTGTTCATGAGCCGTTTGTATATTAAGTTAAATAAACGAGTATGAACAAAATTTTTATGTTCGCTTAAAAAATGAACGAACATGAACAAAAGTGTGTTCGGTTCGTTTATGTTCACGAACAAACCCGTTTACTTGGTTCTCCTTTTTCTTTTATTTTTTAACATTTAAATATTTGTGAAGGTAGAGACTAAATTAAACATATAATGAACTTTAGAGTTCAAACTGTGAAGCAAAAAGATATTAAAGACTAGTGGTGTAATTTTATTATTTTGGCGAACACGTCAACGGACATATAAACGAACATGTTCGCGAATGCTAAACAAACGAACACAAACACCTTCAAAAATAAATAAACAAACATAAACATAATCTTATTCGTTTAAACTCGATTCATTTACGCCCTCCTCTCTCCTATACGAGCAATTGTAGTTGCATCTTTGTAATAACGCTCATATCAATAAAACCATAAATTATGACCTCCAATTTCATTTTAAATTAATTTTAAAATTTTAAAATGTTTTATACCAGTCCTCAGACTATTAATCTTTTTTTCAAGGTCATGTCTCTCAGGGTCTTCAAAAATAAAGCAGTAAAACGATGATTATAGTCTGACCGATGTAAAATATTTTAAAGTTTAGACACCCATATAGAATGAACAGAACCTTATTTAATTCCGTTCGAGGTAGATTCACAACCTATAAAACAAAGTTTGGAGTGATGATAATGGCTAGGGTTGTTTCTCAGTCGGCTCTACTTACTACTCCAACTCATGGCCATAATCTCTCCACAGAAGTTGAAAAGGTCTGTGAAAATGGCCTACGGTTTACAAACACCGCTGTTGAGGATCAGGAGTGATTCAATCTGTTTAGATAATAAAATGGTGAGATTTGGCCGGGATTTCCGTTCGCCGATAACAATATCTTCTTCCCGGCTGGGGAGTGGTGTAGCTAAAGAAGTAGCCAAGTTCGAGGGATTCAATGAGAAAGCAATTGAAGTTATTATGCTTGCCCGAGAGGAATCCAGTCGGCTTGGCGATGATTATGTTGACGCAGAGCATATTTTATTGGGTCTTATGGGATCAGGTACCGGCATTGCCGCCAAAGTTCTAAAATCCATGGGAATCAATTTCAAATGTGATAATGGGAAGGGGCAGGCTGATCGATGATATGCACTTTGAGGTGACGAATATGATGCGAATGGGCAGGGGGATTCCTCGTCTGAGCTTTGAGTTTACGGCCTATGCAATAGATAATCTGGTCCTCTCATTGGAACAAGCCCGTAGACTTGGTAATGTATCTCTCTATATGATTTCTCCTTTTTCGTTTGTGCTTAATTAGTTTAAATCAGTTTTTGAACTGGAATTATTAACACTTGGCCTATTCTGTTTGTATTTTGTAATTGTAATAGCTTTGAAACTTTACTTTGATTTACTGGTAGATCTTGTTTTGTGAGAATTTCAGGCCATAATTACATCGGACCGGAGCATCTTCTTCTCGGGTTGCTTGTTGTTGTGGAGGAGTTGCACCGTTTGCTCTTGAGGGTCTAGGGGTCGACTTAATTAACACTTGCACACAGGTAAAAAAAATACAATTCATCAACTTGATCTTGTTTCAAATGCCTGATTTGTTTTCATCTCAATTATCTGCTTATTTGACCAGGTTCTTCGTATGGTTGGTGAAGGCGATAAGGTTAGTGTTGTTACTGAAGGATCAACTTCCAACACAAAAGTTGCAACACTCGAGGGATACGGAGCCAACTTGATGCAGTGTATTGAAGCTACGACACTTGATGAATACATCGAGCATATTGAGAAAGACCTGGCTTTGACAACGCCATTCTTCCCGATCAATGTTACCGAATCATCTGTAGAAGGAACTATAGTAACTTTGAGAGGTTTGAAAGAGCATTATGAGATTCACCACAAACTAGTTACGGAAACGATGCCGTCATTACTGCCGCAGAGCTGTCAAACCAGCACATTAGGTAGGGCGTCTTTGAATTTGCATTTACCAATCTGTTTAATTTTGTAATTAGCTGAAAATGGAACTCTGTCCTTTTGTACCTCACCTCAATTTCTGCATGCTTCAGTGACGGTTTTCTACCTGATAAAGCAATTAATTTGTTCGATAAAGCCGGAGCTCATGTTTCCACCCCTCATGAAGAGGTGTGCTTGCACTGCAATCGATTCTAAACCGACTTTTGTCTTTCTTTCACGAGTTGATTTCATTGCATTATTGTTGTTGCAGCTCCTTGGGGTAGTTAAAGAGCATAGAAGGGAGTTCAGGCAGTTCATGAAGTCAAAGAAGGAAGAGGGCCACAGCCTGGACAAAAAGAAGGTACAAAACTTTAAGAGGTTTACGGATTGTTTTTATGTTAATTTCTTTTGGAAGATGGAACAAAATATTTATAATGTTCCTTCTCTAGGTCCTAACTTTTGGGTGTTTGAGTGTTTAATAGCCTCAAAGCTTTGTTTTCATACAATCCATTGTTTTTCTTGTGGGTTTGAGAACATTTCTTCTAAGCTTGCTCAATCACAATCATTGTTTTAACAGTTTAGGGAATTACACAATAGAGAAATGGAGCTCAGGATGCAGATCCATATATTACATAAGATGAGCCAGGCAGATAAGATTGTGAAAGAAGTGGACTTTCAAGGTATAGTCTCTTCACGGAGCGGTATTCCTTTTGAGAAACTAGTAATTGATGAATCTGATAGGCGCCTTACGATGGAAGAGACTCTTCATAAGCGAGTCATTGGTCAGGATGAAGCTGTGAAAGCCGTCAGTTTTTGTGCATATGATGGTCTCTGGAATTTTTTTTCTTGCGAGCCAATTGCTACCTTCGTCTTCTATGGTCCAACTGGTGTAGGAAAGTCAGAATTAGCAAAGGCACTAGCTGCTAACTATTTCGGCTCTGAAGAAGCTGTAATCCAACTTGATATGACGGAGTTCATGGAAAGTCACACATTATCCAAGCTCATTGGATCATCCACTGGGCATACTGAGGGTGGTCAACTAACTGATGCTGTTCGGAGACGACCACACACTGTAGTGCTTTTCAAAGAAATTGAGAAGGCCCATCTCGATGACTTGAACGTGATTCGGCAGATAATCAATGTTGGAATATTGGCAGACGGGTGAGGAAGAACCGTGGATTTCAAGAATACACTTCTGATAATGACATCTAATGCTGGAAGCAGTGTAACTGAGAAGGGTGAACGACTGATGGAATTTGATCTCGATGAAGAGTGCCGCTGCAATAGGATAAAGAGCCTAGTGATGGAAGAACTGAAACAATGGTTGGGGACGATTTTAATCACTATATTGGCCCAGGTGATTGTTTTTAGGCACCTCAACAAGTTGGAGGTGAAGGAGATTGCTGATATAAAGCTTAAGGGGGTGTTCGACAGGCTCAAAGCAAAAGAAATTCAGCTTCATTTCACCGAAAGGTTTCGAGAGAGGGTGGTGGAACAAGGATGCGACACGAGATACGGAGCAAGGCCATTGAAAAGAGCCATTAGACATCTCGAAGACAGCATGGCAGAGAAGATGGTTGATAGGGAAATCAAGGAGGGTGATTCAGTCCTTGTTCGAACTTAGGTTATCTAATTGGGTAATTATTTGATACTCTGGTTTTGGAAAAGTTTCCACAAGTGCCTTAATTTTAGGGTTTAGGGACTTAGTTTAGGGTGTATGGTTTAGGGGTTTAGGTGTAGATACTTAGAATTTAGGGATAATGGTTAAAATTTATGGTTTAGGGTTATAATTTAGAGTTTTTAGATTAAAACATAAATCCTCATCATATTACCCTAAAAATTAAACTTTAACCTCTAACCCATAAATTCTAACCACTATCCCTAAATTTTAAACCTAAACCCTACACCCTAAACTAAACCCCTAAATCTTAAAACTAAAGTATTTGTGAAAAATTTTAGTTTCTACCTCCAGTGTATTGAATATAAATCATATCTAATTACCTAAATAAAATTTAGGGAGAACTACTTATTTAGTAACCACCTATGTCTGTATTACTGTTTTGGTACCTAATTAATTTTTTTAGCAAAATAATACCTAATGGTATGTCTGTTTTGTTTTGGTGCCATGACCGTCTAAAATTAATGGAAATGATGATGTGCTTGGTATAATCATAGTTTTTGCCTAAAACACTTTTATATTCTATTAATTTAGTCCAAAATTGATCAATTTAAACATTATCTTACTTTTTGAGGTAAAATTATAATTTACCCATTTTATATTCTTCTTTTTTATTTTCCATTTCTCTCTCCGATAAAAAGTAAAACTTTTCGTTTCACTCCATATTATTTCGCATCTCTCGATATTTTCGTAAGTCATTCCTCTCCTCTTTATTTCTCTCAAACCCAAAAATAATTGTATTTACTTCATGGTTTTATTCTAGGATAGAAAGGAAATTGAAGAAGTTGTAAGGCGGCGGAGCAATCGGGACTCGACTATGGTAGAATGGACATGGTCTTGCGTTGCCAGTTGCATGCAGTGGGGTTTGACTTTGAGTTGGGATTCAAAAATGTTTAATTTTTGGTTAGGGATTTGGAAAGAAGAAAGGAATAAGAGAAAAATTATCATTTTAATCTAAATATTTTAAATAATGATTAAATTGATAGAAATATAAAGGCTTTATGATTAAAATTGTTATTATCCCCAATTAAAAATGAGTCACAACATCAACAATGTCAAATTTTAACAATCGAGTACCAAACAAAACAAAAACATGTTAAATACTATTTTACTTACAAAAAAAAATAGTTATAATACCAAAACAATAATGTGAACATAAATAGAGTACTAAATAAGTAGTTTCTCTTAAAATTTAATAAGTAGTTTCTCTTAAAATTTAATGAGTTATCTAACTAATCATTTTTTAATTTAATATTCTTTAATTTAAAAATTAAATATAAAAAATCTAATGTAAAGAAAAATTAGTAATATATATGAATATAAATAGATATCCCATTCAATAATATTTTGAAAAAATTTAAAAGATTATAAATTATAACTTTTAAAAAGCAATCAAGTAAATAATTCTTCTTACAAGTCATGAACCCACACTCCAACCAAAGTAAGATAAATCTAGCATTAGAGTATATATATATATATATAATTTTAATACTTTAACTTGGTCAGTTTTTTTTTATATTTTTAATCTTGATCAAAAATCTAGAGACAAATATGACTCATTTACAAAATAAAAATGATCGAATTAGACAATAAGAGCAGAATGAGTTAATAAATATTGACACTAAAATTGATCCAAAGCTCTCTAACAAATAAAAGCTGGCTATAGAAATATTTCAACTCCACATCATTACTTTATATCATAAAATATTACACGTTAGTGCCACGTGTATGCCACATGGCATATTGAACGGAAACTGGTAAAAAGGTGTTAACAATTGTATTTTACAATACAAATTAAACTAGATTAGGACTAAAGTGCAACTTTTCAACATTATAAGGACTTGATACACACTTAACACATCCTAATATCCACTATAAACACATTTAATTTAACAGGCAAAATATGAGATATAATATGCAGGGGAAGAGAACAAACTCCATTTTTTTTTCTCACACAAAATTGCCACCGTTGATACAGATTTCATGATACAGTCCTTCCATAGCATAGACAAGCAAGGTAGAGATTTTTTGCCCATTTTTCCTACACAGAATAACAAAGCTCACATGACATTAATAATATTTATATATACATTTATAAATCAACATATAGATTTAAACAATAATTAGATTTGATGTATTGATATAGATTGCAGATCATCAGCTACCAATGGATCATATTACCTTAACATGTGTGCTGGGAAATTGGGACGTGCGTAAAGTTTCTTGAGTTTCATCGCCAGGTTTGCGCTTAGGGATGCTCAAGATTAGAGCAGCTTGATCCGAAGTTGCAGCTGTTGATGTGATTCTATAGCCGTTATCCCAACGCCTGTGGATTCCTTCACTTGGATAGAGAAAATCGAGCTCCACGACCTACAAAAATGGTCAACAAAAATTGATAAGAAAGCAGTACTAAACAAGACATTCATGCATTACTGTTGTGAACCCCATGATGAATAAGATACATATAAAGCTTTTTAATGTTTTACATCTAATAAACTTTTATGGTCAAGAGTTAGGTTCCACCCGGATAACTTCCTAGTAATTGTGGTTAGTTAACCTAAATCCTTGTATTTTATTTTTGACCTCAATCCCAATTTATTACATAGATAACATATTGACTTCCAATTTAATATGAATTCGAATACTTGTAGTGCAGCTGAGATCATACCTGATCACTGTAACCGGCATTTCGAGACATAACAATGCCCCATCGATTTCCAGCAGTTGCCATCGAGGTGACATAAAATCCCTCTCTCCACTTCTTGTTTATCCACTTAAAGGGGAAAGAATCACTTACTTTATATGATTGTTGAGTGTATTGGGTGCCTACAAAGGTTATCACGGACCAGAAATCTTGAGCCACAAAAGTAAATGAAAAACAAATCACAACAAAACAAAGATGTTTGCTCAGATCATAGAATGCAGACCTTTCAATTTTGACCTTATCTATTCATTCCATCAAAACCAGAATTTCATCTGACAAGTGACAATTTAGACAAACCAGAATATCAACTGACCTTTGGACATAACGACAAGGGAGCTTCCACTATTAGAACCAGCAATAGAACTAATGTAATAGTTCTTCTCCCACTGATCCATGATCCACTCCTGTACACGTGGAAGAATAAGTCATTCCTTAACATATACACTTTATTTGTAACAGGAAAAAGATTGCAAGCGTAATAATAAGCAATAGATCACCTTGTGTAAGAAGGAAGGTGAAAGCTCATAAACTTGGCTTGTGAAACCAGTTCCAGCATCCATGATTAATGCCCAAAGATTGGTACAAGATGCCACACAGCTTATTAGCAGCCCATCCGCCATTCCTTTCTCCACATGTTGGGCCAACCTTGCATCAGCCACATTGTAATGATACCTAATTGTATGATAACCAAACAGTTAAATCAAAACATCAAACAAGGAAAACAAGTAAATATAAACATTTTTCTCATTATGTCTACATGCAGACAATACTCCAAAATACCTCTGCTTCATGGGAAGTCTTGCATTGTAGATTGAAATCCACTGTGTAGCAGGAACACCAAGACGAACCTTCTTCTTGGGTTGATCATCTTCTTCGTCCATGTTCAACCTACCTCGCTTTTGGCCTACCTGATAAATAATCTACCAAACATTCATGAGTCGTGATTAATTTTTTTCTAGCATATTTATACCTTAAAAACATTAGAGTTTTATCTGTAAAAATCGGTTAATTATATAAATAAAAAAGTATCACATGCAGTCTTCTTGATAACAAAAACTAGTAGACATAAATACCTTTTGAGCACCATCCGTGTTTATTGGCCTCACATCTGGATTTGGTCCTATCAACACCTCAAATAATGATATTAGTTTGGAGTAACCGGGTTCCTCATCAAATTTCATATTCACCACAATCTCAAGAAACTGTTTCAGTGGTGGAGGGCAGAAGCAGCAAAGCATTTCAGGTGATGTAGCCATTTTCTTTTTGCAGACCAAGAATGATTTGTTGTCACCCTTAATTTGAAAGTAAAAGAAATAATGAGCAAACAAGATAGGCAATGAAAGCTAAAACAAGTCTCTGATATGCAACTCACTGTGATAATTAATTATATCAGCCATACCTGATACCCCTGCCATGGTAACCGGCCTCGATGTAGAAATATGAGTGTATATGCAAGTGACTCAAGATCATCCCTTCTACTAGCAGTTCTTCCCAAATGCGCATGAACACTTGCATATCGAACAGTTCCTCTGATGAATAGGGAAATTACAGAACACAACAATATCAGCAAAAGAGATTATCAGAAAGAATTCTCCAAGAAGACAAAAACTCTACACACCTAAACATATCAGGACGTTGATCATAGTCAACATGCAACCCACTGCTGCTATCTTTCCACTTTGTTGCTGCAATGTCATGGCATAGATCAAATATAAGAAAGGAACCTCAACTAAGTATAAATAGAAAATGCAGGGACAAAATAAATGACTTGCCCAAACCAAGGTCGACGAGAAACAATTTCTTCTCTTGTGGCGTAGATGGTTGACCAAGTAAAAAGTTCTCAGGCTTAACATCCCCATGCACATAACTGTATTATGTAAGATCAACATTCAGATCAAAATTTAGTAGATACAAAGACAAAAAAAATGTGTTGAAAACTAGATCAAACCAATATTAGATATTTATTGAGCTTTCATGGAAACTAGCATTCATACCCTTTGGAGTGCATCTTTTCTAGTATTGATAGGGATTCTACTGCTATACAAGCTACCATTTCTGCAGACATTCTGCACATGAAATTGAGAACAAAAATTTATATCCAAGATTAGCGGGCTGCGGGCTTATTCCATGTTAAGAGTCCACCTATCCCATCGCATATGCAAAGGATTACAAGGCACAAATATTCCATAAGAAAGTGATAAATTTGGTAAAAACACTCGCATTCATTTTCTTAAGAAAACAACAAAAAGGGAGAACTTTGTTTCTTTGAGTTGTCTGATGGGAGAAACTAAAAACAATTGTTATTCTGTCTCACATGAGTGGGAATGCTGGATGAAGGTGTGTTTTTGAGATGGGTACATTCACCGTATATTAACTCTCATTTCTGCATAAGACAATAAGCAAACAAAAAATGGGGGAGGGGTGGGGAGCGGGTAGTCTGAACAAGGTAGCAAAGACAGGGCACTTACGTTTGCCCTGAAGAATTCCAAACATCCCATAAGCTGGGCCCTAAAATGTCCATAACCTGAAAATACACAACTGAAAGCTAAACAAAGGATTTAGGATAGATGCACAAATAGAAAGACAAGTTGCAGATCATACCATCACATAATAGTCTCCTTGCTTTCCTTTGTAGTGCACTTTGGGAACTCCATGACTACCACCAAGAGCACTGTTTACCAAAAACTCAACACTCCGTATCAGATATAGTCATGATTTAGAAATGTTACGAAGAGACTAAGAAGGAAATGCAGCCACCTACTTGTAAACTTGCCATTCATAAGGAGGACCATAACTACAGCCTTTGCTGTTTCTATGCTCAAATTTCAGAGCCACCTAGAAGAATGCAAAAATGGTAAGAACTTATATTGATATCAAGAGTTAGGATTATATGGAACTTTCTACGGCTTGAAGCAGATGAAGATGGTTTACCTCCATGGCTGCAGAACCTGTTGAGCGTTCATTTCCACCACTAACACGGCGTCCAACAAACACCTGACCAAATCCACCTTTACCAAGCTTTCTTTCTATCTTGTACATAGGAGATCCCCCAACTTGAACCTTAAAAGTTAAAAGGAAAACAAATCCAATTAACCAAACTAAACTGAAAATTTATATTACAGAACTAGATTTTCAGCAGATAGCAATTAAAGCAAAGCAAAGCAATTCAGAAAACGAAAGAGAAAAAATAAAGAACAAGGCAAAACCACAAGCATACCCTTTCCGGGAAAGGTGCAGTACTCCCCTCCTCTTCCCGTCCAGCAGCCTTGTTAGCACTCAACCCACCGCTATCGTCCCCCATCACACCCTCCATCTCTGTATCAACTTCCAACAACTCCTTCCTCACAATATCGCTCTCTCCTTCCGAAATCACAACCACCTGGTGATTACAACTATGGCCCTCGCTTACGTTTGCAGCTACAATGACCTGAGGGTCGTCTTCCCCCTTTTGCTTTTGGCGGCAAACCTCGTCCTCGGCTTACCTACCTCAGCAACCTCCGCCCCACGTTTCTAACCTCGATTCCTCTGCCTCGTTGGCTATCCCGCTTCTTCCGGTTGCTGCGGCGGCGCTAACTTGGTGCGGCCTCTACAGACTCCTTTTCGAAGCTCAGGCATTTCATAAACCCCATACAACTGAAAAGAAAACCTAGTAATTCGATCATTGCATAGTTTCTTCTACATGGAAGATATTTATTTGAAAATTAAAAAGAAACGGGGAATTATTATTTCCTTAAGAAACGATAAATTGGATCGAGAAATCAAAATTTAAGGAATCTTGGGTTCAATTAGAGCGAGGATTAAAAGATGAGGGGGGATTTTGAGGGTTAGGTTTGGCGGAGGAAAGAGGAAAGTTACGCAGAAAATTCCAAAGAAAATTGGGGATGGAAAGAGGCGTGGGCCAGACCAACTCCTCAATCTTTTGTTCGTCGAAAATATTTTTTTTTTTTTGGCTGAAGGGTTATTTTGTTCTGAAGTATGACCTAAATTAGTAATATTATTTTTCGTTCGAAAATATGTTTAATTGTATTTTTTAGTTTGTATATTGTAACAAATTAATTTTTTAACCAATGTTGACCGACGAAAATTGTTAATTTTTGCGTGAGTTATCGTTAACTCTTTTTAAGTCTACCATTTGTCCCAATTAATGTGTCATATCACGCGTGACGTAGTAAAAATACTGACGTAGCATATAACAAAAAAAATTAAAAAATTACTTTTTTTAAAAAATATATATATTTATATTAAATTTTAACTAACCAAATAATAACATGTGATAGCATCTGATTGTTTTAAAGTAAATAGTTAAAATAACTCTTGATATGGAGAGAGTGGGAATCAAATTCAGATCTTTCTAATAAAAAGCTTAGTACTTCTCTACTAAATTAACCTCTTAACCTTGTCAATGAGCACCAAATGTAATATATAATCTCATCGAAATAATATGGCTGCTTCTTCTCTTTGGTTACCTTATTTTTTGGATGAAAAAAGAGGTTGCTGCTTCTTTGAATGATAATGACAAGCATAGCGATTCATTCCAGGTGCTATTTGTGTTGGGATGAGGGTAATCATTCTGAATCACCAGTTCTTTAATTATGATCTTAAAAATAAATTCATGTAACTTGTTTGTTTTTATTATTTTTTGGAAACCAGTCGTCTTGTTTAACATTATCATTCTAGATACAAAGCTTGTTTGTATGAGGGTTACTGGGAGGAGGATGGTTGACGCGTTAAATGTTGATAAGTTTAGATCTCCTTTTTACATCTTTTTATATTGGTTATTACATGCAGATAAAATCAAATAAGCGATATGCAGGATCTTCGAATTGGACTGTTAAGGTATGTACCAAAATACCTTCCATAAGTACATGTCTAGGAACTTTTAGAGCCTAAAATCATTTTTTGGAAGTAGACTTGAGCTCACATTCGAACCACCTATTGCGGTATAAAAAATTATAGGATATCTGGTCCTTTTCTATATGTACTTTTGTATACTTAGCAGATGAGATTTCTCAGTATGTTATGTTATTTCGTGTGTTTGCAGGAAGTTGCTGAATCTGTTAAACAGGACTTTGGCAGCATTGACATTCTTGTGCATTCACTAGCTAATGGACCAGAGGTACAATGAGTTTTTAGCTTCTAAATGCCAATTGCTTTCAGCTTTATTCTTTGTTCTTAACAAACGATTACTTGTTTACAGGTCAGCAAACCTCTATTGGAGACATCCCGGAATGGATATCTTGCAGCTTTATCTGCTTCGAGTTACTCCTATGTTTCTCTACTCAAGCATTTTCTTCCATTAATGAATCCAGGCATGTCTTTTGTGGGTTTTAGTGATCATTAGGTTCACTGTACATCTTATGTTGCTCTGTTGTCAAATAGACAACTTAGTGCCCGGATATGTGTTTCTAAAATAAGCTATTGCTGGTACAGGAGGCTCTTCACTTTCTCTTACATACATTGCCTCCGAGCGAATAATTCCTGGGTATGTCTGCTATGTTTTGTTTTCTTAATTTTCCTAAAATGGAGTTGATACTTCGCATTAGGTGACAAGAAGTCTAAAATGATGTGATGGTGCAGATATGGTGGAGGTATGAGTTCTGCTAAAGCCGCTCTTGAAAGCGACACAAAAGTGGGTTCTTCAACTTATCTGCATGTTAAAATGATAAGATATTTTGGTTACAAGAATTTGGCATATTTAGGCTTTTCTCTATTCATTTTCAGGTACTTGCTTTTGAAGCAGGACGAAAGAACAAGATTAGGGTCAACACAATATCTGCTGGTATGAATGATTCTTGCTCCCATCTTTTATCAACATGTTTAGTATTATAACCTGAAATTTGTTGCGTTTTCTGATGCATGACTTGTAATTCCAATGCTTTATTTTCCTGGATGTTGCCATGAGATAATTCAGTCGTTGAAATATATTGACACGGTAAAATGTTCTGAAGACATTTGATTATCCTCAGTACACCTTGTCGTATCTCATATTGATGCTAACTTTCAATGGGTCTATAAGCATTTCATTATTTAGCATGTTTGCAACTACAAGGCCAATGCCTCTGTTGAAGTAAATTAATGATGCCCGTGTCAAGAAGGGACGAATAGGATGAAGGAATAAGTTGTCCTAGGAACTCTCTCCTCCATATGTAGTTTCTTGCTGAGTGATACTCGATGGAAATAATTTTGACGGACACTCTCTTACCATGCTTGAGTTAACTAGCCTTTCAGATCATTCATTGCCTTTCCTTGAACTTTTAGGCCTTGCCAAATTCTTTTTCCCAGCACAGTAGTGTCAAAAACACAGGTTATTTGGATTTGAAAAGATCCTCGAAGATTTTCCTTTCGAATCTTACACTCGCAGTACCCTGTAAGTTCCTATTTTTTTCTGGTCTACAGGTCCACTGAGAAGTCGTGCTGCAAAAGCAATCGGATTTATCGATACAATGATCGAATATTCAATTGCCAATGCACCTCTACAAAAAGAACTATCAGCAGGTTATTTTGAGGAACTATTACGGTTCTTAAGTGTTACTTATTCTGTTTTAATGATTACTGAATTAAAGAAATTGATGATGAAACAGATGAGGTAGGGAACACTGCTGCCTTCTTGGCATCACCTTTGGCTTCAGCTATCACCGGTGCCGTCATATATGTCGATAACGGTCTGAATGCAATGGGTGTTGGAGTTGACAGTCCCATATTTAAAGACCTCAACATTCCCGGTGACAAGCATTAGGAGTAGCTACCTGGAGACTGGTAACAACTTTGATGCTGAATGTTCAATGTAAGATGTTTAGTGTCAGTACTGTACCGGTCTTAGGATGTTCAATCAGCGGCCCCATTTTGCCATGAAAAGTTAATGCTCTGCCTTTTTTGAGACTTTTTAAGTGTTTTTTGATGGATTTTCTTGCATGACTGAGAACTTTCTTGAGTGAACAATTTTCATTAATGAATTGATTTGCTGTTTCACCTTCTTCACTCTGTTTTCAATTATCCTCATTGCATAGTCCACATGGATCATGATCATGTGGACGTTTTTAAGAGTGACTAAAACCGAATTGATTTAATTAGATAAAATACAAAATCCAAATAACCCAAAAAGACTAGGGGTTGAATATAATTGCATCTGAAACTTGGCAGCAAACCAGAATAAATAAGGAGTATAAAAAAGCAAACAAAATGCGTACTTATAAACTTCTAAATGGTCAGACATATGTGAACTAGCATCTAAAAGATTCATGATACAACCAGCCATTTTCCTACTTTAGAGTTTAAATTAAAGTTACAATAAAACTAAATCCGATAAGCCAGACAACTAAAAAGACAAGTCATTTACCTTAGCTGGTAGAAGGTCAAAAGTATTAAACAAGATACAAGCACTTGAAGTGAACGATGCAGCTACTGCTGTTGCTACTGCTACGGGATATACAGAAGTTGTGGCTAAGATTGCATGTCGTTAATCCCCCAATCTTGCTTTGCTGACTATCACTCGTTGGTTGGTCATTTATTGCCATCAGACCCTTCGATCATCCTACCTTCACCCATCTCATCGTATTGTCGCTTTCTCCATGCTCTTTCTTGATCCATTGATTGCCCTTGTGAGAATCGGTGCTCTCCATCTGCTTTTAAGCCAAACAAATAAATAAAAATAACAAATGCTATTCATGAATATAGTCCACCAAAAAAACCGAGTCAGGCTTAAGACAGAAGCTATAAACTAAATACTATATACTCCTCTATTTGAAATTTATATCATTTGCATTCATTGTTATGAGAATGGAAGTGAGGAAAACAATAATTAATTGAAATTTTTACAGCTTGGGCAAAGGTAAATTGAGCATCCAAAAGCTACAACCATATTATACAACAGATGATGATGCATCCTTACTTTTACTGCTATCATATCATAATTATATGTAATTTAGTTATTACCACTTTCATTGTCAGATGCATCTTCAAGCCTTGCAATTGCATCAACCAGGGCTTGTTCATGCTCCTACAATTGATGATAAAATATCCATCATGATTGCTGCAACAGCTTCTGCAGTACAAAAAAAAGGCAATACTTACTTTCAGCACTTTCTTTGCTTTCTCAATCTCTACGGGATCAGGATGGCTTGCACCAAAAACTTTTTCCACCTGTTGAAACTTAACAAAATTAGAAAGGAAAAAAAAACACACACACATGAGACAATTGCAGTCTATAGATGAGCTTCCAATAGCAATTATACCTCCTTAATTAGTGTATCTGTATGAAGAATCTCAATATCACCCAAAGCCTTTTTTCCAACGCCATTTTGCTTAGAAGGAAAATCTTTTTTGGCACCCTTTAAACTTCCCCTACCTCTTCCTGCTCCAGCAACCCCACCACCACGAGCCATGGACTTTCTTAACCCCTTGGCCTGGTCCTGGGCGACCACCTCTACGGGCTATTCCAGGATCTTCACCTTCCCATCTAATGTCTTCAGGAGATATCTGCCATTATACATATAACAAATCAATGGATGGAAGAAAAAATAATCCAAAGGACTTTTTTCTAATATTGTATTGTATGATCGAAAAGGACATGAAAAATAAAATACCATTTTTAGTCTCTTATTGCTCTATGATCAAGTAATAAAAGGTATGAACAGATGGTAAAAGACATCCTAGGAAGTAACAAAAACAATGAGACATTATAATTATCAAAATTATCACTTCAGCATGCAATAATACAAGCCTAAGACAAAATTAATTTACATGATCATAGATACAGGAGTTTCGAAACATGGACCATATCCTATAAATGTAATGCACAACCGTTAACTGGGAGCAAATTGTGAAGAGATGCAAAAGGTTTGTGATGTTACTTCAATATAGTTATTTATTTGGAGGTTGGAACAATAACTTGGACATATATTGCTAAATTACAGGATCCTCATTCACATCAGTAGATAATAGATATAGCAAAATACGTGCAACAGTAACTTGCGAACCTCCTAAATTTACAATTCCAGACATACACTGGATGCAATTCATAAAAAGCATATTGATCATTGGCTATGCTTGAAAATATACTGGAACTCTGAGATATAAACCATAGCTCACGAAAAATATGGATTCAAGAGGCAAGTATGGACAAGAACATAAATTCTGCAATATCTGGTAAGTGGCATAAAGGTTGCTGAGAAACATATGTAACAAGCTTAGAGTTGATTTGTTAAAAACGGTATGTAAGAAACTGAAGGTAAATCAGTTCATAAAAGCAACAATGTATTATATATAATAGCGTAAAGACACAACAATTCTACCTCTTTGAGATTGACCCATTCCCAGGTTTCATCTGCCGTATTAATATCATAAACCAAAGCATGCCGCCCCTATCAATATTGAGACATAGGATTACAAAGAGCTCCATTAATTAAGAGCTAAAAGTATTATTAACAGTGAGTTATACCTCAACTCGGTTATAGTCTGTTATAACAGCCTCATAGAAATGGTTATCTTCAGGCCACCTGGTCCAAACTTTCCTTCCAATTAACGGATCATATGGTGCTGCTTCAGCAGTTTCATTTGTTGCAAAAGCCCCTGAAGAAGAACGATTAGGAGCCTGGGGCCTCCCAGGAAGACCTGTGGAAGGGTACTGTGTTGACTTCATTGAGGATGCAACATAAGATACATAATCAGTAAGTGATAAAAACAGAATATGCATATCTCAATCATTAACATTTCTTATGTCACTTGAAACCATTTAACTCACTGATTTTGACTTCTTGCTCTTTGCCCCTGGGGGAGGACCCCGTCTCATTGCCGATGAAGATGGTTGCATAGATGGATGCAATGCAGGAGATGGTCCACCCATAGATAATGAAGCTACAGACTGTGACGTTTTTTGCTTCTTGCGTGATCCTGATACAGATGGACTGGGTAAAGGGTCATGAATAGGCTGAATGGTACTGAGCATTCCAGGCTGGATCCCACTCACTGTTCTCCATTCCCTAACAGTAATGATTGATCATAGTCCCCATCACAATTCAGAGATAAGCAGAAATCATTAATAAAAACTGCGCAGCAGAGAATGACATTAGTATAATCAGACCTTATCCTACGAATCATGTCATCAGCATTAACCCTCAATAGAAGTTCCCTATGTTCCTCATCAGATACTCTCAACTCCTTTCTGAGTTCAGTAATTAAACTTTCCTTCTCCTGAGAGAGACAACATATTAGGTTTATGGCTTTAAAACTTATGAATAATCTTAAATGCGACAAAATATTGAATAATATACCCAAGTTAAAGCATCCGATTGAGCTTTGAAGGCCCGTAAGACCGAACAGTATGCTTCCTGCTCAATGAGATGGATTTGAGTTTCCATGTCACCATGCATTCGAGGCAAAGGAGCAGAACCTGCAACTGCTGATCTTCCATTCCCAGCAGCAGTGCGACCCCCTCTTTGAAACCTATTTTGATGTGAGGGAGGGAGATCATCATCTGTTCCTGCAGTTGTGTAAGTTCATAAAGATTCATTATTTAAGTTATATGATGTCAAAATATCTATGGAAGGGTTCACAAGGAATAATGTACCTATTATAATAAAAAAGTTAAAATCTGTTAAATTGTTGCTTGAAATTGCTCATTAATGTACATTTCAGAACACTTAAATTGTTGTAAAAATCAACATTGATGAAAATTTTTTTTGTTGTTCAAACAATGTTGAGAAAGAGAAAGAAAACAGGTGTGCAAGAAAAAGGGAACTTCAATCTTTGGCAAATACAAGCTACTACTAGATTGATTAGCATGTTTCATGAACCCTAGATATTCAAGATTAGCCAAGGAAAGCCAATATAACTTTTGTGCCAATTAACCAAGCTAAAAAAACCAAGTTCTTTTCATCTCAAAATCATCAGATTACAACAAAAAATAAACTGAAACAAAACTTTAAACTCAACTCACCACTACTATCAGAAAGTGCATAATCCATGATAGCTCCTTCAAATTTCAATCTTCACTAATGCTATGAGAACACTTGGATCCAATAGAAGAACCAGAATCAAGCTACTAAATGTTGAGAAAGACAAGGTACAAATACCTGAAAACAATCAACAAGAACCCAAAATAGTCATAAATTCAGCTGAATGCAATTAAACTGGCTATAAACCCACTATCCAATTTTCTGTGCTACAAGACTTAGCAACTGCATGATTATACCCTAGCTGAATGCAAGATCCTTATAGTATGCCTTTAAAATATTATGCTTAGAAATTATAATTGTAACTTTTGCTTCAAACTAGCTATGGAATCAGTACAAAAAGATAGAAAGTGATGGTGCTTTCGGTATTTTCAATTTAAAACCTGTGAGGTTTCTGTCTTAAAGAGTTTGCCTTTGTCAATGCTCTTAACTATTATTGAGGTATCAATTGGTTACTATTTCTACTACTTTTTTTTTTTTGTATAAACTACTTTAGGACATGGAAGCAAATAATAACCGGACACATTACAAATTAACTCTTTTCAAATAAGAAATACATGATTTTCTACTTTAGCATATAATGTTTAGATTGGCACTGTAGTTTAGCCACTAGATAATTTTTACTATATTGATGATTTTGGCTTTTAGTATTTACTTGTACTCTATTGCAACTTGCTTTTCATGAAGCAGAAGGCAAATAGCCAAAACCAAATAAACATGAATTCAAGCAAATTCGTTGAAAAAAAAAAAAAAAAACTAATTACAAAAAGCATGATCTTAACTAAGAAGATAAAGATAATTTAAAAGTTCGAACTTTCAACTCTAATCAGGCTTCACATTTTTAACCAGTTTCGAAGCCATAATACTAAAACAGGATAAAAGAAAAACTAAAAAAAATCAATTTTATATTAAGTTCGTCGAAGAGAAACCCTAAATTCACAAACAAAAAACCTACGCCCCTACAATTATTCAAAGAAAATCACAAAACCTTACGGGCTCACCTTTCTTGTCTAAAGCCCTCCTATTCAGAGAACGGAAAGAATGTTATTTCACCCAACATTCTTCAAATTTCGACCAAAATTAACTTTAAATAAGTTCCGAGAGCAATAAAAATCAACGCATTTCCTTCGAAAGCTAAACTCCGAGAAGCTCCAACGCTGTAAAAGACGAAAATTCCTCGGAAAATTCCTTCGAATCCCCAGCAAAAAAAGAGAGATTGAATCAAATAAGATCCCGAAAAGTTGATTCGACAACCGAACACGTTCCTTTCAGGACGAAATTCTGATACGAAATTCGAAATTATGCTTCGAATTTGAGTAACTATCCGGATTCCAATGAATTAAGGAGGGATTTGGAGATGAGAATTAGGGATGAAACTAGGGTTTTTCAGAATAGTTCATTTTGGGTTCCGAGTTCTAACCATTTTAATGTGTTTTGACGAGATTTGGTTTGGATTGAGAAATAATGCCTTTAGTGTTGATATTTAGAAAGTAATCGGACTTGAAATCTATTATTTTTCAGTTAATAATTCATTTTGGGTTCCGAGTTCTACGACCATAATTAATGTCGTTGAAAGAAATTTTTTTTAAAATAAAAAAGCGGCTCGACAAGACGCCACAAACTTGGCGCAGTTCTAGAATATTCCTTTTTTTACGTCATCCGCAGTGGTGGCGATAAAAGCCTTTAACACCATTTTTGAGATTTAGGCTAATTTTGTAATATTTAGGTGGGCGCCACCTATGTTAAATCGTGAGGGGATATATATAGGACCTGCCCGAGAATTTGTGTTCTTTTGTTGTTCATTTCAAAAAAAATTAAGGTTTTTAAGAGAGTTTTGGGTAGATTTTTGGTAAATTAAAAGAGTCATTGGTCTGATCAAATTCACGATGAATTGTGACACCGAAAACGTTTATGATCGTTGGGGCAAAATAGTTGATGATTTCAGCAAGGATGACGAAAATGTTATACCAGTAGCAGAAGATGATGATGTGGAGTTGCTTGATGCTGATGATGTTGATGCTGTTAGGATCGTTGTTGCTCAGGGTCATTATCTTGATGTTGAGGAAGATGTTTGGGCAGCAGCATCTGCTAGATATAGATTGGTCGATGAGCCACCGGTTTGGGGTTATGTTCAACCGGGGCTGCAGTAATCGGAGCCCAATCTTCTAGGTTACGTGCTTCCAGTCCACATGTATGAGGTAGACTATCTGCAATACGGGATCAAGAATATGAGGCACGTGTATTTTGTCATTCTTCAGCCTCAGACTCAACTGACAGAGAGTTGAAACTCGGAGCTCAATTCGATACAAAGAAAGATGCTTAGTTAGCAATTAAGGAGTACTGCGTCAGACGTCATATGCAATATTGCGTTCTTTGAATCGATAAAATGAACATATTGTGTAAAAATGCGTGAATTATAAGAGCAAATGTAACTGGAGGATAAGAGTTTCTGTTAGGATGATCAATCAATGTAGATGTTGACCAATATGAGGTGAATTGGCTATTTTAAAAGTTTGGAAGAAAATCGAAAAAGATAGACAATGAGACACAATGATTTATAGTGGTTCAAGCTTCTAGCAAACTCTACGTCCACTACCTTAGCTTCCTACTAAGGATTTTCAACTAATTTCACTATGAAATTCTTCCCCTTTTCTAGGCTTAGGAGGCAACCCTTACAAGTTCAAGCTTCCTACCCAAAGCTTTGAACAATTCACTCTTGAATACAAAGAAAGAAATGGCAAATGAATAAAAACCCTCACAAGGTAAATATTTGCCCAATTTACAAGAACACTCAAGCCCGAACTTGAAATAAAAAGATTACAAAGGATTACACAAGTTGGGTACAAGAATTTGACTTTTTGAGCACAAGGGTTGGATTTTGCTTGAGTACTTGAATGTTGTTTAATGGAGTTTCATTAGTTGTTGCTGCTGCATTAGAGACTTGTATTTATACACTCTTATTGAATTTTCGCCGTTTGGGTGGTTGAAGTCATCAATAGATCTGTTGGGGGCAATCTTTCCCGTAATAAATACAGTCTGGTGAACAACCGTATCGGTACACCTAGGGGCGTATCGATACGGGTTAAACGGTATTTTAAAAATTGGGGATTCCAATAACTGACAAGTAACGGTCAAAAAATTTAATGCAAAGATCTTTAAAGATCTTGACAAATCGTATCGGCACGAGGTTAACCGTATCGGTACGTTTTGAAAATTCTTAAATCCAAATTTCAAATCGTATCGAAACATAGTGTATCGTATCGGTACGTTTTGAAATTTCTTAAATCCAGATTTCAAATCGTATCGAAACATTGTGTACCGTATCGATACGAGTACAAATTTCTTAAATCCAGATTTCAAATCGTATTGAAACGGGTGTGATCCGTATTGAAACGATAAGCTAAAAATGTTTGGCCAGATGAATCCTGAAGACCGTATCGAAATAGCCAAGGCCGCATCGAAACGTTTTGCAAAACTAAATTCTAGTAGCCAAAATCCGTATCGAAACACCAAGGGGTGTATCGATACGTCTGGGCGTATTTGTGTGTTTTTGGCTTGAAACACTTAGAAAATTTTTGGGTTTAAGTCTTTAACTTTGGAAATCTTTTCCTTGTCATTTTGTGAGACTTTTGAATACTTAAAAATCTATTTTCTTTTTCAATTTAGTCCTTAGATAATTTGTTATATCAAAATCAAACATAGGTTTTACAATCTCCCCATTTTTGATATAACAAAACCAAATGAAAATTTTTAAGTATCCTAAAAAAATGATGAAAATTTACTCCCCCTTAATTTAAGGCTAAAAATTTGGGCTCTTTAAATCTTCTCCCCCTTTTTGTTAGATAAAAAATCAACATAGTTCAATAGGGTATATTTATCAAAGGAACATAGTAACTCTAAGCAATTTAAAATAAGTAACATAATCATTAAAATTCAAAGCATAGTTTAAGCAACATAAGCAATCCCAACTCAAATCCTAAAAACATAAACCAAATAAAAGGCAAAGTATAAGAGTTCATAAAAACATAAAATAAAGGTGCACAACTTAAATCCTAATATGATATGCTATGATATGCAAAATGCCTAAGAGTCCATCCCATCGTCTCCATCGTCTTCATCCGCATCTTCATCATGATTTGTTGCTTGAGGTTCATGGGATTGACGACATTCACCATGAAATGCGGTAACAGTGATGTCCATAGATTTTTTGTGATGTTCAATAGCCGTCACCCTTTCCTTCAAGGATGTGAAGCGAGTGTCGATCGCGACAAATCCGGAGTCCATGGTGGTATGCAAATATGTGAACTTCTCATTGAGGAAAGCCATGAGAGCATCAAGATTTGGTTGGGCCACCGGAGCTTGTGGAATAAGAGCGTCTTGAGGAGCCACCACTGGATCGAGTTGTACACCACCCAGAAGGTCGATGTTCCGAATCTATTCTCCATTGTAGTAGGTGAACTTTGCACGACGGAGAGAACGCTCATCAATGGGATCCATGAGAGGTTCTGGAAGATCGTATGAACAATCAATACCCATCTTATGAAAGATGTAGCTCAAAGTCGTGCCATATGTGAAGGATGTAACCAAGGTGGTGTGGCGATGTTGGACAAGAAAGACGATCTCAGAGAACATAATCTGAGCAAGGTTGGGTCGCTTCTCCTTATGAAAGCATCGAAGCCAAAAATCATCGACTTGACGAATAGTAGAGTATTTCTCACCGGATGAACAAAACCACCAAGTGATCATGAGGTGTAAGATGCGGTCATGGGCATCAATAACAGTTACCGAACCACTAAGGACATGTCATAACTCATCCTCATCATCTATTCCCGTATCCTCAAGACCCAAAAAGTTTGCTAAGACACTTGAATCAATTCGAAATTTCTTACCCATTAAGTAAGATTCAATTGTAATAACCAAAGTTTGTTTTTCGTTGTAAATACACGTAACGTTGGAATAGAATATCAAAACAAGATTTCTGTATAAAATCCTGTGTATACTTAAAAAACTCATAAATTTCCAATTATGTATTAAATGAAGATATTTGAATGGGAATCTTTCGGAGGATAAAAACGGGATTGAAGTAACACGGTTGGGGCAAATTTTGTAACTTTGGTATTTTTTAAAATTTTCCATGGCGTCTGGAATTTGAGGTTCATTAAAACAATTTTGATAAATGTGGGTAAGATTGTGTATATTACTAATATGATTGGGAAGAGACGCGGAGGATGTGAACTAGAGGCAATGCCCTTTCGTGCTCGTTTCTTAGGGGCCATAATCTGAAAACAAAATCAAACCAAAAACGATGTATGAATAAATCAACACATTCGATCCAAAAATTAATCCAATAATAAAGGTATTGTCAAAAATCTATACAATATAGTTTAAAAACATATACAAGTTTAAAAAGAATTTTTGGTAAAGAAAAACTTGAAAACGGTGATAAAAATATACGATATAATTTTATATTCGAATCGAAAAAATTCAGATTTGAAAAAGTTTTTGTAGAAATATTGAAAAATATACTATATATGTTCTAAATCTATAAATATAATACATAAATAGTACAAAAATTGTACGAAAATTAAAAAGAAAAATGTTAGGGTTTATACCTTAAAGTTGAGATTAAGGATGAATGAAGTGATTTGGATGCACAAACTTGAAGATTTTTGCTTGGGTTTGATGTAAAAACTTAAAGTCCTCGAGAATTTTGAAGATTGGTGTGAGAAAAAGTGAGGAATTTTGAGGTTTTTATAGGGTATTTTCGGCTAGGGTTTTGAAATAAAAGGAATATGTGTTTTATTTGAAGTTTGAAAGCCCTTTAATGCCCGTAAAACAGCTCAGCGGCTACGCGTACCGATACGCCAATATGGCTATCGAACCCAGTACTGAAACGTTTTTAAAGTCGTTTCAATACGCCCGTACCGGTACAGTGAAACCTATACCGAAACAATTGTAAATGACCCGTATCGATACTCAGAACATCGTATCGATACCTCTGCGCCAGAAATGTCAATTTTGGTTGCAGGTTGCTCAAAAATTTGATTTTAATCGAATCAAAATGCATGTGAATGATATGAGAACATCATGTATGAGTAAAAATATATGCATACCCCGTAGCAACAAGCATATATGTATATAGGAGCAAAGTCACAAAAACAATCAATCAAACAAATTTAGGCATATTTTTAAGACCAAAAGAGGCTCTAAGGGTCAAAAGAGGTTGGTTAAACCTAACTCTCTCCTAATAGACCAAAAATGCTCTTTGTCTAATAGTTTGGTAAAAATATCCGCTAATTGGTTCAAGGTGCTTACATATTTTAGAACTACATCATTTTTCAATACATTATCTCTAATGAAATGATGCCTTATTTCTATGTGTTTGGTTATAGAATGTTGGATGGATTCTTAGTGAGACAAATAGCACTAGTGTTGTCACACCTAATAGGGATGATACCTACATCAATTCCATAATCTAAGAGTTGTTGCTTCATCCAAGAATGATCTAATTTTGTATTGGTTGAAAATTTTAAATTTTTATATAATTTTATTATGTATAAAAATGTACATTAATAAATAATAAAACTTCAAAAACATGATTTTTTATCAAAAGAGAAAAATTTTATTTATATATAATCAACGTAAAAATTAAAATTATAGTCATTCTACATCTATTTTTTAGTTATTTTTTGTTTGCTTGTATGAGAGTTTGTTTGTCTGTATTTTTGCAAGTTTGCTTAATGTTATGGCAATTTAGTGTTCAGATAACAAGTATTATCGAGTGTTTCTAATCACAAGACGATCGATGGTCTTTTATTTTCTTTTATTCCTTCGTGATAGTTTATCGATGTGTCAAGAACTCGCAGCAGAAAGTATGCTTGATTCATTGAGTTTTCTGGTCAAAGATTATCGTTGTTTGCTTTCATTTATAAGACTGTAAGTTTTTATATAAAGTGAAGAGTTGTGCTTCTCATGTCTTTTTTACCCTTTAAAATTTATTGTATTTATATTTTTCACATTGTGTTTCTAATGTTTGTGGTATAATTTTTTAATTTAAAAAATATTTACTCTAATAACATAAAATCTTACAACCATTTCTAATATAATTTTTAGATTTTCCTTTTTACCATCTTAAGTGAGCATTGCTTTTTTATTCAATCTTTCATCCTTTACTCACTTAAATATCGAAATACATGTCGAACTTTTGTTACATATATAGACACACAAAAGGTATAAGTACGAACACTAGAAATAATATTTTTCTTGAAAGGATAAAGACTTATTAAAAACTCATCTAAATTTAACTCAATTAGAGCTCGAAGCAACCGCGAAAGAAAAAAAAAGTACATCAACTAAAAATCTAAAATCAGTTAAATTAAATTGCTTTATTTGAAATAATATGATTTAATTAATTTTTTAGGCTTTTTTAAGCATCTACTGGAACGAGATCTATATTGATTTTTTGAATTTTGTTGGCCTATATAAAAAATAAATATTAAATTTTATTTTAATGATTTAATAAATTTACTCGATTATTAATATATTAAAACTAAATCCATCGAATATATACCTCAAGTCGGAGATATTTTGGAGCCTCGCCGCATGAGCAATATAGAAACTTAGGCGAACACATGAAGAGAAGCAATGGCGGAGCCACATATAAATTTGGCGATTTTAGAATTTATATATTTAATTTTAATATTTTTAATTTTTATAAATTAATCTTTAAATTTTATAATTTGCGTTTACCTTAAAATTTAAAAAAATTATAATTTATACTCACTTTAAAAAAATATTTTAATTTATGTTCAACTCTAAAAAAAAATCTAAATCCACCGCTAGAAGTTGACTACTATAAAAAAAATGAATTTATATCTACCTGAAGCTTATATACGTGCATACAAACTCTCTCACACGTGCGTTAGAACTCTGTGAAAGAAACGCTCCGTCTATGCTCCGACGACGGTGACCGTAACGGTGATGGTGGCATAGACAACGGAGCCTTCAATCTCTGGAAATACTCCCTTATATCTATTTGTCCAGCCGTTGCTTTCTCCGTCAACTCACCGTTGTCTCTCGACGGAATAAACGGTGGCCGTAACACCTCCGTCAAGAGGTCCCATCTCACCCCTTCGAAGAACGGGTGCTCCTTGATCTCACACGCGCCGCCGTGATACCCGAGTCTCGTTTTCGGATCCTTTTGTAATAACCGTCCGATCAAATCGGTCAAAGCGTTGCGTTGACCCATGAACACGGGCTCTTTGGCCACTACGTTTCGAAACGTTTCTTTCCGATTCTTCCCTTTAAACGGCGTCGTACCGTACAACATCTCGTAGCTCATAATCCCGAGAGCCCACCAATCGACGGCAAATTCATGACCGTCGCCGTGTACCACTTCCGGCGACACGTATTCTTCGGTGCCCACGAACGAGTTGGAACGCTCACCGTTTGAGAAACTCAGCTTCCGACGACTCACTGGGCTGACACGAGCTGGTTTCGGTTTCTTCAAACCTTTGTGATATCTGTTCTTTCCGGCGATCCATCGGATAAATTTCACCCAACATTTACATCGACCTGGAATCTCATTCGCCGGTGATGTTTTCCGGCAGTCTTTTTGATCGTAACTCAAAATCTCCGATAATGGTTTCTTCTTTAAATTACGTGAAAGATCAAAATCCGTTAATGTAACATGACCGGAACGTTGAACGAGAATATTTTCCAGTTTGAGATCACGATAAACGACGCCTAGCGAATGGAGATACTCGAGAGCACAGAGGATCTCCGCCAGGTAAAACCGGATAACACTGGGGGAGAAAACGCCGTCGTTCTGACGGTGACGGAGGACATTGAGATCGGCGCCGGGGCAATAAGGGACACCCCAAGCGAAAAACTCATCGGTTTCGAGAGAACCCAAAAGACGAGGAAGAAAAGGGTGGCGAAGCATTTTCAAAACCCCAATTTCCCAGCGAGCTCGACGGTCTCCGCCATTGTTAGACCTCTGAACAACTTTAAGAGCAAACGGGGAACGAGCGGTGGGGTCGTTGGCGATGTCGTGGACGAGGAAGACGGTGCCCGTTGCTCCTCTGCCCAGGACTTTTATAGCTTTGAGGGTTTCTAAATTAAAGTCAAGAGAATCTGAAGGTGAAGAAGGAGAGTCCATGGCACAGAGAAAAAAAAAGGTTAGATTATAAAGAAGAAAAGTGACAAAAAAGGAAGATGGGAGTGATGGGTTCTGATCGTTGGGGTTTGGTTTATATAGTTTGTTTTTGGTTTATTTGTCAGTGAAACAGAGACTTCGCTCCTACGTGGGGTGGGCTAGGATTGAAAATGGGTAGAGGGTGGATACTGAATGGTAATTTTTTAGGGTTAAAAAGAAGGCTAAATTTTGCGTAAACTACATAAATGGCCACTAAATTATCCCTAAAAATATAAAATACTCACCAAAATTTCAGAAGTTATATAATAGGCATTAAACTTTAGATTTTATTACAAAATGATCACTGAGCATTAATTGTCGGTAACTGAGAGATGTGACAGTTACGAAAATTTGAATAATAACATATTTAGTTCTCAATATTTACACATTCAATCAATTTAAACATCAATAATGAGAGTTAATTTAAGAATAAATTGATTGAATGTGTCGATATGGAGGATTAAATGTTATATTATTCAATTTTATGTCACTGTCACGTCATTAACGGCTCAATGACCATTTTGTACTAAAAAATAAAGTTTAATGCTCATTATGTAACTTTTGAAAGTTTGATGACCATTTTGTATTTTTAGAGATAGTTTAGTGACCATTTGTGTACTCTACCCCTAAATTTTTGGTGCTAAACTATTTTTCGCTCGAAATATTTGCTTAAAGTTTCATTTTTTAACTTTAGGTGCCTAGACGTTAACATCAGTTAAAATAATTTCGTATCCAAACAAAACAAGGTACATGACATTGACTTTAATTTTTTTTTTGATATTTTTATTTCTAACTTAATTTTAAAAACCCTAAATTTCCTTAAATTCAAAAAATAACCCAAAATTCGATCATTATTATCACTGTTCATCACGATGTCGGCGACAGAATGAAGCTTTATTCTTTTGCCGCAAGTTTCACACGTCTTTTGTCTTTCGGTCGGTTGTCGTTCTTTTCGCAAACGACATTTTAACTTCAGACACGCTGTCCGTCAACTTTCGACTACGAAAAGGATGGGGTAAATGGTATTGGGGTCCAGCAACGAAAGTTGTGGGCACACTGTCGCCGATTAGCGGCGACAATGTCTGGAATCGAGATTTGGGACTTAAGGCTTTGTGGATTTAGGGATTTGTGGACTATTTTGGGAATTTTTAAAAATTCCAAGATTTTTTTAAATCTTGTTTTAAAAAAATGAAAATAAGATGAAGCAAAATACAAACCTACCACGTGTCAAGTATTGATTGGGCGATAATTTTTTTAACGGACCAACCTTAAAACGATAACGGAATAAAGTTTCATGCACCTGAATTGGTAACGGAGATAACGTTAGGCACATTTTTCGAGAAAAAAATAATTTAGGCACCAAAAGTTAACAACAAGTATAGTTTGGCACTTATTTTGCTACAAGCCCCAAAAAATAATTTTGATAATTAATAATTTTATAATTGAGAGTTAAAATTCTACTATTAGTTAGTACATGTATTAGGTATAATTTGTTGATTCAATCCTTGTACTTTAGTTTGATAATTTTTAATCTTTGTACTTTTTAGATATTATTACTGATCAAAAAATACTTGTGAAAGTTGTTGAATTAAATTGTGTCATTAATCTTTATATCATACATTGCTTGTAGTTTTAGTTCGTGTTCTCCATGTTGATAACAATAAGTCGTCTAATTTAATTATTATTGTTTCTGTTTTAATTGGGTCAAGATTAAAATTTAAATTAAAATTATAGGATCAACAGGAAATTTTATTAATTTAAGGGGTAAATAGAGATTTTATAAATTTCAGTTTTACTCCGACCACATAAATGTATTGTTTGTGATTGTATCATAATTGTTTCGTAAATTTAAGTCGGTCTAATTGTATAAATATTACTATCATTTTTTTATTATTGAGAGAGGAATAAAGGAAATTGGGGCACATGTGTAAGGTGTTAAGAAAAGATGCATAGAGCCAAATAAAATACAAAAAAAAAAATCTGAAATGATAAAATTGTTAAATTTTATTATTTTGGCCCATGTATTATGTGTAAATTATAAATTTAGTCTACATATTATCATTTAATCATTTTTAGATTCTGTATTTTTTAAATTTTAGTTTTGACCCAAATAATAACTGTTAAATTTGTTAATTCAGTTTCATCTATCAGTCCTTGTATCACACATAAATCGTATATTTTGTTTATGTTCTTTGATATAATCATTTTAAGTCTTGATGATTATGAGTCATGGCTAAAATTTCAAAACTCGAAAAGTATAGGGGGTAATAAAAGAATTTAACATATATATATATTATATGTTTTTTAACGGGCTTTACATGCGGCTCCCCATAATCTAAGAAGAGAATGTGTCTGTAGCCAAAAGTTTATTTAATGGGTATTATTTTTTTAATAATATTTAAAAATAATTAGTTATTTATAAAGAGTGTTATTTTATTTATAAAAGAATGTCATTTTATTTATAAAAGGGATGTTATTTATATATATTTTTAATTTTTTATATATAAATTATATAGAAAAAAACAAGTTTCTAAAAATTTTTGGGGTGTCATGAGATACCCCATTCTAGAACGTGGCTCCGTCCATGTGTCCGTGCACTATCATGAATTAAGGGTATCATATTCGAGTGTTTTCACCTCTAACATTCATATATATATATATATATATATATATATATATATATATATAAAGTATTCTTTGTCACAATATTAATATTTTTAACATTCTTTGTACTTGTGGCAGCTTCAAGTAGAACAAATTATAATACTATTAATCTATTTGATAAACAAGGACCTAGTTGGATTAACATTATAATTAAGATATCATTTCAATTATTAAAGCTAGTTAACAAGTGTATTGCACTAAATTGAAAACATTATGAAGTTGAGTTTTGGTCAACAAACCATGAATTATGAGCTTAAAAGAGGCCACACGATTGGAGGGAAATATGGAGCTTTATCTATATATAGTCAATATGCAATATTTTGTACAACAAGTTAAGTTTTAGACAACTTTTATATAGTCTTTAAACATGGGATTTTTTTGTCTTCAATAACTTGTTTATTGGGTATTGGGCATATTACAACCTATTTATGACAAAATATTTTTACATACCAATAATTAGTTGATCTAACGGGATGTGACGCTACTTTTTTAAGCAAGATCATGGATTCGAATCTTGATGTTGTGAATTGAGAAAATTGGGTTGAGAGAGCCGTCCCTTAATGAGCCTCTACAGTACCCGATCGAAATTGATTGGCCAATTAATTAAAAACCGATGATTATATCAAAAAACAATATATTTTAAACTTGAATATATTCTTATCATTTGAGGTTTGATTTGTATGAATCAAATGGACAATTCCGTCATAAAATAAATTTTCAGATGTCATATATTAAAAAACAATTTTAGTATTTAAGTTTAATAACTTTTCTCAACTCGGTCCTTAAACCTTTTCTTCATATTAGTCATTGAATTTATCAATTTTTTTCATTTTTAATACTTTTGATGATATAGCACTTTGAGTTTGTGACGTATGACATAATCTCATAGTGTCATATCATCAAAATTACCAAATTTCCAATTTCAGGGACTAATGTGTATAAAAAAATTTCAATGACTAAGTTGTAAAAAGTTACAAAATTTATGGACTAAAAGTAATTTTATCCGATTGAAAAGAAGAAGAAAAGAAAGAAATGGGTTTTAGACTTTGGCATATAGAAGCAATTCTTTGGAAAAGGATCTACAAACCTACAAACCCCATGTTTCCCAACTTTAGGATACATAAAATCTTTTTCTACTATTTTCTTTTTAGCCCCTATAACCCCACCAACATTCCTTTTTAGTTTTCTAAATTAATTTTCTTTTTTCTCTTTGAAGTTTCATACAATGCCATCATTTGGTTGGGAGAAAATGTAAGCTTCCATCAAAGTACATTTATTTTCAACCATTAAAGAGTTGAATTATCGTTTTTATTCGATAAATTGGTTTGATCGTATCAAACTTCTGATAAGATCATTTATAATTTAATTCAGTTACATTTTATTTGATAAAAAATATTATTTAAGTTTTTTTTGGTAAAATCACTAGTATTCAACCAATTGGTTAACTAATTTAGATCGAATATCGAAGTTGATTCATTCATAACATCAATATTCGAACCTCTGATATTGTTTAAGGGATTCAACGTCGCATCTCACTAAACCAGCTGATTATTGATAAATTATTTTAAGTTTAAAAGTATTTTACTAAAATTTAGTTATAAAAAATAAAATAAATTCTACTTGCAACTTAACCTAAACCATGAACAAGCCTACTTCGACCTAAGCACAAACTCAAAGTAAAAGCAAAGAAAAAAAAACTAATTATATTCTCTTTCACCCAAATGTGAAAGTTAGGAACAAATATGTAGTTTAAAGGAAAAGCTATATATACTTTGGTGGTGATGTTGATGATATTGTCGGCCATGATTTCACTACATAAAAGATACCTTTTTGGGTTGTTTTTTTTTTCACATTGAAAATGTTTTAGGATCACTTAAAAGGGTAACACTCAAAGAAAAAGAAATTGTTAAAAAATATCAAATATTTAATTTCCAATTAACTTTAGGTTAATGGTTGTTTGCCCACCAAACTAATCTTACGCACTTATTTTTTTTTCTTTCAATTCCTCGTGGATTTGTCCTGAGTAATTCGGATCAATTCGTCGCATACCTAGCTTTGGTGGGTGAGTCTTCCAGTAAGAATTTTTTGCATATACAAAGCCTCAAACTCGAGACCTGCTTAGGTGATACTAAGCTGATTATCACTTGGACAAACCTGTTAATTTATGTACTTAATTTTTTAATTCAAAATATTTATAAATTCCATATATATTTTTTTAAAAATTTTGGTCATAGATAAAAAAGGGAGGTAGAATAGGTTTGGATGTTTTTGGATTTTCCGTAAGATGGACATGAATTTGATAATGCAAGAGCTTGTACTCAAACACTCTAAGATTCTAAGTCCATAAATGATATGTTAAAAACGTGTTAACTTCTTTAAGCAAATTTTGTCGTTGTGGATAAAGTAAATTGAGTTGAGGGGTCGTCTCTATAGTGGATCTCTTCAATACTTGATTCAGATTAGTTAATCAATAAGTTAAATAACAATGGTTATAAAAAACAAAGAGCTTGAGCTTGCAAATAAAGAGATGAAGGGTACATAGAGAGGGTGACATCTTTCAGAAAAAAAAAGGTATGTATATTTAGTCCAGATGTGAATTTACATAATTATATATTTATACATATAAATCTAACATATCCAACTTGAAAAGGAAGATCTTATTATGATGAAAATGAAAGTTTGAGAAGTTGTTTGGAAGGGAAGAAAATATGGGAGATTCCATGGAAGCATCATAGTGAAGAATCATGAATGTATAATAAGTTATGGGTTGGGTTTCTTTGGAGGGAGCCTCTTTGCCTTGCAATAATGGTTAAAGTGGGATACAAGGCATGTATGTACCATTTGTGTACATTAATCTTGTTTGAGGACCCTCCACACGTTTGCATCTTTCCTTTTCTGATTTGCTTACAACCGTTGATCTAATTTTTAATGTCACAGATTAATCTGTTTGGAAAATAATCATACATAGATAGTTTGGAACTTTCTTTTATTCTTTTGTTCGTTTGCCTTTGCCTTCTTCATCATGGTTATATATAATTTTTAATGTCACAGATTAATCTGTTTGGAAAATAATTAAAAATATTATATTAAATAATTTTATAATAACAAGAAACGATTTGATACATTGACGGTAGAAAATAACAAGTGGATTTTTAAAGTTTAGGGTTATGATTTTAGAGTTTAAGGTTAAAATTTTCAGGGTTTAAGGTTTAGAGTTTGAGATTTAAAATTTAGTGTTTGTTTTTTAATGTGTAGGATCTAGTGCTCTTAAAATGATACTTGACATATCAGTTGAAGCCCGCTTGTGGAAAGAAAAACTCTACTAGCGTGCATCAAATATTAACCTTATGTAAAAAAATTGAACAATATCCTTTTGTAAAATTGAATTAGTAGATTTGTATAGGAATAATTATTTCATAGCGCCTTAATTTTAGAGTTTAGAGACTCAATTTAGGGGTAAGATTTAGGAATTTAGGTTTAGTAGTTTAGAATTTAGGGGTTGTAAATAGAATTTAGGGCTTAATGTTAGCATTTAGGATTTATAGGTTAAAACCTAAATCCTTAATATATTATCTTAAAACCTAAACCCTAACCCCTAGCCATATTCCCTAAATTCAAACTACTACCCCTAAATTTTAAACATTTAAACCCCTAAATTATACACCTCAAGCTAAATCTCTAAACCCTAACTAAATCGCTTGTGAAACTCTAGTATATTAGATATAAATCCTTTGTATAGAAACCATTTAAATAAATTTTACAAATATATTATTACATACAATATTTTCGTTCATTCTTATCGTTGGTGTAACAAAATTATATATATATGTAAAACGAATAATTATCCTATTCCTATCCGCTATTGGTTAGGGGTGTTTAAAAATATTTGATCTGGTTGATCCGACCCGACGACTCGAATCTTAAAAAGTCGAGTATTTTTTTTAAATTACCCGATCGGGCCGGGTACCTTACCCAAGATTTTTTCGAGTAGTTGGACCGGGTTTGGGCCGAGTTTTTTGGTAATCGAGTACTCAACCAGACCCGATACTTTTAATATATTTATTTTTTAGTTTTAAATTATATTTTTATTTTAGGTTCATTAATATTTTTACCTAAAACTAAATTTAAATCTTTAAATTATTTCTATGCTTGTATTATGTACTTTTAAGTTTTAAAATTTTCAATTATATTTTTCTGATTAAATAGAGAAGTATTACATTACTATACCGAGATTCAAAAGAAAAATGAGATTAATATTTTAAATGTCTTTTTGGTTACAAACTTTAATGTATAAATATATCCAAATATTTCATCTTAAAACTAACTTTAAATCACTAATTTTTGTGTTTGGATTAATAAAATTTTAAATTTTATGTGTTTACTATGCAATTTTTTAAAACTTTTAAATTTAAAAAAAAAATAAAAATGTGAACCGAGTACCCATTACTCAATTTTCTGAGTACCCGAATTTCACGGGTACTCGAATAACAGGCATCCGACTAAAACGGACCGAAACACGGGCCGACATATGTAGTACCTGAGAGAACCGGGTACCCAGTTTTTCGGATAGCCGAAAACCGGGTACCTAAAAATGAACCCTCCTACTCTCGGTGGAGTAAAAAACTTTTACATATAAATTTAAAATATTATCACATGTCTTTAAAATATATATAAAAATAACACAAGATAACATAAAAAGCTCACATGTAATTTTGTTTCTTATCATAAGTTTTCCTAATATTCACACCTAATTATGTCTCTCTAACCAAGTTTTTTTCTCCTAAAAAGTTTTTCAAATATTCAAGTTATTCATCGAGCTGAATTCGAGCACCACAATATTCAATTCAAACGGCAAATAGAGCCTTTTTCAATTTTAATATTTTTTTATGTTATGAAATTACATTTTTATCATATATATTATTATTAAATACAAACAAGCTTAGTCAAACTCAATCGAACTTGAATCAAATATTGAGTCTCAAGCTTGAGTTTGTCGCTATTTAGACTTGAATCAATTACACATTAAATTTTTTTTATCCGAACTTTTTTTTAGTTTAAAAGAACCGTGGAGTTTGTGCATCTTGATTGATAAAATAAATTCAATTATTTTTTAACGTACGATTTATGCAATATTTCTCGTTCATAAATAAGAGGATATTGATTGTTTATACATATTTAATTTTACGTCCTCTTATATATTATATCAACGACGTGTAAATTAAGTTAAACTCGATCAACAAATTCAAATGTTTTTTAGATTGGAACGAATTTAGAAATGTAAGATTTGTTTGGGCAATTTTTGGTTTTATGGAACAGTTCCAATGAATGAAAGCCCAATGATATCTAATAGGCTCATGGCCCCATTAACGAGGAACCTACTTCTCAGTCCTTCGGGACATGGGTTCTAGCCCTTATTTGTGGTCCACAAATTACAAACTGAGACTATATATCGAATTTATGTTAATTATATACACTCAATAAATCAAATGACGATGTATCGTTAAAGATAAATTCGATAAATTTTATTTTTTATTATTAAGTATAAATTTTAATAAGCATATAATTTATATTTTACACGAATCAAATTTATTAAAAACAAGATAATAATTTTAAACATAATTATTAAAAAAAGATAAACAAGACCTATCTTATATGGCCAACAGAACGCGAGTGATTAATCAATAGACTCGCTCTAGTATATAATTTAAGAAACAAAAAAAGATAAATAAAGTAATTATTGATGTATTTAAACATAATTTTAAATACCATTTTACTAAAATTATAGTAGATAATAAACACCTTGAAAATCATATATATATATATGTTATATAAAATCCAAATTTATAAAAAATATAAGCGTGATAAAATTAAATTTAAATAATTTAGGTATGGAATTAAAAATAGGTAATTCATTTTCAAAGTGAGACATCTTTTTCCATCTACTTATTTTCAACATTGGTTGAAGGGTTGTATTTAGGTGAGCTTTTGAAATCAATGCAGCATTTATTTATTTATTAGATTTTTTGAAGTTATTTATTATTAGAAACTTGAAATATCAAAGGGGTTGCAATTTTTTCTTAGCTTATTCTTGAAATAACTATCACCTAATTATTCATTTCAAAAAAAATATATCACCTAATTATTATTCTTTTTGATCCTAATAAGTCGTCATAGTAGAAAAATAGATGGTGTTCATTCTAAAAGACCCAAATTCAATTGTAATGTCTATAAGGTGTGTGTGCATGTCAAAGGGTTAAGAATGTCTATGACCAGATACTACCTTATAATCATCACCTTTAGATTATTCAAAAAAATATTATTCTTTTTTATTCGAAATTCACCTGATTATTTTTTAAATCATATCCAAAGAGATTATAAGAATGGAATACATTTCATATTTTTAATTGGAAAACTATTTAATATACATGTTGTAAAATTTATACGATTTTTTTATTTTAGGGTTTAGGAGTTAGTTTAGGGTTTAATTTGAGGTTTAGGGTTTAGAGCTTTAGATTTAGGGTTGTATGCTTAGAGATTTTTTTTATTTTATAGTTTAAATATGAATAATTGTGTAAAAATTTTATAAAGCTTGTGTATCAAAATATAATTCTTTTTAAATAGTATAGATTCGAATTTTTAAGTCAATCAAGTTTGTGGTGTAGCTATGAGGGACGGAGTTGATATCCCGATTGACATTAGCTTTCGAAATTGATCTCGGACTTAAATTTTGGAGAGATGGACAGCTACAAACTTCAAAAATATTCCGAATACTTCAAGAAAATGTTAATCTAGGTTCAATGGGTTGTCCCATAATGAACATCTTTAGTACCCTATCCAAATAGTCAATCATTAAATCGAATACAGTTGATTATATATACAACTACAATTACGGGGTGGGTAATTTGCTCGAGTTGAGTCGAGTCAAAAATTCGAGTTAGTCAAGTTGAAGAGTCATATTTTATAACTCAAACTTTATTTTAAATTTTTTTTGAGTCGAGTCAAGTTTATGACATTCGAGTAAAGTCGAGTCGAGTTGAGTTCGAGTTTCTGTTTAAATTTAATTGTAAACGTTTATAATGTTATGGTACTAATTAGTTCCGATTTAAATAATTTTGTATAACCATGTACAATACACACATATATTTCTCATATTTTTTTCGTATGTGATATGTATGTATGTATAAAAGGTAGAATTGACAGACTCGACTCAAACTTGAAAATTGATCTAGTAATTACTAAAAAAATTAAGTTATTCGAGTTTCTTTTTTTTATAACTCAAACTTTATTTGAATTTTTTTCGAGTTTATAAAATTATGAGTCGAGTTAAGACGAATCGAGTATCTTCGCATTGAATTGAGTCGAGTCGGATTTTGCCAACCCTAACTAAAATGGTGTTGGCCAACCATAGACTAAATCCCGCCATTCTTTTTCCAAGCATCATTCTTTATTTTTCTTTTTGTTTCCCACGCAAATGATTTTGATTTTCATATATATATATATACATATAAAGAAAAAATAAGTTTTTCTTTTCAGTTAATAAGATAATGACATGAACGTACCAACCACATGGAAGTGTCATAATAGCCATGGAAACTGAAATTATAAGCAAAGCTAAGCCATTGCTGCAGCCTAATGGAGGAGGGGGGCCTTCCCCTTTATTTCCCTTTTTATCTCATCTCTTTCCTTTCCTTTCCTTTTTTCTGCCTCAAATCTTCCCCACTCTTTGCATTTTAAACTTCCAATCTTTGTTCTTTTGTTTAAATTCCCCCATCCCTTCACCATTGCCTTCCTGCCATAACTTACATTTAAGAACACGATACGAACATATACGAATGTGTCTAAATCTATATAACACGGCTCCTCGGCGTCGGGATCTTTCATAAATATGGCATTTAATGCTTCATGTTTCTTGAATGATTCCTGCCTCTGCCTGTGATCACTGCCTTAATTCAACAAAAATTTGGTGTGACATTGTCCCCTGCAGGAACAGGTTCGGTTTCTTGTGTCATCTTTAAACTCCTATTTAATGCTCTGTACTGAACATACATACATATATGTATGTATTTATTGGCCTATAGGCTAATGTCCCAGATCCTGAATGGCTACCAAACAATATTAAATGAAAGAGCAAAAGCTTTAGGGTGAACATATTGAAAAGCCTCAGATTTTTTCAACTATGTTCAAGTGCAGGCTTTGAATGGTGTTTTCATGGAGAAGAAAGACGGAGAAACTATGTCGAAAATGGATGAGTATGAAGTTATTGAACAGATTGAGAGAGGAGCTTTTGGGGCTGCATTTCTTGTTCTTCATAAAGCTGAGAGAAAAAAGTAAGAGATTTAACTCAAAATCCACTGTTATATTCCTTTTTTTAATTGTCAGTATTTAACATCCGACACAAATCCGGATATGAGTATGAAGATATTAAGCATACTCCATCAGTGTCTGACACATATCCGAACACGGGTATGAAGATGTTAAACAACATAGATGTTTTATCAGTATTTAACTTTAGTGACACAAATCCGGATATGAGTATGAAGATATAACCCTCTAGCATAATTAAACATACCCGTATCCAAGAAATCTTGGATATGTTTAAAAAATATTGCAGTTTCTGTGTGATTATTGTTGTGTATGTATGTATATATATGCAGGTATGTATTGAAGAAGATCCGCTTGGCTAAACAAACTGAGAAGTTTAAACGTACAGCACATCAAGAGGTTTGTTCCATTTCCCTTAGTAGAAAAGAGTTGACAGCTCGAGAATAGGAAATGAGGTCATAAATGTTGAGATTCGAATCCAAATTTCATTAGATATCACGTTTTAAGAGTGACTGCATAAACTGACCGAGCTATATTGTTATTATTTCGATTGTAGATGAATTTGATAGCAAAGCTTAACAATCCATATATTGTGGAGCACAAGGATGGATGGGTGGAAAAGGTTGTTCATTCACTTTTATTTATTTATTTTTGGATGGTCTGATTTCTAAATCAAACAACCAAAATGGAAATATAGTTGGCATTAACTTTGTTTTTTTGGATTTTTTTGCAGGAATCTTATGTCTGCATTGTAACAAGTTATTGTGAGGGAGGAGACATGTAAGTTTGCTTATCATACATACATACATACTTACTTACTTACATGCATACATACATTTGAGTACAGCATATTTAGGTATGGTAATATATATACAATTTTGTTATTGCAGGGCTGAGATTATAAAGAAAAGTAGAGGAACATACTTTCCAGAAAAGGTATGCAGGGGATTCTCACCATATCTCTTCTTAGTTCTTGCTACTTAGTGCTCACCACTCTCACCATATTTTTTGGTCGACTAATTCAGATCGGATTTTCAAGAGGCCCATTATGGGGCGACTCTCACCATATCTCTTTGTTTTTCTTCTTCAGAAGCTTTGCAAATGGTTGACACAACTGTTACTAGCAGTGGACTACCTCCACTCGAACCGCGTCCTTCACAGGGATCTCAAAGTATATACATATATATATATATATATATATATATATATATATATATATATATATATGTGATTTTACTTTCTGTTAAGACACTACTGTTCTGTTTGACATATCTTTGTCAGCTAACTTTGTCTTTAAATTTGCAGTGCTCCAACATTTTCCTTACGGAACACAACGACATTCGGTTAGGTCGGAAACTAAAACTTGTTTTCCTTTGTCTCACTTCCATTGCCATTCGAAACTGAAGTTTTTCATTTTTATACATTATAGGTGACTTTGGACTAGCAAAACTGCTAAACCAAGAAGATCTCACTTCAACTGTAATGCCCCTGCATTCCTCTTCTCTTATCTGATTTGTCTGTTGTTTTTTTCCTTTAAGAATCTGAATCTGAAACTAAAAGAACAGTTGATTTGTCGACACTGAAATTTTGCTTGTTTTCGTTGCTAAATTCGATTAGTTTAAGGCATCAAAGTTTGAGGATTAGATCATAGCTCTGATGTAGGGACAAACAATGTTGCTTCTATTCTACACAGGTTGTGGGCACTCCAAACTACATGTGTCCTGAGCTTCTTGCAGATATCCCATATGGCTACAAATCAGACATTTGGTCCCTAGGTAATATATACAAATCAGACATACTCGTATATACACACACTCCGACTCGGGTGTGAGTGTCGTATACTGGTGGTGTCTGGGCTCGAGTATGTTTGATTTTGTAAATTTTTAGGACAATGAACCTAGTGGTTGACATCCTTGGAATTGCAATATTCTTACAGGTTGCTGCATGTTCGAAATCGCAGCCCATCAACCAGCATTCAGAGCACCTGTAAGCATTGGTTTAATCCGTAGTTTCAAAAATTTTCATTGTTATTCAGACAAGAACATCAAGCTAAAGTTTCGGCTGCCGTAAACGTTTCAAACAGGATATGGCAGGATTAGTCAATAAAATCAATAGATCTACCATTTCTCCACTTCCAACAGTGTATTCATCTGCACTGTAAGTATATAGCTCATCGGTTTCTGCACAATTTGACTAATTCCCAACATGAAGTTATCAACTAATATGATGAAGTCTACCCATCTGCAGGAAGCAATTGATCAGAACGATGCTAGGAAAGAACCCGGAACACCGACCGACCGTAAGTTCGACTAACTGATATCGTTATTTCCCATGACATGACATGAAATTTACTGCATTAAGCTGTTCTTTCAGGCTGCTGAGCTTTTGAGGCATCCACATTTACAGCCATATCTTGCTCAATGCCGGAATCTATCTCCGGTTTTTCTCCCCGTAAAATCCGAAGTGAGCGGCATCAAGGGGAAGCCTAAAGGGTGCCCTTCGCCTAACAAAAATGGCAATGGGAATCCACAAGGTGAAAGGACAAGCCCATCAAAGGAATTAAGTACTTTCCATGACAGCAAAATCGAAGATTCCAGTAACTCGAGAATAATTGTGGAGTGTACATCAAGCATCCATAGTAAAGAAGCAAGGCAAGAACTTACCTCCGAACCGTTTAAATCGATCGAAGAAGCTGGTAAGGAAGCTAAGCATGATTATGAAAGCCATTCCAAAGGCAACAACAGAGATTTCGAGTTATTACATGCACCAGAAACTCCAGAAAAGACAACAATCGAGACTAAATGGAGATTTCAACCGGAAAACCAAGCTAAAACAAGTGAAAATCCGGAAGCAAGATCGATAATGAGTACGCTAACAATGCTGCACGATTACGGGAGAAAGATCAAACAAGACCCCCAAAGCCTACAAAGAGCTGAAGCATTGGAATCCCTGCTGGAGATCTGTGCAAGTTTACTTAAACAACAAAGACTCGAGGAGCTTGCGGGTGTGTTAAGGCCATTCGGGGAAGAAGCCGTCTCATCGAGGGAGACGGCTATTTGGTTGACAAAGAGCTTGATGAATGCTAAAAACAAAGTCCCAGTAGACCATAGGAAATGATCTCAAGTTCTAACAAATCCAGCAACAGGTAATTTGATGATGTTTTCGAATCCGACATAGATTCGTATGTAGTTTTACTTCTTCGTTTAGCTTCATATGGTCCTTATGCGACATTGTTTCTCATATGTTGCTTACATTGTAATGATGACTGCATTATGTGTAAACTGTAGTCTTAGTTTTAACCATGGAAGCTGTGGGATTTTAGAAACTGTTTGTGATGTAAATTGTTGTTTGAAAATTATGTGGGTTGATTCGAGAAAAATAGTTTCCAAGGAATTATAATCATAATCAATCATTACAATAAATCTGCGGCCGATTTTGACATTAGGCTTTGGGTGGCTTAATTAATATTTTCAAAAAAAAATGAGAGCTTAATGATTTGTTAAATTTTTTTGGAAGGACCTAATTACAATATTAGAAAACATTAGGGCTTGATGAAAACTTCTAAAATTCATAGAGGGGCCTTATAAAATTTTTCACAAAAAATGAGTGTTAAATAAAATTTTTGGTAAAGTACACAACTGATTACTAAACTAAGCAAAACCGATCTTTTGGCCATTAAAGTTTCAAAATTTACAAAATAATCAATGAACATATTGGATTGTTACAAAATAATTACTAAACTTTATCAAAATTATTATAAAATGTTCATCGGATCTTACCAAACTATTATAAAATGTTCCTTAAACTTATAAAATTGTTTTATAATAATTCGATAAGTTTAACAATCATGTTGTAATTTCTAATTTTCCGCAACAATTTTTTTTACTTAATTTAATAATTATTTGTGTATTTTACTTTAATTTTTTTTGCATTTTTTTCATAATAATGGCGTACAATAAGGATTGTCGAATAGTCTTAAGTTCAATAAAATATACGCTTTAGAGTAACCAAAAGTCGTCAAATTTGAATCCCATGACCTTGATATCTTTGAGAAAAATATTTTATGGATTAATTGCTCATACGCCATCAAATTATGGCCTGAATTTCAAATTGGTCCTCTGGTTTCAAAATATTCCAATTGAATATTCAATGTGTCAATATTATATCAAACACGTCATTCTCTCAGCTTAATAATTAGTTTGGGTTTTAAATGGTAGTGCAAATATGACGTGAAACATATCTAAAACATAAGATTAAATTGATTTATATTTAAATTTAAATAATTCAAAGTCGAAAAGATAAAATCTAAAAAACCAAAATACGAAAGTCTGAATATTTTTTTGAATAATCTTAAGGTAATTACAAGTCAATATTTGTTTATACTCTTTCTTAATCTTTTGATAATGCACACACAAAATTACTCGAATTCGAATATCTTAAGACGAACATTATTATTTCTCCAATGTGGCCACTCGTTTAAAATGGACGGTTTAAACATGTATATGAGGTAGGTACACCAAGTATTTACAACACTGTAAAATTTAGGGACTAATTTCAGATGTAAACGACAGTTTAAAGATGTTTAGTGAATTAACCCAAAAAACTTTTTTCCTATTGTTTTTTATTTCCTCGCTTGAATATGGCATCCCTATCGACTATTATATCTCTCAACCTCCAATATTGAAGCAATTGCATTAAAAAAACAAATAGGTTGAAGCATGGAATAGACTGTGGAGCAAGGAAAATGGTGGTTTAAACTTAACAAAAAGCATCACCCATAGCTGAATACCTCCCTATTTCTTCAACCTCTCTCTCAATTCATCTCTTTCTTTTCATGTGATTATCCCTTCCTTGATCCTTTTTTGGCTTTGGGTTTTGTTATTCAGTCCAAAATCCAAAACCCTTAATTGTTTAAGTGAAGGAAATTGGGAGGTAGGGAGAAAGAAGCAAAATTTCTCCATGGATTCTCAAGTTATGGTGGCGCTTGCTCTCTCTCTTGTCGGCGGATTCAGTACTTCTCTAGGTCAGTTAACAGTCTTCCCCTATTTTTCTAAGCTGGTTTTGATCAGTAAAACCTTAATTGTTTCATCTTTTTATGTGGTTCTGGGTACTTTGACTGTGCTTTTTTTTTTTTCCATGCTTGTTTTTGGGTGAATTTCTTCAATGTGGGATATCAATTTTCTTCGTTTTTTGGAAGTCTATTCATCGCAGCTAAAGTTCTCTAATGCTTGTTTCTTGGATTTTGTCTATACAAATGTGATGGGCGTGTTCTAAAGTTCCAATCTTTGAAATCATAATATGAATTGGAATTGACGAATCGTTGATAATTGGTGAAAACACTCTAAGTTGTAAACCTGGCTAATGTGGGTGTGTAATTTAATAAAAATATTCATGCTAAGAAGAATTTCCGATTTTAATTGTTATTTATGAAGTTCTAAATCCCAAACAAGTTAGAAAATGCTTTTATTTTATATCTCGGGCGTAGGTTTGAGTGTCGGATATAAATATGTTTGAAAAAATGAAGCCGGATTAACATAGCTTTTTATGTTTTATTTTCATAGAGATTTTGGACATGACATTTACTGGTCTTGGTGTTGTACGATGAGAGAGAATCTTAGAGACCATAATTCTGTTTTGTGTTAAATAGAGAAAGGAAATAGACAGATGGTTATGGTTTCATGTGACATTAGCCTATAGCCTTTGTAGGTTGTTGCCTTTTCGGATTAAAAGCCTCTGATTTCTTATAGAAAACGAAGTGGCTTGTTGTGCTCAACTGCTACTTTTGGTTAGAAAGTGTAGGAATGATTTTTCTTCGGATAGTTATGAAGAAAGCACACACTAGCAACTCTGTTACCCCTTTCGTCACCACCGGTTTCACTAATGTCTTCGATTTTATTGTTGAAGGTAGTCGTAAGTCGCTTATTGTTGGGTACTCGACCTCGAATTTGTTTAGTCTACAACATAATGATGTTGTCCTGAAAAGTTTTGTAGATAAATTTAAATCTTAAAGCACAAAATGATATGTTATTATCTTGAAATGTCTAACATCATTTTGTATTGTTTTCTTCGCTACTTATTTGTTCATTTCCATACAATTAACAGTATACAAGTAGTTCCGTAAATGGTTTACAATTTATTCTAATGGTTCGCCTTCTATTTTGGAACAGGTGCTCTTTTCGTAATTCTTAATCAAGCTCCCAATTTGAAAATGCTTGGGCTTTTACAGGTAGTGCCACAACTTCTGGTTCCAAAGAATAAAGATGAAACCTTTCATCCAAATATCAGTTAGTGGTATTTTTCTAATGGGGAATTTTAAGGCTAAAACATCCGATGTTTAATTTTAACTGTTGAATTCTTGGAGTACTAACTTTTGCATAATGCTAACAATTAAATATTGAATGATTTTTTCTATTTTATTTTCTTCGAACGAGATTGATGCTCTGTGTAAAAAATTTAATACAATATCAGTTCAAAGGCTTTTCAGAGATTTATGATTAAAAAATACTTTTACTAGCTTAGGAATTGTGGTCGAAGAATAAGTATTAAAATACTCTCAGCTGAATAAATTAACTTTGTCATAGCTATTTAACATTTTGAATAACATAATCAAATCCACTGAGAAAAAACACCAACTTGGTTAGCAAGTTACATGCTAAAAGGAGTGTAGCCATGAACATTTCTTGGTGTGATTTTTATTTACTTAGCTGCTTGATTTTTTCCCCTATTTGTCTTCGTAAGCTTTATTTTCTCAAAATTCTTAATAAAAAGCTGTCAAAATTATGTATGTTTAATCCAAGGATGCTAGGCAAGTTTTTAAAGAAATGGATGGCTTATATGCTGATATCGTCTAATGCCCTGGTGTCTCCTTCATGCAGGGTTTTGCTGCAGGTCTAATGTTAAGCATATCATTCCTTGATTTAGCTCATAATGCTATGAACTCGATTGGGTTCTTGAAAGGCAACCTCTGGGTTAGCTATATCTTATCAGTTTCATTCTAATTGTCATGCACTCCCTTTCTAGTTCATGGTTCATTTATGTTTTCTCGGTATCTAATATTTCTTTCTGCAACAAAGCAGTTTTTTGCTGGTGTTATCTTCTTTGCTGTCGTTGCCAATTTTATACCCGAGCCAACTCTACCTCACAGTTCCGAGGCAAAAGGGAAAAAGGTTCGGATGATCTTTATTTGTTATATTACTGAATGATTGCTACAATTATTTTCATGTTATGCATCTTTATTTAAACAAAAAAATATCCAAATATTCATTGATTGTTTTAATGCATTGGAGAGCAGAAAAGTGGTGATGAAGGGGGAAAAGATATGATGAAAAAGCATCGTCGCCAGGTTTTTTTTAGTGGAATTATTACAGCAATAGGTAAAGCTATCTTGTATTGGAATTTCGTTCGAATTTTTCAGTTATTTGGTATTTCACTTACAAATCAAATATTTCGGTATCTGATTTGAATTTTTGGAAAATTTTAGTATTTCTGGCATCCTGGTTCTTTTTGGACCCTTTCTCTTTTCTTTTGTTTTGCCTATTGCCTTTTTCCTAACCACAAGAAGTGCTCATACCAGTTTGATTGACTCAATTTTGCCTTTTATAAATTTCAGGCATAAGCTTGCACAATTTTCCGGAGGGGATGGCAGTTTTCCTTGGATCCATGAAGGTAGATAGCCCCAACCTGTGTTATCATGAAAACAATCACTGTTTTCAAATAGTTGTTAGCCGTGATTGTTTTCATAATAATGCACCATTTTTATTTGATAATTTTTTCAATGATTCTAGATTATTGATGTGCCGACAATGGTGCTTGAACCATTCTTTATTTTAGATATCATTTACAGCAATTAAGAACAACTATTTCTTCACTTCCTTAGTCTTTGGGAGTGGGATCAGTTCTTAAGCCTATAAAGCCTTGGAACTTAAATTTATTACTGAGAATCCCAACAATGTTTTATATGTATGCTAATGAATCTCTTTGTCTTGCCTAATGTTTGTCATATAGGGCCTTCGTGTTGGTATTAATTTGGCTTTGGCCATTGCTTTGCACAACATCCCAGAGGTACTTTTTCTTTAATCCGGTAATTTTGAAGATAACCTTGAAAGCAAAAAAAAAGGGCTTAATTGGTTTTTTTTTCCCAAAAGTTCAAGGGCTTCAGACACCCTTAACAAAAAAATATATATTGAATTTATTGTTTTATGATAACAATGAGCATTTTGGTTGATAAATATATACTTTATTGTATGTATTTTGTTTTTAAAAACTTTTTTATGTTCATTTTATAGGGTGTTGCTGTCGCTCTTCCAGTTTACTTTGCTACGCAAAGGTGAGAATTTATTGAGACACTGGTCAATTCAGCTTCTCGAAATACAGGCTCCATTGGACAATCACATGGTGTGGACGCTAAGCGTTGTGAGATTGTCGGATAGCTATTTGTTATGGTCTTTCCATTTTTAACTACACAGATGAACTAGAATTTGTTGGTATATGATGAAACGGTTTACTGGTTTGTTTGTATTATTTGTCAGCAAGTGGCAGGCATTCAAATTGGCAACACTCTCTGGTTTTGCGGAGCCACTTGGTGTCGTAATTGTTGGTAAGTGGACCCTTTTCTCAAAGTACTCCAAAAAGATTAAAATATGTTCAATAATATAAGTGAAACGTAAAATCTAAGTTTTCTTTTGAATAAGTTTAACGTTTATATTCTAATGTAAATGTAAATGTTTGTTATGAGTTATAAGCTGCAATAATGTGAACCTGCTGGAGCTGCCTTAGAGTAAAAACACTGCCTCTTCCATCTTTGTGTGTCGGGAAAGTTTTTATCTTTATTTTTTATTTTGGTCAAATATAATCTCCATTTAGGTCTGAATATAGCCTATACTGTTGTAGTTCATGGGAAATCTAGAGCTTATTTGCTTCTACATCGATGTCAGATTATCTGACCTTTTTGATTTGTCTTTTTCTTGTACCACAGCTTATCTGTTCCCGAGCAGCTTAAGTCCCGAAATTCTTGAGGGCTTGTTAGGATCAGGTTTGTAGCACCATCGGTTGCTCATATTGGTTCTGATTCCGTAAAAAGAATCCATGCTCTCTGTTATCATCTAGTGGATATATCTTACTCTGAATTCATGTTAAACTTTCAGTTGGTGGGGTGATGGCCTTCCTAACATTACATGAAATGCTACCGTTGGCATTCGATTATGCGGGGCAGAAACAAGCTGTCAAGGCTGTTTTCTTGGGAATGGCTTTCATGTCTGCAAGGTAAGTAATAAACTTTATGGCGAAACTGTTTGCTGTTTCTAGAAACAGTTCAAAAGCTTCTAGTTTTCATTTCTTAGCTTATACAAGCATATGCGTTTCGATTCTCGCCATCGTATTGAATGGTTAATTATGCGCAAAGCATATCTTTAAACTCATGTTGGAAAAACAACCATCTAGTTCATTTTACTTGCGAAATCCGTTTTTCCGGTTAGTTCAAACTTTAACATATCTTTTCTATTTTTTTTGTGCAGCCTATACTTTCTCGAACTAAGCTTACCTAAGGAGATGATCTTGTAGCCTCTTTCCATGAATCTATCAACAAGAACGTGTTGTAAAATTCCTAAAGTGAGACGTTTTATTTTGCATATGTATATCGATTGCTTTCTCGGATCTTAAGCAAAAGGATGAACACCCCAATCTGTAATGTACATAATATCATTCTGTTCCTTTAACAACATTGAAAAGGGAAAAGAATTCAGAATTGTGATCTGGTTTTTACTGCACCTTGTATCTCTAACCGTCATTTATCCATGTTTTGCTTCAATGATTTATTAGATTTGTCAACTTATTGGATTATTTATCGTCCCGATAAGCCAGACTTGCACTGGCCGTGAACTAGATTGGAGTTTTTGTAATCCGAGGCACAGTGTTTTAAACACTAGAACCAAGGTAGTTGGTATCGTTCTTTGAAGTTGTTAAGTAGGGATGACAATGGAGCAAGACGAGAGAGTGTCGCCCCACCGATGGCATGCTTTTCCACATATCTTGTTTCTTATCGTGGATCTTAAAATTTGAAAGTCGTTATCGCCTTCATGGATGTCGGATACCTTGGCCTACCAATCCGATAAAGATTATAATTTTAATATGCATTTGACACATGAATATGAAATAATTATAAACAAACATATTCAATATTTAAAGGTTTATGTGTATAAATAAAAAAATAATAAAGTATACTCGAAAATTAAACTGTAAATAACTAAAATATAGGAGCATGGAAAATAGAATTCAGGGCAAGCGTGAGTGACATGTCTTATTTACCTTGTTAACTCTCCCTCCCTCCCTTTTTTGTCATTTCACTTTTTGAGAAATGACAGATAACAAATATAACTCCAAAATTTACTTCATTCTTATTTGATAGAATAACAATAAATTTTTTGCTTTGCCCATCAGACACAGCTCGAAGGTTTACCATTTTAGTTTTCCACTGGAAATTGTATACAAGCTTTTTTCCCAAAATTTTCAAGTTTTTTGTCTAGTTGGAGACTTGCTCATAATAAACTATTTCACCGAAATATTCTCTTCTCTCATTTTGGTATTCGCCAGAGGAACTGTTCGATATGCATGTGCTCATGCGCATTTGGGAAGAAGTGCCAGCAGAAGAGATCATCTCCAGTCTCTTGCATATACTCTCATATTCCTGCATCGAGGTCGATTCATAATATTTGGTAGATTATTTATCAAGTAGGCCAAAAGCGAGGTAGGTTGAATATTGACGACCACGAAGAAGGTTTGTCTTCGTGTTCCTGCTGGCTGTTACACAGTGGATTTCAATCTACAATGCAAGACCTCCAATGAAGCAGATGTATTTTGGAATAGTTTTTATTTTCATTGCCCCCTTTTTTCACTTTCCGTGTTTGATCGTCGCCGATGCAAGGTTGGCTCAACATGTGGAGAAAGGAATAGCAGATGGTCTGCTAATAAGCTGAGCAATCTTTGGGCATTAATTATGGATGCCGGGACTGGTTTTACTAGCCAAGCTTATGAGCTTTCACCTTCCTTCTTACACAAGGTTATTTCTATTTTTCTCGTATTATAAGTAAAATTTTTGTGTTGAGGAATGGCTTACTCTTCGAAATATACAGGGGAGACGTAAGTTCTATTGCTGGTTCAAACAGTGGAAGCTCCCTTGTTGTTATGGCCAAAGCTCAGTTCATATTCTGGTTTAATTTACTTGACTGGCTCAAGATTTCTCAATCATAATAATCTCTTTAGGTACCCTATACACACAACAATCTTATAAAGTGAGTGAATCTTTCCCTTTTAACTGGATAAACAAAAAGTGGAAAGAGGGTTTCTACGTCACCTCGATGACAACTGCCGGGAGCCGATGGGGTGTTGTTATGTCTCGCAACGCTGGCTTCAGTGATCAGGTCTAATCTCAATTCTCAGTCGCACTAGTTCAAGTTCATTCCCTCCTTTCTCATCCGTCGACCGGTTTTTGTAGGTTGCGGAACTTGATTTCCTCTAACCAAGTGAAGGAATACACAGACGTTGGGATAGTAGTTATAGAATCACATCTACGGCTGCAACTTCGGATCAAGCTGCTCTAATCTTGAGCATTCCGAAGCGCAAACCCGGCGACGAAACTCAAGAAACTTTACGCACGTCTCAATTTCCCAGAACACATGTTATGGTAATGCTTTGTTTCAGGAATGTAGGCATGTATTCTATTCTCATGTGTTGGTGTAGAAAAATGGCCAAAATATCTCTATCTTGCTTGTCTATGGACTGTATCATGAAATCCATATCAGTGGTGGGGAAATTTTGACATTTCCTTGTATTGCAATTTAGTCCCTCTAATTTAGTTTCTGTATTTTGAAATACTACTCTGAATGTGAATAATATTGGTACAATCAAAGCTACTACTTTAATGTAAAATTAGCAGCAATTTAAAGTTTTTTTTTCCCTTTCAAATTAAAACAAAACAAAAGGAGGAGGTTTTCAAATTTCAAAAAACAAACAGACTTCATTCAATTCCCATACCGTCTTACAACAGAAGAGGGGAATGGAATTTCGAAAACCTCAACGGAGGCAACCGCTTCCTCCGTTTCATTCGGATCCGATCTCAGTATCTGTAAACATCTTTTAACCCAAAAAAGAAAAGGAAAAACCAACTCCAAATGTACTAATCCGATTATATAAGAGAGTTGCTTACTGGGTCTTGGAGACGAGGCTTGGTGTCGTCTTTTGAAGGTCTGAACGGTGGCTTTCAAGGCTTCCCGCTCTTCTTCGGATGCGTTTGGCTTTGGTTTCAATATCAACTAAACATGTGTCATTTTGAAAGTTATAAGGTCATTTTCTTTATATAATCATCAGTGTCGGGGTCGAAACCAAATTAAGACCTTTTAATTTTAAAATTAGTGGAATTAAATCATAACTCCCTTATTTTTTATAATTTAATTACTATTTAGAACTCTATTCATTTTAAAATTAATCAACTCGTTCCCTTCGTAGTTCAATCATGGCCCTGTCCCTTAACGACATTTAATTTATTAGCTGACTAATTTGAATCCAATGTTATAGATATCAGTTATGGGACGTTATAAGATCAAATTTTAGTGTTTAAATATGATAAGTAAAAAATTAAAATGTTCATGAGATATATTAGTTGAATGAATAGAATTTGAAAATTTTCTAAACGTAGAATTTATATTTATATTTTTAGTAGAATTTATATTTATATTTTTTCTACTGCAAGAAAAAAATATTTATTTAAAGAGGACTTTTCGTTATTAAGAATAGGCTTAAATGAAAAATAAGTGTTCAAATTATACTTTTTAATTTTAGATGTTTAAAGTATTTTTTGGTAAAAATAGGTGTCTAAAGTTTTAACCATACAATTTTAAGTGTCCGACCTTTTAAAAAAACATAAACTTAATAGAGATAAATAGATTATATACTCTTAATTAACAAATAAAGGTAAATTACTATAGAGGTCACCCAAACTTAATAAGGTCTAAACAAAAAACACAAATATCTTGATGGACTAGAATATTGATAATAAGATATGTAGGCATACAAGTAAATGAGAGTTAATTATATATATATATATTTTAAAAATTGTAAAATATAAGGATCCTTGTGGATATTTTTTCGGGATCCCCACAATTATTTATACAGTTACGGTTTGGTTATCTCTACGGTTTGGATATAACAAGCCCTGTCTTCATCTACATTTGAGCTTCGATGATAAAACCTCCCCGTCATGATTGAAGGTTACTATTATTCTTATCACATTGATTCAAATCGCCACAATTTTTCAGATATTCCCTCCCCAATTCTTACCCCTATTCATAAACCTTATAATTATCATACTTCTGTAAGTTATACAGTTTGAAATATTTTCCTTCAATTTTTCTAGAATTTGAAATTGTTAAGTCAAATGGCTATGATTGTTTTATTTTTTTTCCATTCAAATCCAAATCAAACCCCACAAAACATAAAAATAACCTTTTTAATAAATTGAAACAAAATTCGTGCGAGCAATGGATAAAAAAAATCTGACTTTGGTCAATGAACACGCCGTTTTGGAAAATAATAAAAAGAATTTTCAATTTGATTATTTTTCAAAGTCGATTAATAATTTGACTCTTTTTACAAATTATCGAAAGTTATCATCCGCATAGTATTGTTGTACGTTTACAATTTTTGTCTAGATATAATTATATTTATTTAAGGTTTAATACCAAAATAAGTGTTCAAACTATTCTGTTTTTTTTTAGGTGTCTAATTTTTTTTGTTCTTATTAAGTGCCCAAACTATCATGTTTTTTTCTTTTTAGGTACCCAAACTATCCTGTTTTACCTTTTAGGTGCCTAAATTGTTTTTGCCTCTTTTATGTGCCCAAACTATCATTTTTGGTATAAATATATTTATAATCTAGGCACTTATTTTGAATTAGCCTTTATTTAATATGAAAAAGAATAAATATATTTATTTTTAAAATGTGTATAATTGAATTAAAATTAAAGTTTTATGCGTACAGTTGAGTTAAAATTTAATTTTTGCAGAGCAAGTACATTTGACATATTGGACAAGCTGCTTATTTTAGTTCATTCATTTTCCCTTAGGTCATGAGTTCTAGACTCACTAAGAACACTCCCCTTCCTTCCCTAGCATCCCCTTCCCATCCCCTCTAGGTAGGATTATGATTAAATTTAAAATTGATAAAAAAAAATTAATTTTTACGTGTATAACTATAATCAAAACTTATATATTATATTGTATATTTGACCAAAACTTTTGTGTAATTTAATATTCTGATTTAATTTTATTATGTTATATGTTTCATTCAAATACTAATGATTAGTTGTTGGATGAGGTTGTTGTGCTTGCCTCACTGCTACGAACTTCAAATCTGTGACATTTCATTTTTAATGTTTTTACGTTGACATGTCGGTCCAAGGATTTGGCAACGTCACCAGTGACTTCAATTTCAATTTGATTCTTGGGGAACAATCAATGCATCAACTGTGAAATTTAATCTATATTAATTAATTAACTAATTAATACAAAGAAAGTACATTACTTGTATATATTTATTTTAACAACTAAGTATATTCGTATACCCATGATGTATCAATCATAAATTGTTAAAATATTTTAAAAATAAATAACTTTTTTTATTTGACATTTTATTTTTTATTCTAAAATCAATTTATAGGGAAAAATAAATTTTATTCAACAAATAAATGTCTAAATTATAATTTTTCATTTAGGTGTCTAATTTTTTGGTAAAAATAAACGTTTAACATTTATGTATTTATATAGAAAAGGAGTGAAACTGAAATTCGAAAAAAGAAAGACTATGTGTCACATAATTATTGAATAATATTTTTCTAATGGTATACAGAATAATCTGGAAATGATTACGAAATAAAATATTACTTTAACAGAAAAGATTTATGTATTTATATAGAAAAATGAGGTATGCTTTATAAATTACTGTTTTAATTAAGCAAAAATATTAATTATTTTCCTATTCTGTCAAAAGTTAAAGAAATTATTTTTATTTTTTGTGGAGGTTTAGAAGGGCAAAGCATTGGAATTGTACAAAGGTGGCTAAGGAAATTGCGTGCAAGCTCAAGCAAATGCAAATTACAAACACAACCCGACAATAGATTTCGGATTAAATAAATAAATAAATAAATAAAATTCAATTCAATTAATATAAGAGTAATTATTCCATACACATGAAGTAGAAATGAAAGTTTTTATAAGAGTAATTATTCCATATACATGAAGTAGAAATAAAAGTTTTTATAAGTGTCATAATTTTAGAATTTAGGGCTAGATTTTAGAGTTTAAAGGTTAAGGGTTTAGGTTTAGTGTTTTAGAATTGTGTGCATGTGGTTAAAATTTAGGATTTGAGGTTATAATTTAGGGTTTATAAGTTAAAACCTAAACCCCTAACCATATTACTATAAACTCTAAACCATAATCTCTAAACCCCTAAACCTAAACCAATAACCTCTAAACCCTAAATTCTTACTATAAACCCTAAAGCTAAGATACTTGTGAAAATTTTTTGTTTACACCGCATGTGTTCTTAATATAATGTATAAATAGAATTATATATTTAGAGAGAGATAGGATCCTCTTACATTATGACCCTGTTTGACAATTAGAGAATAGCGAATAACAGATTACATTAGCGGGTAGCTGATTTGACTAACGGATTACATTAGTTGATTGTACAAAAGTGTTTGGTAAAATTAACTAATAGCTGATAGCTATTTGATTATTTGAACAAGCAAAATGACATATAAGGATATGGTTAAATTTGATATTTATTTGAATAATTTATTAGTTATTGACATTTTGTATCTATTAATATTAATTAAATTATAAAAATTATTTTTTTAATATAATTATTGAGCATATATGATGTACATATTAATTTTTATGTGTGAAATTATCATTTTAATATAATTTTAATAATTATTAAATTTAGATGTATATATTAATTTTTATCTATGAAATTATATTTTGAATATAATATTATTAATTTTTAAATTTTTATGAATTTATTAGTTTATATATTAATTTCTTATTTATGAAATTATTTTTTATACATTTTATTAGTTAATCAAATTTATGTTATTTAGAGAATTTTTTTATAATTATCAAGGATAAAATAGTCTTTTCTCCAAACCTCTAACTCAAAATGCTCTTAAAAAAAGTTTTTTCAAAATGAGAGATTTCACCTCAATCCGCTCTACAATCATCTATTTACCAAATATTCAAATTAACGAATTTGACTGGTCATACCTCTAAAAATGCTTCAAACCTCTAATTTTAGCTCAAAAAGTTGTTTACCAAATAGGGTCTATGTAAAACTTGAAAGTTTTAAACATTTTTTAGACCGTTTGATGAAGGTAGATGGATGGATGAGATTAATTGTAGAAAATGTGAAGATTGTCACTTAGAAAAAATAAGAAAATAATCTTAGTCATTTATTACCATCATCCAATGGTCCAAAAAAAGTATAAAAGTAATTGAGTTTTAAGCAATGTAAGTGAATCCTATATATATAATCACGTGTAGAATTTAAATATGGATAACATTGTCAAAGTTTGATCGACTTGCCTATGAAATTACATTTTTTCGTGTTTTAAAGTTATTTTTATATAATTAATGTTTTAATAAATTAACTAATAAATTCAATAATATAATTTTTTTGAATGGAATTCAATAATATAATTATACGCAGAGCAACATATAATAATTAATATTATTCATATCTTTGTTTCCATCTCCAGCCGATAATATTATTTTAAGGATTTTGCTATACACAGCCCTGGTATAAGAACAAACAAAATTCTTATCATTAATGCTTATTTACTTTTTAATTGAATTTACTAAAATGAAATTAACTATATTCTTAAAATGTTGTACTTAATTAATTTAGGGTGTTTAATGTAACTAATATTCACCTAAAAATATTTAGGGTTTAAGGTTTATGATTTAGGATTTAGGTGGTTATAGTGTTTATGGTTTAGAATTTTTGTAGTCTAGGGGTTTATGTTTTTAGGGTTTAAGGTTTAAGTTTTAGTGATTTTAGGGTTTATGGTTTATGTTTAGTGTTTAGAGTTTTATGATTTAGGGTTTAAGGTTCAAGATTTATGATTTAGGATTTATGTGAGTGTAGTGTGTGGTTTATAGTTTAGGTTTATGAGGTGTAGTTTAGGGTTTACGAGGTGGGGTTTGGGTTTTAGGTTTTAGGGTTTAAGATTTATGCTCTATGATATAGTATTTATGGTATATTGTTTATGATTTAGGGTTTAGAGTTTATGCTATATTGTTTAAGGTTTAGGGTTTAAACGCTATTCAAATGTCATAAATTTTATGCTTGCTTTTAGGATAATTAACGAAATAATATTTTTGTTTAGTATTAATTATATCTACAATTAATTCTATCTTAGTATATTCTATTAAAAAAGGAAATAACATTAATTATAAAAATCTTACAAATTTTAAACATTTCCCTGAGAGTTGTATATAACAAAACCCTTATTTTAATCCGAATTTGAATTATCTTATGCCACCGAATCACTCCTTAAATTTCGTTTTCATTTTTTTTTTTTTGCATTTTCAAGTTTCTTCGGGCAGTCCTTTTTTGAACATAGAAATTTAAAAACAATGATTCCTTATAAAATATAGTTGAATTTGAATCTCCCAAATTCTATATAGTCTAATTTTTTAGTTCAAATTGATAAATATATTCTTAAAGAATTTCTTCTTAGAAAAATATATTATTTATTTAACAAGAAGTTAAGTAATTATTTTATTAAAAAATCTCCCGAACCGATTCATAAATCCTCTAAATTTTAGTTAATTAAATCGAAAGTTATTGCATGTTTAAACGTTTTTAATAGTGTTAATGTGATTACAGAGTAATATGTGTTCATACTTTTTTTTAACTATTTGACAATGCACATATAACTTGCAAACAAAGTTGCTCGAACTCCCATTTCCTAAGATAAACATAATCATCTTTTTCACTTAGACTACTCGGTGAGTTCACATTTAAACGTTTTTGAACTTATAATTTTAGATCATCGTAATATCAATGATATTAACCGAATTAACACCGTCAATATTTCCACCTACAAAAAAGGAGTGCCAAAATTTTACAATTTCCTAATTTTTGTATGCATCGAGGACCAAATTGTAATTTAATTACTTTATTACAACCCTCAAAATTTAATGCGTATAGGGATTGGAATTGATAGATTTTTAATTCGATTAATCAAGAATTTCATTTCTTTTGATCGTAAGGTTATTATGCATATTAAAGTTTCATGCGATCAGTATATGAAATATTCATTTACATGATACTTCTAGTTTTGACTTTTAGTTAAAGATTGATTGTTTTGAATTCGACTTTAATTTCGGCAAATGCATGCTTAAGGAAATTTTGAGAAACAATCAAAGATTTCGGTTTTTTTTTTTTATTTCTGATAGCCCCATTCAGACAGTCTTGTGTTGGGTTATTTCAGAAACTTAAGTGTTATGAAAAATTTCAGTTTTGACTGTTACATAATTTTAAATTTGAATATCGGTATATTTATATTATATATTCTGAGATAAATTAATTGAAACATTAAGTTACAAAAGTGATCTCTATTGTGAACATTATTTTATTTAAAAATATAGAAAGTTTTGTGCATGTAAGTCGGATTATGTAGTATTAACCGGCCCAAAGGAAGGTTAATAATTAACATTATTATATGTGCAACTGTGGTAATAAACATGTGATAATTATTCAGTTTTATATGTGAGCAATAAATAGGCCCAAAGGAAGATTTCTGTTTGACATGTTCTTATTATCAATGTTTGATTACTGTACCAAGATATCACTTGCAAGTTAATGTTTTGTCCAAAGATGAAATATTAATGGAATGTATGGTATCTTGATATGGTGTTTACCTTTATTCAAATTTATTATTATTTTGGTTATCTTTTAATTTGATTGAATAAATTAAGACAAATATTTTGAAACAATTAAATTCATATTTTGGCTTCGGATGTCTAATATTTTAATGGATTAATTGAAACATAATGTCACCAAAGTGACTGCTTTTGTGTAGATTAGTTTATTTAAAATATTAAGATAATTATGGGTTTTTGTAATTCATGCGTTTATTAATTGGCCCAAAGAAAAGTTAATATTTGGCAGAATTACAATGACAACTGTGGCGATAAATGTGTGATAATTATAATGTATTTTATGTGAACAATACGTTAGTCCAAAGATTAATCTATTGTTTGACATAGTTTATTGTCAATGTTTGATTGCTACAATAAGAGTACCGTTTACAGTTAATATTACTGTCCAAAGACTTGATATTAATGTTGTGCATGGTATCTTGAGGGGAACTAGTCATTATTTTGAATTTATTGTTTATTTATGGATATGGATGTGAGCTTGTTTTTATTTATTTATTTTTGTTCTCTATTTAGCTAATTTAGTTTTTGCTATCACAATATCTGTTAATATACATTCTACACTCATGTTTAGTGAAATTAATTTCAAGGAATAGAAAAGGCACTTGCATAAAGTATTTGGTTGTATGAACATAGATCTTGCACTAAGGGAAGAACAACTTGCACCTCTCATGGCGGTAAGCACTCATAAAAGGGATTTTGAGAAGTGAGTTCATTCAAATTGCATGAGTTTAATGATCATAAAGTACAACATTCTAGAATTCTTTATGAGCACAAATCTAAAGATATTACTCATATTAATGGTTTCCTTGACGAAATTAAGAAATATTTTACCCAAAACATTAAGGTTAAGATGACATCACTTACGCCTTCTTTGATGTCTATGAAATATAACGGTTAAGGGAATGTGAGGGAGTACATTATGAAAATGTTTAATATTGCTTCAAAATTTAAGGCACATAAGATCGAACTTTCTAACAGTTGTTTGTTCTTATACTTTTGGTACCGCTTCCTATACAGTTTAACCAATTAAAAAAATGGTTACAACTGTCAAAAGGAGAAGCAGACTCTAATTGAGCTCATTTCTCATTGTGTTAAAGAGGAAGAAAGGTTGAAGCATTATAAGTGTAAAAGTACTCATTTGGCTAGTGCTCATTTAGTTAATGTCTCTAAGAATAAGGGCAATAAAAATATATTAGAATAAAGTTGCTAAGGGCCCTACTCAAAAGAAACAACAATAAGTTACAAAGTGTTTATTCTTTTATATAAGTTAGGACACATGTGAAGAAATTAAACTTCAAAAGTGAGCAACTACTTCAGTTATTTTGAGTGACCCATGGGCTGTAAATTTTATGATCCCACAATTAGGATAATTTTAAGGAGATATTTATAATATTTTTAGGATGCTGAGTTTGAAAGGAGAAATAAGGTTAGATATATTGCTATTGAGGAGGAATTGGATTATAATTTAATTCATACTATCACTTTTGACGATGTTTAGGTTTTCATACCTATCATTAATCAAGAAGTGAATCAAGTACCTCACAAAACAAGGTTGAAGAACTCCTATTCAAGATAAGGTAATTATTTCAGGAGAACAAACTCGACAACCTTTAAAAAAAGTTTCATTAAAGAGGTCCACGAGAGGAAGATGAAATACTATTCCAGATTATTATATTATATTTCTTCAAAAACAAATAAGGTAACAATGGAATGATAGGAAATGACTCAATCATTTTTTATCAGACCATATAAGTTCTAACTATCACAAGTGGATTGATGTCATTCAAGAAGAGTGGAATTTTATGCAAGACAATAAAGTTTAGGAACTTGTCTCATTACTTGAAGGTGCAAACCAATTAGTTGTAAATGGATATTTAAAATCAAGAGGAATGCAAATGGTAATGTAGATAAGTATAAGGCGTGTCTTGTATCTAAATGATGTACTCTAAAAGAAGACATTCATTTTGTGGAGACTTTCTCTCAAGTTTCATTGAAAGACTCTTTTAAGATAATCACGACGCTTGTTGCTTATTTTAATCTTGAGCTACATAAGATGGATGTTAAACTTGTGTTTTTCAATGGTGACATTGAAGAAATAAATTATATGGTACAATCATAGATTTGTGTTTAATGATACAAAAGCAATGATATGTGAATTAAAGAAATTCATCTATGAGCTTAAGTAGAACTCTCATTAATGATATTACAAATTTCACCAAGTAATTATCTCGTTCAGTTTTGAGATAAATTCGGTTGACAACTGTGTATACTGCAAGTTCAGTGGGAGTAAACCAATTGATACTCAAATTGCTAAAGAAGACAAATTTAGTCTTACTCAATGCCCTAAAAGTAACCTTGAAATTTAGAAAATACAAATGATTCCATATGCATAAGCTATTGAGAATCTAATTTATGCTCAAGTATATATGCGTTCAGATATTGCGTACATTGTTGGAATGTTATACAGATATTTAAACAATTATAGTATGAACTATTGGATAGCAGCCAATAGGGTTATGAGATATCTTTAGAGAACAAAAATTACATGCTCACATATCGGAGTTTTGGTAAGTTAGAGATCATCAAGTTTACAGACTTCGATTCTATTAGAATATTGATGCAAAAGAATTTTGTCATATGGGCTGCTAATTATCGATTGAATAGAAAGACCACTTCGGTTATTTTGTGATAATAAATATGCATTCATTTATTCTATAAATAATAGGAACACTTTAAATTTAAAGCACATAAATATTAAGTTCCTAGTTGTTAAAGAAAATTCACAGTGGTTGTGTGTCTATAGAGCATGCTGGTACAAACTCCATAATTGCACGCTTATTAAGAAATTGACACCCTAGGTCTTTCATGAGCACACTACTCATGTGGGTGTAATGTTATTTAAGGATATTCAGTTTTAGTGGGAGTTTGTAATTTTGAAAAATGCTCATTCGTTTTAGACACAATTTCGGTTACTTCAGTTTAAGGATATTTTAAGATTATTTTTTTGCAGAAATAAAGTTCTTTTGGTTTATGCACACTCTGAATTCAATAAAGTTTGATCTCGCTAAGGTTTAGGAGGACTAGTTGGAAATATACATGTTTGGTTCACATTTCATGTAATTTTCCATGCCATGCATCCATGATTGATCTATGTCATCTGACTATATTTGTATACGTGACCATTGATGGGTCTTGTCATGATTGATATGACAAAGGTTGCTTTGATCCTATATGGATATAGTTGATGGACGAGATTGTTACAGAATACCTATTATATAATAGCAAATTTTGAGCTCATAAGGTTGTACATTTGTCAGGAAACATATGTTGCCCAAGTGGGAGATTGTTGGATTAAAATCCGCAATTGTGGGCGTGTCATAGGTAAATAAAAGTGTGGCACAAAATCAAGTGACCAATTATGTTAGGCGTGTCATAGGTAAATAAAAGTGTAGATACCGTAAGATATATTTATAATTCAATGAGGGGCAGAGTTATAAATATTTAATTAATAATCAACTATATAAAGAGGCAGTGGTCCCCAAGAAATAGGTTAACTTGTTTTTCTCTCCTTCCCCGTCAGAGAGTTTTACGTCAAGAGAAAACCTATTTTCTTGGAAGATCAATACCAAAGATTTGAGATTTCAACATCAAGATTCAAGGTTTTCAGTCTATCGATTAATTCTGGTACACTTCCGCATTTAGTTTATTCGGTTTATTATTCTTGATGATTTGACATGATAGATCATGGGTATTAGATATCAGATTTAATTTATGATTTGATTCTAACACGAACTCCCTATGTCGAGGCAAGTAAAATCTAAGTGGTCGATCGTCCGTCTGACACCAATAGAGATTTCGTTGGAGCTACGTCATTTTCGGCTATTTCCCCTCCGTTTTGGTAAGTTTGGTAAGGATTCTGGCCTGTTTTCGATTTGTGAAAATAATGGTTGTATTGTAGAATTATTTTATGTTCTGTTTTCAGCCAATATGAGGCATTTGGGGTTGCCAACGACATTTTCAGCGAGACGCCGGTAAGCCTGAGTTTAAGTAAGTGGGCCGGGTCATTTTTGCCCCAATAACCCGACCTGTATGTCCAAAACTTGATCCAAGTCAGACCCGAACCGCTTCTCTCTGACCTGACCCGACCGAGTCAACTCACCGAGTAAGCTTTCCTCGACGTTCTGAGTCTATTTGTGAAATTCTAACCCAAAAGCCTCTGAATCTGACCTTGAATCTGAACATGCATATGTATTAAATTATTCTGTTCAAAAGCAATGTAATTGAATAAATGACTTATGTGGATTATTATTTGTTTAAAGGTACTCGAGATTCACCTGACCGTTCATCTGCTCAGCCCAGCTCCTCCCGATTCACTCACCAGTGTGCACTCTTAATTACCCGCATGATTTTAGAACAACTCAGTGAAATTAAATAATTAGAATTTATTCTCTTGTAGTAACCTTGCTCTGTTATGATCTAGGATTTAGCACCGCTGCAGAGCATAACGAGGCAGGTGCCTGGTAGACCCTTCTGACCAGCTTTTGAGGTGTGTTCATTGTGTGCAAAATTACGGTTTTAAATATATTTTCTAAAATGATCATGTGCATATAAATATTTTCCTCTGATTGAAAGCATGAATAATTTTATATAATTTGAATACCTTATCTATTTTGGAAACATTATATGGTTATCTGATTAAATGCATTACTACTTTATCTGTTTAATAGTATGCTTATATGTTAGATTTGAAAGCATGATCTCTAGTTACTGTCTTACTATTATAAAACATGTCTGCCACATGATTCATGATATTAATGTATGTTGTACAAATATTGAATTATATCTGGGGTATACTATTGGGGATATGTTATGAAATCTCTACAAGTTCAGCCCTGATCCAGCTGGTAATCCTTGGGTAGGTTTCGACGCCTCGGCTCGGGTAATTCCTTATGGACCTAAGGCAGCACGTTAGGTTGGCTCCTATGCCCATTAGGCCTAAGGTAAGTCCTTATGGATTCAGTTTTGGGGAACTGCATATCGGTGTACGGTTGGGAGTAGTTAAGTATAAATAAAACTTTGGTTGCTCTTGAAACATGTTTTACTAAAAGGACTTATACATATCTAAACTATTTATATGTTTTATATGCACTTATTGGAACACACTAAGCTCCCTAGCTCATACCCCCCAAAATTTTCCCTTTCAGATAATTTTGGATAGGCTTCCCAGACCGGGCACTTGGGGGATCGACACATTCGTACTTACATTTTGTTGTAATGTTTCTATCCGCCATGTTGTCTTTATTGGGTGACATGAGCCTATATTTTGATACTGTATGCTTCACTATTTTGCATATGTGGTACATTTTGTAATCAAAATCTGATATGGTTTTAGACTGAACTTTTGGTATTAAACTTATGGTTTATAATTAATATTTGTTTGAACTTTGAACTGTAAATATTTGCATGGGAAGTTTTGGTAGGAAATGTGACCTCCCGGAGTTTGAATTAACGCATAAGCCGGTATAGGGGTTACAATCTTTTAGTTTTTTATATACAAATCATATAGAAAATACAATATCTAAAATAATTTGGGGTGTCTTATTTGTGAAGGTGGCTTTTACCCATGTATACACACATATAAGTCAAGGTGATAAAATGGTACAATTTTTTCTATAGTCCTTTAAAAATTCTAAAATAATAATTTAGTATAATAAAAAAATTGCACTCTAGCCCTTCAATTTTGACATCTCAAAACATAATTTATGCCTTTACCCATGTTCGTATCTACAAATAATAAAATTTGAATTTAATATCTCAAAAATCAGAATTCTTTAACCTTATTATTACTATTAAGTCAAGAATCTACTAATATATATATATATATAATATGTGATATTGCTCCTTTATTAAGTAATATATTGTTGATACTGACACTGATGAGAAATTATAATTCACAACTTGCAAATGATAAATCTGACTTGAAGTTCCCACAAGAAGGAGAGGAGATTAATTAAGGATAATAAATATAATATATTAATTAATTAATATTTGATACATTGTAGGTAGGGGTGTATACGGTTTGATTTCGGTTTAATTCAATAAGTTATTTTAGTAATCATTGATTTTCGGTTCGGTTAATTTCAATTTTTAGTTTTTCCATATTAATGTTGGTTTTTAAATTTTCTATTTTATTTTGACAATATAGATTTATTTTATGACTTTTAAAGATTAAACGGAGAAGTTTTAAAGTATTTTTTAAAAAATATTTATTAAAAAACTTAATTCTTAAAGTAAAAAACAATAATTAATAATTCTATAATATTTTAAGTATAAAATACTTATTTTTTACATTATAAAAATAATTATAAATTAAATAAAAAATTAAATTCAGTTCAATTCAAGAACACGGTTCGTAAACTTGTGAACCATAAACCGTATAAACACCCCGTTGAAATCAGATTCGATTTTTCGGTTAACCATACCCAATCTTAAGTGTCTGTGTATAATTCTATGAACTATCAGTGAATTAGATGATAACATGTCCTCATAAAATTTTAAAATTTTATTTACTTAAATTTATTTTTAATGACATGTCATTATCTGATTATCGAAGATGTATATAATTATATACCTTCATATAATAATAATAAGTTATATATATTAAATATAGGCCAGATGGCATTGCTAGTCAAGGTTGGGAAGAAAGCCCAAAGTGAATATGATAACGTGAAAAATTACATGATTGGGTTTTAGAAAGTTAAAAAGTACCCTAAAATTCCTATTAATATACAAAGCAAATTTAATTTTATATGCTCTTAAAATTTGAGCCAAAAAAGTAAAATAATTAATGAGATCAATCTCGACCATTAAAATTTGTTGATGTGTCCATTAAATATTGATAAGAAAAATCACCAAGCATTGTTATTTAATAGTTAGGTTAACATTTAATCAAATATATTTAGAATAGAGTTGTCGGTCGATTTAAAGTTTTAAATTAAAAACGAATAAATGATTTATCCGACTGACCTCAAATTTGATTGATTAATCAATAGATATAAATCATAATTGATTTAGTTGAACTGATTTAACATTAATCGGTTCGATCAGTTAAGTCGATTAATTGATTTTTTTATGGTGGTGGTGGTGGTGGTTGTGATTGGGTAGGGTTTGAGTTAAAAAAATATATATATCATAAATTTATTAAAATGTTTATAAATAAATAATATATAGTAAAGTTAGTAAATCTATCGTTTCGATTATGAATTTTATTAAAAATATTCGAATTAACTTAGCTAGGTTTTTTTATAGAGTGACTAAATTATATTAGTTAGTATAATACATGGACTTCCCGAGTAATTTGATATTTTCTATATTTATGTGGATAGCCGCTAAATTTGGTTTCCCTGATAAAAAAAATATAGCTAAATCAGTTATTTTAAAGGGTGTGATTTTTTTGACTAAATTTAAAGGGTATGATTTAGCTCGTGTAATAGTGACCTTAGTATTAGTTAATGTTTTTAATCATGCAAAATTAGCTAATGACGAGGGTTTTTTTAGGTTTTGGATTCGAATTAAATCTAGAGTCAAATTAAACGAGATTTAATTTTTACTTATTAAATAGAGATGTATTGCATACAACATCAGTTCTATTGGATTTCTTGAATTTTTTGAACGGTTTATTGTAATTCGGTTTAGTTCGGGTTCTCTATTTTTCTATAGTAATTGTAAGTTTAGATTATTTTATTTTATTTTGATAAAATAATTTTATTTTGATAAAATAATTTTATTTTATGATTTTGACATTATTTGATAAGATTTTAAATTTATTTCCTAAATGTTTTTTAAAGAATAAATTTTAAAGAAAATGAAACAAATACTAATTCTAATATAGTGTTTTTAAGCTATTTTCGTCATTTGAAATATAAAATATTTATTTTAATATTGAAAAAATAAAATTCATTATAAATCAAATGAAAATAGAATTTGATCTGATTCAAATCATCCAAATACTACAATTCGGTTTATTTGTTTCATATATAAAACACTTTCATTACTATTTGCTTGCATTTATAGCTCTTCTTTGTTTGGAAGGTAATATAAAAGCCTTGCGCCTATGGGTGTAAATAATTCGAGTCGAGCTTGAGTTGTGTTGAACTCGATTCGAGTAATTAAGAATTAGAGCCAAGTTCGAACTCGAGTTTAGTAATGTTGTGCTTGATTCGACTCGTTAAAAACTCGAGTCTAATCAAGTCGAGTGTTAACCGAACTTTAATTGGGTTAAACTCAATAGCTCACGGATCTGTCTATCTCAAACCTTCTTGCACCAATGAATAAATGTAGCTTTGTTCTGCTTGCAGACAAGGAGGCAGCTGACCAAGAAAAGGCTGAATTGGTCAGCAAATGGCTACCAAACCGCAAAATGCTACACTTTCATGGTGCCTTCCAAGTCACTAGGATGGTGACTACTTTTAACCAAATTGCATTTCCATTCATTTTATTTTTTTTACATTTATAGTAAATAATCATTTTTGCTATTTAAATGGGGTATCAAATTGTGTTCATAATAGACGTGTCGGTTCTGAATCGAACCTCGTCTGATTCAATCAACCTAAACTTGAACTAGAAACCGATATAATTTGTTCATAAAAAGCTAACAATCTAAACATGTTCAACCGTAACGAATTGACCTGAAAACACTCAAACCTTAAACCAAGATGACTAAAACACAATAACCAAGGAGTTTCTTTCCGAATCTTAAATGGTCCAAGCAATGAGTTTCAGCAAAGGAATGAGTAAGCAGAGTCAATAGATGCAAGCAAAATCAGCAGATTAGAGAAAATAATTCTGCTCTATTACACTTTTTTCGGATATCTAAAATCTTCAGACAAAGTCTAAATCTTTGACATTTCTAAATCTTCGACATTTAATCTACTGATTATGGCTGTCAAAAACAAATTAATCGAAACGATTTACTACTTTACTCCTACAGAAGCCATCAGATCTTCATACTCTGGATCACTTTCCTGGTTTCTTGCATTTACTTTACCACCTCCCTGGTGTTGAGATGCCCCGGGAACAGATGTGGGAGAGAATGGATCATAAACTTGTTGTCTGGCAGGACGGCCCACTGTAGGTCTAGTGGACTGTGGGAAAAGACCGCCGGAAAATTGGGGGTTAGGAGGTGCAAAATTTCCAGGTCTAGGTGGCAGAGGTGGGTAGTTTTGTTGATGCTGCAACGAGTGCCCTGGCCTGGAAGGAAAGGGACTGGCCATATTGGGCGTTTGGGGAGATGGAGCAAAGTTTCTGAATCCCATTTGTGGAACTGGAGGAGCATTCGGAAAAGGACCGTCGCCTGGGAATGCTGCAGGTCTGGATGGAACAGACATGGCATTTTGCTGAGCATTGGGCAGTGAAGAAGACATGTGAGTTTGCGGCAAACCCAACTGATTGCCACTCTGTGGCCTAGGAAACACTTGCATTGCTGGTTGGAGAGTAGAATTGGGCACACCAAACTGGAAAGGTGGTGCTTGTTGTTGAACCGCTGATCTGGGGGCTAGAGCATGCGGATTTGCAGCCTGACCACCTGGTCTTGGAACCATTGGATAGGTCGGTGCATGTGTTTGGTGAGGTTGAAAAGTGAAATCCCCGGCACTTGAATGTTGTGATCTTGCAGCGATAGGTTGATTTATGGGAGCAAAATTTGGCATGTTTCCAGGAATAGAACCAGGTCCTCTTGGCAGAGATGGTGACAATGACATGGGTGGTGCTTGTGAGATCATTGGTCTCGATAACATTGCTGGATTTAGAGATGGATTCGGTGGTGGTGCCATGGAAATGGCGGGTAAAGAGGAATGCATTGGTGGTGGCACAGACATCGGTACTGACACTGCTGTAGGATGTAAAACAGACGGTAATGACGGGGAAGGCCCTAGTGGAGGACCGGGAGGAAAAGACAAGGATGGATGATTAACAGGCGCACCGGTTAATCGAGGACCAGACTGCCCTGGTTGTGGAACTAAAGGATTAGGCACCAGGGAAATAACTGCAGGTGGAGCAAGGTGCCCTGCATTTCCTGCAGGCATAAACGGTCTTGTGCCAGGGAGTGACCCCAGAGCTTGGGGGTGGCTTCCTGTAAGTGAAAGTGAAGATAAATTGCCAGGTTGAGTAGATTGAGGAATTGAATTTGGAACAAGAAAATTTTGAGGACCAGTATGACCCTGAGGATACATCGGGGGCATATGTGGCTGTGAAAATACTTGTCCTGGTCTTGGAAGCTGTGGACTGGATGAAACAAGGGATGAATCTTGAATAATAGTGTTGTATCCAGATGCAGGAGCTGGGCGTGGACCAAAGAGTGAAGACAGGTTTGAAGGTGAGGACTGTGCAGGTAAAGGACGGTTGAGAATAGGTGCCGAAAAATTCGGCAGCATAGGGCTGGTAGAGAACCATGAATTGTGGTATTGAAACTGACCTCGTGAAGATGCTACTGTAAGTTGCAGCACTTGCTCATTTAAAGCAGAATCAGTCGCACAAGATACAGCTGTGTCAGGCATTTGACTAAGAGCACTCATATCATTCCCAGATATTGCAGGCACCGAACCAGCGCCTAAATTTCCCTGCAGAAAAGGTACAAATAGTTATTTTCATAAAGCAATGGCAATAAATATCATTTTGTAATCTCCATCTTTTTCTTGGAGAGTTTTTTTTTTTGATGTTCAGAGTGATGAACTCACTGATATTGAACTAACTAGCAACTCAATCAGTGCCACTGCTCCATCAACTTTCTCAACGGTGTCGGCTGATAGATGAACATACAACTCTTCATAAGCATCTTGGGTTTCATTATCATCAGGCGTAGTAATTTCAACCTGATGAAGAAACACCAGTTATAAGTCAATAATGCTTAATTCAAGCATTCACGAAGATATATTTAAGGCAGACCTTTCTTAAGTGAGAAATAGAAAAAGCTTCAGCAATTAACTTAGATGGTGCTATATTCTCCCAGCCCAAAGAATTACCTTCTCCCCAGTATTTGCTTTAATGCCGTAAACTTGTACTGTAGCTTCAGTTTCCTGATTTGTAAGATGAGCGGTAAATTAAAAGTTTTCACTCAAGAGGAGCATATCAATACATGTACATACATAATATATAATATATATGACTGCATATATATTTCCACAAACACACACACACACAAGTAGAGAGCAAGATCTTCAATAGGTCTCAATGGCCCTTCATAGTTTATAAGTATCAATAGAACAAAATAGCAGAAACCAAATGCTTACCTTTTCTAGTCGCTTCTTAGTATCACTTCCGGGACCAAAGATTAGAGCAACAAAATTGCATCCAGGATATTCTTTCACCTGCAAAACCAATATAGTATCATAATATTCAAGTGTTGTATGCACATAGGCAGAGGATGGAAGAAACTTAATAATATTAGAGAGAGAATAGCTTTGCTGTGAAAGTTGAAACAAACTCGAAGGTTCCCATAACAATCCATTATAACAATTAACCAGTCATTTTTGTTTTCATTTTGGAACAATTGACACAAAAACATAATGACTTCTCTAATGATAACATATGGGTCATGATGGTCAAAGTCAAAAAAATCACTTTGGGTGGATGACAAGATAAACATAATGCATGTATTCCGATCAAAGGGGATGCATGTATAGAATCAAAATGCAGAAGAAATAAATGTGAACCTTAGTATGCATTACGAATGCTGCTTACTAGGAAAAATATTCAAATTCATCAAACTCAACAAAATTTCATATAACTTTGATCAACAAGATTGCCATCAGTTACTTAAAGAGTTAATTGTATCATATGTCCCCAAACTATGACACTCGTTCTAAATTAGTCCCTAAACTTTAGAACATTTCAATTTCATCCTCAAACTATGACCTTTATTCTAAATTGATCCTCATTCTAAATTGGTCCTTAAACTTTTTGAACGTTTTAATTTCATCCACAAATTATCAATATATGCTAATCATATCTTACGTTAGTAAAACCGTTATAAAAATTGTTAATTGTCACGAAATATTGACATGTATTATGTAATAATATGATGTGGTGTAAACGATAATTTGAGGATGAAATTAGAATGTTCAAAAAGTTTGAGAACTAATTTAGAATGAGTCATACTTTGAGGATGAAACCGGAATGCTTAAAAGTTTGGGGATCAATTTAAAATAAAGGCCATAGTTTGAGGATAAAATTGGAATGTTATAAAGTTTATGGACTAATTTAGAATGAGTGTCATAGTTTGAGGGCATATGGTGCAATTAACTCTTCCTTAAATGTATAACTTCTTTCAGAAGTACGGTAAAAATGCAGGAAAAGGATGACATGAGAAAATTTGATGCAATAATATGTTAGTATAAAAATGGGCTTACAGGGATGGGAACAGTTGCCTCTTTCAATAAAGGTTTATAATCTGCCGGTGCTTTGTAACTTGGATTCAATTTTAGTATTTCACCTAGAAGTCAAAAAAACAAAACAATGAAAAACTGAATAAATTAGAGAAAGAGAAATTTTTCTTATCTAGCAAAAGTTGTCGGAGTGACCAATAGCTTCCCGTCTTTCAATCTCCAAAAGTTCTAATTTCTACATTCACAAATTCAGTGTGAGTTGCAAATCTAAAATCCCCAATAAATCAATACAATAAAAAGAATAAACAGGGCTAGCAATATTAACTGTCTCTCTACCTCACTTTGAAGTTGAGTATCAGAAGTGCTTTTAACCATATTCTTAGAAGCTAATGGCGAGTCTTCCATATCCCCAACATCCGGATTTCCTGATTTCAGCTGCTGCATAATCTGATCCACCCGAGCCTGCTCAAAATTTGGACCACCATAGAGGAAGTAATATCACTTAATGGCACCAGGAATATTAATCTCGATGCTAGGGAATTGCTAAGTGGACACTAGCATTTTATCACGCAATGGGGACAAGGGAAATGTTCAATTGCCATCAGATGAGCAATATAAATATTCCTCTCATAATCCAGGGCTACAAATGCCTCCAACTCAGTACTTAAGATAGTTTACAGTTTAAACATGTGGAAAGAACTTCTAAATTTCGATACAAAAATTCAATATGCACTTGCAAAATGACTATGATATGCCCTACTACCAAGGGATGGAGCAAATACCTGATAAGCTAAGGCTCTACCCCTTCTGACAGCAGCATCCTGTGTCAGATCAGGGCTCCATTTTGTTTTCCTCTGACTCTGGTCCATATTATCTTCATTGGCAGCAGCATTTCCTCCAGGTTTTTTACCTCCTCGGAAGATGGGAACCAATGAACCTGACAATTTATTTTTCGGTATTACAAAGCCAGTCTTTGCAGCAAACCTTGAGACCTTTGGGCCTGTGGTTGATGCTGCGGATGAAGTTGTTGCAGACATGTTGGCAACGTGAGGTCCAACGGCAGGTGTCTGGTCAACCTTTGTACTCATCCTGTACGCTCAACAACTTCCTATGGTCCCTGGCATATGTATATAGAATATAAAATTAACGAAAGTTGAGGAGGAATCCACAAATACAGTCAGTTGCCAAACGGAAAAAGGGGGTAAAAGAACTGCCCAGTGCCAACTATATATGATAGGAAGGAAGCAGATAAAAGAATTTGTACAGCAATAAATTCTTAATTTAGTCTTAATGTAAAATCTTACAGTACGATTCAATAGAATCATACTATGATTCAATAGAAACAAGACTCCAAACCAAAGTAGAAGCCCTACATAAGATTAAAACATCAGCATTTAATGAGTGTTCTCTCTTAAACGGATTGACTGTTACTTTGTTAGACATTAAGCCTGGCAATAGAGAGCTAATGCAAGAGAATTTGTAACACGAAAAGCAAAAACCTTCTACAAGAAAGGAGCCTGTCTACATTACGGTATAATAGCCATAGAAAAACACAACTGCGTCTATCTTATAGTTTCAAATGCTAAAAAATCATGTTCACCATCATTCAACAGTGGTCCAAGGTTTTAACAGTATCCTATAATCCTAAATCCAAGCATCCAAAAAGGAAGTAGTCTAATGCATTAACTCGCTGGAAGCCAAAAGAGTTCTTTTTCTCTCTCTTTCGAATAGGAAGGGGGAGGAGAACCGAGCTAGCTCTCCGAGCAGGATACAATCACCTAATTTTGTCACGAGTTCTTGATAAAAAAAATCAATAGTTTAAATTCGTAATGGAACACATCATAAGCAAGCAACAGCAAGCAGTATACAAAATCTTCATCCTACAAAAAACGGAAACTAGCAGTCCAAGCAACTGAATTTTCTTCGTAACTCGAACAATTTAAAGGGAGTCTAAATTGATTCAAACCAACAACCAATAGCAAGCAGTGTAAAACCAAAGCAAATTTACTGATAAATACCTACAGCAGATATCTAATTTACCAACCAAAAACAAAATCAATGGCAGGGAAAAAACAAATAAATAAATAACATAGGAACGAGCATGCTAAACTTACATATTAATCATAATTCCTCAATATATCAGTACTGTTTTCTTTTCCCAAAAATGAAAAGAATTTTTCCCAACTTTCCCAGAGTAAAAGAAAAAAAAAGAAACCAGAAGAATAAGAAATGAGAATCGCAAACGTAATACTAGAACTTAACGGTGTAAAATTCGATGAGGCGAAAGGGTATGAAGAATACCTAGGGTTTAACGGCAGAGGAGCTGAGCTTGAACCGATGGGCTTTTCAAGTTGAACCGAGCGCAGCGAGAGAAGCAAGGTGTCGAGCAGGAAAACTAAAAGGGTTGTGAAATTTGATTACACGATGATCAGCCAAGGTCGTCGGTTATGGCCGATGATCAGAGAAAATGGACCACGCAAAAATGGGCCATCCGAATTAGATCGAATTTAGAAGGATTTGTAATTTTATCCGACAAATAATTTTTTCAAATAATAAAATTTAGGGTAAAGAACCTATTTGGTATCCCTTCGCATGTGTTTCTGTTTTACTACTTCAATTAATTTTTTAATAAAATTATATTTAATATTACATTTTGTTTCATTTTAGTATACGTCGTAATTAAGAAAAAAAATCACACATGATAAGTTATTTAATAGAGAGAAACACATGTGGTATTCTTTCTCATAAGTCTACCACGTATTTTTTTTAGGAAAAACTACATATTTAGTACCCTAACTATGCTCTTGTTGTTGTTTTGGTACTCGGACTATTATTTTTGGCAAAATGGTATCTAACGTTACGTTTTTTTTCTGTTTTGGTACCTCCGCCTTTTAAAATTAAAGAAAATAGTGACGCGGCTTGGGTTAATAATAGTTTTAGTCCAAAAAATTATAAAATCTATCAATTTAGTCTAAAAATCTATAAAATTAAAATATTATTTTAATTTTTAGATTAAAATTGTAAATTCTTTATTTTTCTTCTTCTTTTAGCCGAACATTTTTTTTGGGTTTTTGAGTTTAAAAGCATGCTAGAGACAACTAAAACTTTAGGATTTGTGGATCAATGGGGGCTAATGCAAGGTCCATTTGAGGACCCAAACTCCACGATCGAGATACCGACGAGAATGCGATGGGTTGGGAAAAGGATGAGACAAAATTCAATCAAAATTAATATGATGTTTAAATTGATGGATCTTGGACTAAACTTATAATATATACATATATGTGTGTGTGTGCGCGCGCGCGCGCGTGTGTGTGTTGGACTAAAACTATGATTATACCAAGCCACGTCATCATCTCCATTAGTTTTTAACGGGCGGGTATCAAAACATAACAAAAATATAACGTTAGGTACCATTTGGCCAAAAATAATTGTTGGGGTATTAAAACAGTAATGCGGGCATAGTTGGGTACTAAATATGTGATTTTCCCTATTGTTTATAATTTTATTCAACGTGACAGGCTGACTAGGAGAGAGAAAAATGTGTGACAATCTGTCGTATGTGATTTTTTCTCTTCTAATCAGCCTACTGTTATTTTTTTAACGACAAATGACCAAAATAGAAACAAAATGTAACGTTAGGTACAAATTTATCAAAAAAATGGTATAGAAATAAAAACGAAGTAATGGTTTAGGTACTAAATGAGTAGTTTACCTTAAAATTTTTTATTATTGTTAGGCTTGTATAGATTTCTCTAGAAGACAAATAATGACCATAAGATTAGATTAGTCTCCATAGTCCGTTGAGGACGTGAAAAGCTATAAATAGATGGCATTGGTCATTTGACAAAGCAGCATAAAATCTAAAATAATTTTAGATTAGTCTCCGTTTTCATTTTCTTGGAAAATGAAAAATTGTGAAGAAAACGTGTTTGGTTGTAAAATTATAAAATATTTTTTTTTGGAAAATAAAAACAAAAAAATAAAAATTTAAAAATATAGAAAATATATTTTTATTGAAAATGTTTTAGGAAGGTGGAAAATATGAAAACAAGAGTCTTTTAACTTTAACTTCATCTTAATTCAGGTTCGAATCATTCTAATGTTATTTTTTAAAAAATTTTGGTTTATTTATTCATATTTTATTTATTATTGTTATAGTAATATTTTTATAACTATACTTTTATTTTAATTATTTGATAATTGTTTTTTTTTATATCTAGATACCAAACAAATTTTCACTATTTTCATTTCTAAAAACAAGTTTTCATCCCTATTAACTAAATATTTTTTTATTTTTAAAATACTGAAAATAAAAAATGTTTTCTAAAACCAAACTTGCCCTAAGTTTCTAACCGGAAACAACACTCAATTAAGTTTTTTTTTAGTTATGATTTTTTTCGTCAATGTTTATAGCGGCTAACATGAAAAATGATGATGCATGAGAGGCTAATTAGTTGTTGATTTTTATTAGGGGCTTAATAGGGTTGTTTATGATTTGTTAACCGTACCGTTTATCTAAACGGTCGGTTAATCGTTATAGCGGTTATTAAATTTAGTTAATCGTAACTTAATCGTTAAGAACCGATTAACTGTTAACCGACGATTCTATTACAGGTTAACATGTAACCTATTATAATTTTTTTTCACATGCTCACTACTTCTTTTGAAAACAATGAAACTATATTTTCGATAATTATGGAGTATATTAAAATGTTCATAAAAATGCTTAAATATAGATTCTAAACATTAAGTCCATAATTAATTCAAAAAGTACATACATACTACAAAGTTTCAACACAAGACAAAATACATAAATTTCATACTTACTTTAAAATTTCAAGTTTTAACGGTGTTCAACACATAACAATACACCATCAAAGTTTTAAAGAAAAATACTTAACTAACATAATGTAAATGAAATTTCCATAAGTTAGTATTGCAGGTCACAAAAGTTAACTCCATGACCAAATCACTCAAGGTCTTCGCCGACTTTTTCTAAAATAAAATATAACTCATCAATCATAATTGTTTATTGATTAAGTGTTAAATCTTTCAATCCTATATTTAAAATAAGAAACAAGTACAAGAAATATAATGTAATACTAGTAAATCGAAGATGAAAAATAATTATGAATTAGATTACAAAATAGGGTTTAAAAATTAGAAAAGAGGCGTGTGGCTGAAGTTTTTAAAGGTATTTTTATTTTTAAATATGTATATATATATAATAATGGTTAACCATTTGTCAAAATTCGTAACCGTGACCGTAACCATTAACTATAATTTTTAGCGGTTCAGTTAACCAAAACTATTTAACCTTAACAGTTTGGTTAATTAACATGTAAAATGTAACAGTTATACCGTTTAATGGTTACGGTTCACGGTTACGATTAATTATGCACACCCTTAGGGCTTAATCGTTTTTATAATTTTACGATGATCTCTTAAGATTTTTATTTTTATGTTTTTAAAAAGTAGTATTTAAAAATGTAAATTTTTTTGTGACATTGAAATCCTTATGCTATTTTGTTGGCATGAAGACTATAAAAAAAGGTAAAAGCAAGTTTTTTTAGTCCTTTACGTTTAGAGTTTTAATCAATTTGACCCTTGAAAAGTATAAATGTAGATGACTGAAAAATTACATTGTTCAAGTAATGATATTTTTTAAGATTGAGGGTCAAATTGATAAATATATATATATATATATATATGATTAAAAAGTTGTTTAGTCTTTTTATAGTTGCATGGTCGAGAGTTAATCAATTTGACCCTTAAAAAGTATAAATGTAGATGATTGAAAAAATACATTGTTAAAGCAATGATATTATTTTAAGACCGAGGGTCAAATTGATAAAAAAAAATTATAAATATTCAAGATTAAAAAGTTGTTTAGTCTTTTGTATAGTTGCATGGTTAACAATTAATGGTAAAATTGAACAAAAGTTAAAGGAGATACCAAGATGTTCAAATAAAAAACATTACATGAACCCAATGTTGTAAACATAAAGTATAAGGATTAACTTTTTAATTTGGAAATAATATTGTTCCCCTGACATATTTAAATATTGGATGAGTATAGCGCTACGAACTCCGCTGAACACCATTAACGTTGAACACCGTTAAATTGATTAATAAAGATTAAAAGTCTCAAAGACTCAACATACAATTAATAATTATTTAAAATAAATTTTTAATTAAATTATTTTTCATATATATAATTTCTTTAATATTTTTAAAAATAATTAGATTAAATACAAACTATAGTCAATTTAAAAAATAAAAAACCCAAACTTTTTCTTTTGTCATTTCAACCGCCGTTGCCGTTAACCACTGTCTGGCGATGAGATTATCACCGCCGTGTCTTCATCCCTGAGTGACTGCGGTTTGAGCCTAGTCGTCGTCCTCGCCGTTGAATTTTGTAATTAACAAAAAAATCGACTACTGCAAATCTTCGTGCTGATCGGATCTACCCATTCAACTCCTAGGGAAACAACCGGTGCAGATGAGCTCACGACATGCCACGGTGAACTGTGGAATTGAAGTAATCAGAATCAAAAACAGATTAACTTCATTAAATAATTATATATATAGAAAATAATTTAATTAAAATTTAATTTTAAACAATTATTAATTATATGTTGAGTCATTAATTTTTTTAATCTTTATTAATCAATTTAATGGTATTCAACTGTGTTTAGCGGTGTTCGATGCACGTTGTAAAATTTTCCTTAAATGTTTTATAATTTTCAATAATTCTTTTATAGTTTAATAACTTTTATAATTTTATGTAATTATTTTATAATCTTCAATAATTCTTTTAGTTTGATAAGTTTTATAATTTTATGTAATTATTTTATAATTTTCAATAATTCTTTTATATTTTTTATATTTTAAATAACTATTTTATATTTTTAAATGATATTTTAAAGCTTTTTAATCTAAAATGATCTTCGTAAAATAATAATAAACTATTATTCTTTCTAAGCAATAATCGACACCCAATTAAATTTCTCATAAGTCGTCATTTTTATCTAACACGTCACTTGCCACGTTATAACTTTACGGACAGTTAAAAACATTAAAAATAATTAAATAAATTATAATTCATAGTTTAAAGAGTTTAATTAGATCTTACTTTTTATTATGAACTTATTTGATTTTTCATTATTTTTTGTGTTTTATATTAAAGATTTAAGTTTTGAGCTGAAATTTTAGGACTAAAAAGAAGTCACCAAGGTCAAAAACTCAAAATTATGAACATGTTTTTTTAAATAATGTCACGTCATCACCTAAATTCCAACGTGGTATAGGTTTTCTTAACACACATAAGAGAAAAGCATCACATTTTTTTCCGGGAAAATTTAGAAAGATGAGTTGTATGATAAATGCTAACCTTTAAAGATATAAAATATAACTATTCAAAGTCATATGAGAATATTTTATACTTTTTGTTTTATTCTAATAAATTATATTTATTGAATTATATTAATCTTAAATTTTTATTGTAATAAAAAAGCTCTTAAGAAATATGAGTTATATGATATTTGCTTAAATATTTTGTACCCAATATAAAATAAGAGCAATAAACTTATTAAAGTTTTAAATTTTTTTAATTGTTTTCCAAATGCAAAAATTGCATATAGAGTTCTATTGATTATTCTTATTATTGTTGCTTTTGGAGAATGAAACTTTTCAAAATTAAAGTTTTTGAAGTCATACTTACGGACAACTATATTGCAAGAAAGGCTAAATGGACTTGTTTTGACGATATTCTAGAGTGATCTTTTGGAAGAAGTTGATATTAAAAGTATTGTAGATAATTTTGTTTCGAAATATGAAAGAAGAACAACACTTTAAAGCAAAAATATTAAATTTTTTAGATGTTTGTTAGTAATTTTTATGTTACTCATTTTAGTAAATTGCATATGGCCTCTTTTTTTGAAACGCCCCTAATTGATCCCGATATACAAAAAGCTTCTGACATTCGTTGAAAAACGGTCAAACGACGGTCTATGGATCGAACGGACATCTTTTGCCTCGATGCTCGTCCGATGTATGTTGCAGCCATTGATATGTCCTGTGAGATCTTCGGTTACTTTGCTAGATTTCCTTTTGATGTTATTATTGTTTTTGTTATACGTTATGTATTAGAAATTTTCCTTGTTTAATTTCACAATTGTATCTTGTGTTTTGAAGTTGATTTTGAATAAAGTGCACAAATAGTTATTAAATTATCTCTAAAAATATAAACCGGTCATTAAATTTTTAAAAGTTACATAATGACGATTAGATTTTAGTTTTTGTTACAAAATGGTCACTGAGCCGTTAACTGTTGTTAACTAGGTGATGTGACAATTGCAAAAAATTTGAATTGTAGCACATTAATCCTCCATATTTACACATTCAATCAATTTAGTAAATTGATTGAATGTGTAAATATGGAGGTTTAGATGTGCTATTATACAAATTTTCGTAATTGTTACTCCACACTTAACTGCAGGCAATGACTCAGTAACCATTTTGTAACAAAAACTAAAGTTTAATGACCATTATTTAACTTTTAAAAATTTAATGACCAGATTGTATTTTTAGGGATAGTTGAGTGACCATTTATGTACTTTATCCTTGGATTTTTGTCAAAATAGGAAATCAACAGACCACGTTACTATTATCTTGGCGTGTTTAAATCTAGGTACCCGAGGTATGTACCCAAATCTTAAGGTAGTGGTTTAGTCAGATTGTGTTGGTTGGGTACCCGCTAATTGGGTATTCGAAAATTACAGGCCACAAAATTGAATAATTGAGCACTCGAATATAAAAATATATATTTTTTAAACATAAAAATATTTTATTAGTTTAATATAAAAATATTTTACTAGTTTAATATAAAACATGTATTTATTAAATATAAAATATAAAAAATTAAGATTTTTTAGTAGTTGAATATAAATATATATACATTGAATTAAAAATATTTATTTCAAATATATTCGGGTACCAAAAAATTTCAAATTTTGTGACTCAGGCCTGACCTGAGAAATGGCAGGCCGGGTACCTGACTCAAGAGTTGAAAAAAATTATAAAATTACACAAATTTTTTGGTTAGGTCAGCATGTCAATGGTCGGGTCATCTGAGTCGGGTATTTTTGAACACCCCTACTATTTATCTACCTACAATGCAAGTTTTGTCGTGCTTTGACCATGTTTTAATTATTTTTTAAAGAACATAAATCTTTTGTCCTTAAGTATGCCCCTTTTATGTCTCACATTAAAAAATACTAACAAATAAATTTTAAATCTTAACCCTAAATTTCACATCTTAAAACCTAAATCATACACCATTAAAAATATACCATACCCCTAATTCTCTAAACTCTAACCATAACCCCTAGCTTTAAACCTTAAACCCTAAACTATTAACCCACTATTTTAAAGTGAGACACTAAAAGTAGAATAATTAAAAGGCGATGATTTCCATCCTTTATTTTAAATGTCAGAATTCAAAATCAAATAAAAACAGTAAAATACTTATATTTGAACTAGTTGATTTTTTTAAAATTGTAAAACCGACATTCATTCAACAAGAAACAAAAAATATAGAGAAAGAGTCAAAATCAACCCGGCAAACAAACACACAACAGACAACAACAAAACAAACAAGTAAATAAAAAAAAAAGCAACAAAACACACTAAGAAACAACATAAGAAAAAAATAATGAGGAACACCAAAATTCTGAATTAGTCAACTAATAGATGAATATCAGATATTTATATATTTCTAAGGATGTGTTTACCATATTACCATAAAACTTAAATCTCTAACATATTACCATAAAACTTAAGCACTAATCTTTAAACATTAATTTTTAACTATAAACTATAAATTGTAACTGTAATCTCTAAACTTTAAACTTTAAGTTAAATTCGTAAATTTTTTAAATTTTTCTATTTCAAATATCTTAATGTGTTTCAATTCGTTTTGATTAATATTTTTTTATTAATATTCATTTTGATTAATATTGATTTATATAATTTTATTCATGTTGGTACAATATTTTTATAAGGTAAATTTTTTATACATATGAAATACATCTTAATGTGTTTCAATTCGTTTTGATTAATATTGATTTATATAATTTTATTCATGTTGATACAATATTTTTTATAAGGCAAATTTTTGACACATATGATGCTTAATTTTTTACACAAGTCTTTATATTTACACTATAAAATCTAAATATTAAATTCTTAACTCTAACCTCTAAAAACTAAACTTTAAATTCTAAATTTTATACTTAAACCCTATAATCTAAACACATCAACTTTAAACCCTAAACTAAATTCTTAAACTTTAAACTATAAACTAAACTCATACATAAAACTAAAAGACTCGTGTAAACTTTAGTTTACAAGTATTGTGTATCAAAGTATATATATATATATATATATATATATATATATATATATATATATTTGGCTGCCTTTTCGATTTTCACGGCTTCGCCCTGACTGATCTAGACCGATCCGCGTCGCACACGAGAATTTTTTGCATACACAACGTCTCGAACATAAGACATGCTTAAACGATATCAAGCTGCTTACTACTTGGAACGACTATTGTTATTTTTTTTGTATATTTTAATGTTAATATACCAATACCTACAATATTAAACAAAAAAGTACAGTACAGTGTATTGACAAGCTCCATAAACAGCTGAAACAGTCATTATTTTCATATATTTTGGTCACTTCCCCTTTCCTTTCTTCCTCAGTGAGAAAAGAAACAACAATGGAGTCCAAACCTCAAGCTTCAACACTCGGGTCCATCTTCCTCCTGTTGCTACTCGGTTTCGCCAGCTCCAATGTCAACCAAGACAAAGCCGAGTGTTCGAACCAGCTAATGGGGCTGGCTCCGTGCATCCCTTACGTCGACGGCGAGGCGAAAGCGCCGACCATGCCTGTGTGTGCTGATCAAAGACGGAGATGACCCCAGCCTTGGGCTCAAGATCAACGCCACGCTCGCCGCCGCTCTGCCCTCTAGCTGCCGTGCCACTGTTAAAACGACGGATTACATCTGTAAGTAAAAAAAAAAACTTAACGGCTAAACTATGCCTCCTTTTTTAATAGATGCAAGTATTTTTTTTACGAATTAATTATTTAAATTTTTATTTTTAATTAAATAAATGTTTAAAATTTTATTTTAAACTTATTTTAAAGTGAATTAACGCATTAACTTTGATAAAAAAAATATAGCACACATTTCAACTAAAATAACTTTAGGCTTCTATTATAAAAAGGCATAGTTTTTGACACTTATTTTAAAATTAAACCTAAAAAACCCACTATGCTTTGTTTTAATTGTTTCATTAATGGTCTAATTATAGTTTTAATCCCTATATATTAAACATTCAAATACATCCACCTACTATAAACTATTGATTGAGATCGTGACGGCCTCAACCAGGTAACGATTATGACATAAGTTTGATCCAGATCCCGATACAAATATAAGATTTTATATCATAAATATAAGCTATTAAAAAATTATATAAAATATTTATGACTATATCTGTACTTAACATCCCGTCTGTCTATCCCTGATTCGATAATAAAGAGGACAATACATTCTACATTAATTATCTTATTAAAGTTAATCTCGAGTCTAATGCTACTTGAAGTCAAGGTAATTTATATATATAAAAAATACATCTACCACATTTATTATAAGTTTTTTTTTTCTATTTTTTTTGTGGTGTGAACTCAGCCCTGCTGCACTTGGCACCCAATTCCCGGGAAGCAAAGCTATTTGAAGGGTATCAAAAGCTGACTGAAGGGCATCCCAGAGTTGCCCCCACCACGGGTAACATTTGCATCATCTTTACCATCTTTTTTTTTAATTTTATTTATCTCTTTATTCACCCTAATAATCATTATGCATTTTTCATCAGAAGTGACATTTTCTTAGAAAATATTGTTCTTAATTTTTTTAAAGAATTTCAATTTCTCTCAAAATATTTCGGCTTCTTATTTTTTCTTCTTCTGACATATGTGTAGGGAACTCCACTAGCAGTGGTGCAGAAAAGAGTGATGGAGGAAAGGGAAAGAAGTTGGCGGGAATCGAGTTGGCTACAACTTTGGGAGCTTCTCTTTGGATTTTTACCATACGTCAAAACCTTGCTGCGTAATGATGCAACTTATAAACAATTATTATTACTATTTGGTTTAATTATGATTTCCGTCCTTTTATTTTGTGAAACTTGGGCAATTGGTTTTTTATTCGAATCATTAGGGCTGTAAACGAATCAACCGTTCGACGAAAAGTTTGTTTATTTATTAAACGAACATGAACAAAATTTTTTGTTAGTTTAATTAAATGAACAAACACAAACAAAGGGCTTGTTCGTTCATTTATGTTCGTGAACGTTCGGTAATCCGTTCGTTTAAATTTATTCACATATATCAATTTATATTTATTTTTTTCATAATAAAAGCATTATATTTAAAAAAACTAAAAATATATATTAAAAATATGAAATAAAAAGAAAAAAATTAAACAAATACTAAGACTTTAGATTTCTTAAGAAAAAATAAACAATACTCAATATTCGTTTACGTTCATTTATTATTTTAATGAACGGACATGAACAAGAAATTATGTTCGTTTTGTTGTTCGTGTTCGTTGATTTGTTCGTTTAAAATTAAACAAATAAACATGGACATGCCTTCGTTCGTGTTCATTCGGTTAGTTTACATGCCTATGAATCATTAATATGAAAAACAACCGTTTAATTACAATTTGTGTGTAATATATAGATAAAAAGAGTTTAAGATCATATGCCTATTGGTAATTTTAATTACTTTTTTAATTTTTATAAATAAAAGGATGAAATTCAAAATTAAAGTATTTGAAATTTGTAAGGTCGTTGTTTATTTGTTCAACTGTAAAGGTAACGGAGGGGCCCACGAAGATAAATTTTCCGACTGGTAGTGGTGGGTGGTGCTTTGGAAATTTACTTTCGAGTCCGCCAAATGGGTAGTAACAAAGTGTAGTCATTGAATTTAAATTTTAAAATTTTGGAATAATGTCACAATTGGCCCTCCAAGTTTGTCAAATCTTTTAGTGAGACATATGTACTTTTATTAACAATTTCTTCTTAGAAAAGTAGGTATTTAAATTTTTACTCTTAATGAGTCTTAAAACCACAACTTAAAAGAATGAGCGAGTGTTAACTGAAAACTTTAATCATATGCTTTAGATATTATTGACCTGACATATGTACTTTTAAAATATTTAATATGTTTTCATTTTACTATATGTCTCTGACCTTAATGTCGTTAAATATTGACGTTAGAGGAAGCATCATCCTACTCGAGGTAAACCATCTCCGACCAAACCTTTTTATGCATGCAGACGAAATTACCTTAGTAATAGGAAGGATTTATGTCCCAATCAATTTTATTTAGAAACTGCCCGAAAGGCATAATAGATCGGTAGGGGTCACGATCTAAATAATTTTAAAAATTTAAAAAATTGTAAGTTAATTGATGATAAAATTATAATTTAATCCTTTAAAATATCTAATTTATTGTTAATCTTCATATATTTAGATATGTTTAAATAATCTATTTATAAATGAAGCTGTTTTATACAAACCTCCATTACATGTCGTATCACTTATTCTCATGCTACACGCTAACTTTTTACAATATTGTGATTGATTCTTTTTTTATGACTACATGACGACTTTAATGTCATGTCTTGAAATTTGTTCGAGTAAAACTGTATTGATTTGATAACATTTTTTTATCCAATAAAACTAACCGCTATTATAAATTTAAAAAGTATAATATTCTTTTTTTGTGTTTTAAAATTATCCTACTTAAATAGTTTTATTGAAAAATTCAATTATTTTTACTAAACACATTTTCTTTTATACTTTTTTTAGTTTTTCAATAAAATAAATTTTAACTTTTTAATGATGAAATTGTCATTTTAATTATTTTACAACACATCTTTTACACAAATTTTTTCTTTTTAAAATTACGTAAAAAGTTAACAAAAAAACATTATTTTTGGGACGGAGGGAATATGAAATTAAATTATTATTATAGAAATGTGTAATAATTTTCTAAAGAACTCTGAAAAAATAAATCAAGAAGAAGGAAATGCTCCATTGCTAATCCTTTTACAAAGAAAGTATTGGAAACAAAAAAAGAGAGAAAAGCAAAGAGCTCCGTCTCTCTCAAACAAAAAGCATTGGGCTCTCCACCCACGCTTCATTTCTTTCTCCCCAGAAAACTAGAAAATCTCTTCAAAATTTATACTAATTTCGGGGGGAAATTTTGGAATCTAGGGTTAGAGTAGAAGGAAGATGGGGTCTTCGGTGGATTCTAACTCGCATGGGAACCTTGACGAGCAGATTGCGCAGCTGATGCAGTGCAAGCCCTTATCGGAGCAAGAGGTATTGCTTGTTCTTTTTTCACATTCTTAATTGGTTGAAAACGGATCTGTTTGGAAATTATTGTTTCATTTCTTGATCTGTGCCATTTTTTTGCTATCGATCCATTTTTTTTTTCTTTAGTATTTTCTGGGTGTTGGACCAGATCTGCTTTATTTTCTGGATATTGGATCTTTGTGGATTCATTTTTTTTATTTCCTTTCTTGAACTGATCCATTATGTTTCTCCGCGTTCTTGCTTGGTTTTCATTTCCCTAGACTAATACACAGTTTTCCGGAATTGGAGGTTTAGTATTAGTATTTAGTAGTAGTAATTTGATTTCTTTGTTCTTGTTTCTTTCATCTCCCTAGATAAAAGTATTGTTATTGGAGGTTTAATAGTAGTAGCTGTTGACAATTAGCTAAGGAAATTGCTTTTGAGACTTGCCCTTAATTGCCGTTGACAAATGGAAGTTCCTGGTTATCAGCTGTCTCTTTTGATATATTTGGTTATCCTTGCACAAAAAAGCCCTGGTTATCTACCTACAAAAGTACAAATTGGGTGTTTTGAAAGGACAATGTGCAACTATTTGAATTGTTATAAATTTATCTCTTGCTTTTAACTTGCATCTTATTTGGATAGTTTTCTTCAATTTGAAAGCAAACCTTTATTGTCTCTGTGCCTATGCATACACCTTGAAAGGCAACAGACATGGCTGTAGGCTTCTTTTTTGTTTCTTCAATCTTTTATCTTTACTTCATAACTCAGATGCATTAACAATCAAGAAAAGAAGAAAATTAATGTGTCTTTTTCTACATGTTGTGACGGAAGTGTGGGGAACTTCATGGTAGAGTGTATTAATATTATCGATGCTTGATCTTCTTAATATATTTGGCAGTGAAGTGGAGTTAACATTTCCTTCTATGCTAAGAGAATTATTGCTTACTAGAACTCATTGTTACTCACCCCTCTTGTAAATGATAATAAATTTTCTTTTGTAGTTACTGTTACCTGATCTTATTCTGAATGTCTTTATGAATTAGGTTAGGGTGTTATGCGATAAGGCTAAGGAGATACTGGTGGATGAAAGCAATGTTCAGGTGTGCCTTATCATCCATTACCTCTGTCAACACTCACTTTTATTCTGTTTCTATTAGTTCTATCTCAAGATAATGTTTTCCATATTTGAGTTTCCTAATACATTTTCCCCTTAAATATATGGTTAAAAATTAGTTGGTTTAGTACATAATTATTTTGTCTATTTTCTTATTCTGATAAAGTTTTGTTTCTACTGATGATAAGATTCCTGTTTTCTTTTACTGAAACCAGAAATGTATGGAGTCTCTTAGTTTTAGTCTCTTCTTTCTTTATATGATGACTTATAAGATACAAAAAGAATAATCTGTTTGCTCTATTGTTGATAGACTGATTATGACTTGAATGTTTTTGTGTTTGGTGCAAGACAGCCTGTTAAGAGTCCTGTTACAATATGTGGTGATATTCATGGGCAGTTTCATGATCTTGCAGAGCTTTTTCGAATTGGAGGGAAGGTAATTTTTCTGGTTCAGGTTGCGGTGGCGTGTTTTAAATGTGATGCTAACTGCGGGGAACTATTTGCAATGCATGTAGTATTTTGTTCTGTATGGTCTTCAACAGACATTCATATGTCACAATCGCAAGTATCATGCACATCCAATTCTAATTATGTACAATAGATTTCCATATTTTGTGGATGGGGTTAAATGGATTGGCACCATGTTTTAGTGATTTTTTATTTTTAACATTTAGTTTTGCTGCAAATTTTCTGATCAGTGTCCAGATACAAATTACTTGTTCATGGGAGATTATGTTGATCGTGGTTACTATTCAGTTGAAACTGTAACAGTAAGTATGAGTTTCTATCTTTGATTTCCAGCTTTTTAGGTGTTTCACCTGGACTGTATAGTTTTTCTTTTCCTTGTTTATGTTCTTTTTACTAGTAATAGTTCTGCGTATGAAACCTTAGCATATCAACCTTTTTCTTGGTTATGTTTCACGTCGGCCTTAATTAATTTAGGTCAATTATGTTTGGTTGTGGTTTTAACTCATGCATGATTTACGTGTGATTGGCTTTTGTTCAGCTTTTGGTAGCACTCAAAGTGCGGTACCCCCAACGAATAACTATTTTGAGGGGAAATCATGAGAGCCGTCAGGTATGCTTTGTTTCTAAATGATTGTTCATGATATATATAATTTAAACTCTGATAGTTGTTTTTGTTTAAAATGCAGATTACTCAAGTGTATGGGTTTTATGATGAGTGCCTAAGGAAGTGAGTATCTTAGAATCTTTGTATAGGCTTATTATTGTCTATGCCGATATACATCAATTTTGAAAGTTTAGATTGAGGTTGGACTTTCTTTATTTCGAATGCAAACTATTCCTTGTGATCTTTCCTCCCTATTTTATCTTTTCATCAATAATACATGAGAAATTATTTAAATTAGTATTAGTCTGGTTTAGATGTATGACATTTTTTTCAATAGCTCCCGGATTTTCTTTTTTAACAAAAAGGAAGTTTCATGTAAGCTTTGATAGGGTGGCATGTCTATTATTTTATGAGACAATTGGGCAATGAACTAGCTTAAACATTGAATCTTAAAGTACGTTATGCCAATATTATTGGTGGAGCAATGGGATATAACTTGTTTTGCATGCAATTACCTAATTTTACCGGGTTCTGGAGTTTTTGGTGCCTGAAAACAGAATTTACTTAACTTGTCATTGTTGTTCTGAAACTAAAAGGGGATTACTTCTACAAAAACATTTTAATAGTTAAGAAGATAGGAACTACATTCTCTGTTACACTACGATGTATACGCGCGCGCACACACACACACACGCTGGTCCTATGGTTATTATTACTATTAGTAGCAAGCTTCTCTTTAATTAATCTTTTGGTATTTGAAGATGTATTTTTTCTTCTCCATCTTCAGGTATGGCAGTGCCAATGTTTGGAAGATCTTTACTGATCTGTTTGATTATTTTCCACTAACAGCATTGGTTAGTATCTATTATTTATTGTTTAGTGTTGTTTCGATTAACCTTCTGTAACGTTCTATATTGTGTGGATACTTAAGATTAGGTTATTAGGGTGTGCTTTTAGTAGTTAGACACTGTACCACGGACCATCACCAGTTGATTGTTTCTATTTCCACAATGTTTTCAGGAGGTGCAAACTTTTATAAAGTGATTTTTTTATGTATATTATGTTTGACTTAAGCTGGGCTAATGATGTTGCTCCCACTTTTGATTTACCTTGTTATAGTTTAACACCAGAAATCTGTCACAGCAATTATATTTACTTTGTGGTTTTTATTAATGGTTCTTACCTGCTGGGTTTCTTCTGTTTTGAAGGTTGAATCTGAAATTTTCTGTCTCCATGGTGGTTTGTCTCCATCCATTGAAACACTGGATAACATACGCAACTTTGACCGTGTTCAAGAAGTCCCTCATGAGGGTCCCATGTGCGATCTTTTGTGGTCTGACCCTGATGATCGTTGCGGTTGGGGTATTTCTCCAAGGGGTGCTGGATATACCTTTGGCCAAGTATAATACTTCTTGCTTTCCTTTCTTTTGTTTTTTTAATCATCTCTATTTCTTGGAAATGGTTAAAGGACATATTTTATCTTCCCTTATAACTACAATGATGTCTTCAGGACATATCCGAGCAATTTAACCATACAAACAATTTGAAGCTGATTGCTAGGGCTCATCAGCTGGTCATGGAAGGATACAATTGGGGTCATGTAAGTACTCCACCTGCTTCGATCCTTCATCATGAGATCCGATATCGAGATTTGTGTAACTGATATCATTTCTTCCACAGGAACAAAAGGTTGTTACCATATTTAGCGCTCCTAATTATTGCTATCGATGTGGAAACATGGCATCCATCTTGGAAGTTGACGACTGCCAGGGTCATACATTCATTCAGGTAAAGTTGTTCTCTTGCATAAACATGGCACCCTGCATCCAGATCGAGCTATTTACGGTGTTCATATGTACAACCACTCGTATGTACATGTTTATATAAATATTAACAACTATTCTGTTCAAGCAGTTTGAGCCAGCTCCTAGGAGAGGAGAGCCAGACGTAACCCGGAGGACACCTGACTACTTCCTATAAAACAAATCAGCATTGAATCGAGTCTCCGGCAGCTGGTCCCTGTCAATGGGCTTTGCATAGAGGGCTTTTTCAAATTTTAAGATTTAAGATTTGTAATTCACAATGGTGGGTGGCAGCAAAGCCATTGTACAAGGCTGATCACTGATGAGAATACATGGTAAAGGTTGCTTCCTTGAATTTCGCTCGAGCTTCCATGGCCGAAGAGCCGGCAACACTGTTAAGAGGCATATGTACCATTTCCAGCAGACGATGTTAACGCTTCATTTATTTATTTTCATTGATTTTAATTTTTGTTTTTGAGAGTCGGGAGATCTGTAGAAGGATGCTGAGAACATTTTCCATACAATTGATCAATATTTGTCCTTTTCTATCTAAATGCATTTTGAACATATTAGTATAGACACATACAGGTATTTTACCACAACTCTTGTATTTTATCACTTTCGATCTAAACATTTATCCAGTTCAGCCAGAAGTTTTCTGTTAGTTGATTATTTAAGCATTAAACTTTAATTTAAATTTTAATTATGTTATTGGACTATTAAAATAGATGATGTGAATGGATATGTTACTAGTCTGTTGAAACTAAAACTCTTTCCCTTCTCTCTAAAAACCCTAATAATTCTTGCGCCGTTTTTTCAATCTGCCACCACCCGTTGGTAGTTGGTTAAGTTTTTTTCCGGATGAATAATTATTTTTTATTTTTGTTGAGCTGTTGGGCTCATTAGGTGGCGATGCCTTTCGCAAGATTTTTGAGGGAAACGATTTTTTCATGGAATGGTTTATCCGGTGTTTGTTATGGGCGATTTTGTCCGCTGATAGTTGGAGATTCGACGGTGTCTTCACTATCTGATATTTTTTCTGTTCTTTTTGTGTCCCACTCTTTGTTTGTTGCAGGTTTGGTGTCGGCGTCGCGACGGTCGTTGCCCATCCTGATTTTGTAACTCTCTGTTTCGTCGATTGTTGTCTGATTAGCTCGGTTTTTAGCATGTCTTCTTGTGCCTCAGCTGTCGATGCTTTATTCTCTTCGAATGATATTGCTGCTGTCATTCTCCGTTGCATTTCTCCAATCGTTTTTATGTTTTGGTGACCCTCAAAATGACATGCAGTTAGGAGATTTGGTTGCTGGCTCAGTATAGTCTCGGTCTTGGCCGTTGCTTTGTTGTTTTCTTTGCTGTTTCTTCCCATGTTTCCCCTGTTTTTGCGTTGTGCTTGTTTGTGTTGGGTGTTCTTCTCTCCCTTGTTCTTTCATTTTTTTATGTTCTCTTGTGATTGATTTTTGTACTGTTTTTTATTTGTTTATTGCCAGGCGATTTTATGTCTAGCGGTATCATTAAAGCATGAAATATAGTTTACTGTTAAAATAGTATAGATTTTTAGTTTAATGGTATAACCGATATATGTCTAAAAGTTTGATGGTATTTGATATAATTTATTTTTAATTATTTGTTGGTCTAGCATAAATAAAATGAGATGTTAGGTATTTAAATAAGAGCAAGACTCAAATTCTAATATTATGTGAAGTAATTGAGTGGAGAAAATTACAAATTACAATATAAGAATTTTTTTATAATATTTAATTCAAATAACCAATTAATAGATCGTAAATTAATAACTATAAAAATTATATAAAAAATATTTTTTTACTTACGGGTAGGTCTGTTGTACGATAGTTTAAAATACGACTAATATACGGTGTGATCGTTTCTTTCCTTAACTCGGTTAACAATCTAAAATATCAAATATATTGGTAATAATTTTGGTTGCAACTTAAATTGTTATGATTTTTTGTAACATTTCAGGTTTAAGTTTCCAAACTAAAATGTTATATGTATTGGTAACCAATTAGGTTGCAACCTAAATTGTTATATATATTGGTCACAATTTCAGTTATAACTTAAATTATTATGATTTTGGGTAACATTTCAGGTTTAAGTTTCCAAACTAAAATATTATATGTATTGGTAACATTTTAGATTGCAATCTAAATTGGTAATATTTTAGATTGCAATCTAAATTGTTATGATTTTGTATAATATTTTAGGTTGAAACTTAAAATTTTAGTCACTTCAACCTAAATTGTTATATGATATTTGATCGTTCCAGAATGAAAATATTTCACGATAAGTATCAAAACTTTAAGTTTTACTAAAAATCAAGAATTTTAGCTTAAAATCAATATTATAATTTTCATCAATTATCAAATTCTGGGTTTGAATTGTTAAAATCAAGTTTAGATTACTCATATACTTTAAGAAATCTTCATTACCCAATACAAAATCTTAGGTTTAGGTCGGAATTAACAAAATCACCATTAAAGAGTTAAAGAAATTGAACATAAGCTATTTCTTTTATCAATTGCCTAATTTCGAGTTTAATTTGTTAAAATCAAGTTTAGATTACTTATATACTCTAATAAATCTACATTACCCAATAGAAAATCTTAGCTTTAGTTTGAAATTAACAAAATCACCGTTAAAAAGTTAAAGAACTTGAAAATAAGTTATTTCTTCAAATACCTCATTCTGAATTTAATTTGTTAAAAACAAGTTTAGATTACTCATATACTCTAAGAAATCTTCATTACCCAATAGAAACTTTTAGCTTTAATTCGGAGTTAACAAAATCACCATTAAAGAACTAAATAACTTGAAACTCGGCTAGACTCCGACCTAAATATTAGGTAATATTTTAGGTTGCAACCGGAAGTTTCGAAACTTACAAAAAAAAATTAATTCCAACATAAATTGTTATACATATTGGTTACATTTTAGGTTTCATAACAAGTATCGAAACTTAGTCGGAAGTTTCAAAACTCAGAAAAATTGTGTCATTGCAACCTAAAATGGTATACATACTGGTTACATTTTAAGTTTCACTACAATTATCGAAACGTACTCGGAAGTTTTTAAACTTACAAAAAAATTGGCATTCCAACTTAAAATGTTATACATATTGGTTGCATTTTAGTTTTCACGACAAGTATCAATACTTAGTTAAAGTTTCGAAACTCACAAAAAAATTTGTCATTTCAACCTAAAATGTCATACATAGTAGTTAGATTTTAGGTTTCACGCAAGTATCGAAACTTGGTCAGAAGTTTCGAAACTCACAAAAAATGTTGTCATTTCAACCTAAAACATTATACATACTGGTTACATTTTAGGTTTAACGACAAGTATTGAAATTTAGTTGAAAGTTTTGAAACTTACAAAAGATTGTATCATTTCAACCTAAAGTGTTATCCATAGTAGTTACATTTTAGGTTTCACAACAAGTATCTTGTTTTGAGTTTCGAAACTTCCCAACCTAAATTTATGTTTTACTCAAAATCAAGAATTCTAGCTTAAAAATAAAATCACAATTTCATCAATTATTTAATTTCGGATTTAATTTGTTAAAATCAAGTTTATATTACTCATATACTGTAAGAATCTTCATTATCCAATAGAAAATCTTAGGTTTAGGTCGAAATTAACAAAATCACCATTAAAGTATTAAAAAACTTGACAATAAGCTATTTTTTCATCAATTACCTAATTTTGGGTTTTATTTATTAAAATCAAGTTTAGATTACTCATATACTATAAAAACTCTTCATTATCCAACAAAAATCTTAGGTTTGATTCAGAATTAACAAAATCACCATTAAAGAATTAAGTTAAGAACTTGAAAATAAGTTTTAAGAAATTAAAAATAAGTTATTTTAGAAAAAAATCAAATTTTGAAATCCCAATTTAAAATTTTAAACTTTTTGCAGATTTCTCAAATTATTTTCTCCCATTGAAGCATTTTATCCTTTGATCGATAATAATGGAAAATATCATGAGCAGAGACGTTGTTTCACAATGAGTTTCGAAACTTACGATATTCAACTTAAAATATTATAGGTATATGTAATATTTTAGGTTGTAACAAGAAATATTATCAAAGTTTCTAAATTTTAGGTTGCAAACTAAAATACATTTTAAGTTGCAACTAAGGGTGAGCAAAGCTCGACTCAAAAAAACCAAAATTTTTTACTCGACTCGAGGTAAAAAAAAAACTCGACTCGTCTTGACTCGACTCGAAATTTTTTTAAATAAAGTTTGAATTGTAAAATGAAAATTTGAGTAAATCGAATAATTCAAAATTTTTAGTAATTAGTGAATTTATTTTTAAGTTTTGAGTTGAGTTTCTCAATTTTTCCTAATATATATACAGGTATAAAAATATATAAAGAAATATATGTCACATGATAAAATATGAAGAGATATATATGCATATATTATATGATTAGAGAAAGTTGTTTAAAGTGGAGTCAAACCGTACTATAACATAATAAATAATTATAATTAAATTTGTATAAGATTTCAAAAACTCGACTCGAATTTTATAAACTCGAATCGAATCAAAAAAAAATTAAATAAAGTTTGAGTTGTAAAATATGACGCGTCAACTCGAACAACTCAAAATTTTTTACTCGACTTGATCGAACGCTCACCCCTAGTTGCAACCGAAAATGTTACATATTATGGTAAGTTTCGATACTTGTTACTAAGTTTTGAAACTTACCATGTCAACTTAAAATGTTATATCTTTTGGTAACATTTAGGTTGGTGAGTAACATTTTAAGTTCCATGTTTTTTAAATTACCTAAAATGTTATATATTATGGTAAGTTTTGATAATGGTTAGTAAATTTTGAAACTCATCATGTCAATTTAAAATGTTATATCTTTTGGTAACGTTTAGGATAATAACAATTTAAGTTTAGTATTTTTTAAATTACCGGCAATACACTTTCAGTTATACATTTTTTATCTAACGGTCAAATTTTTTTTTTTAAATACTCATCTAATAATTCTAACATCTTGCCGTTTAGTAATCATATACTAACTTACGGTTTTTTAAACTCGCCCGCTGCTTACTAAGCATGGAAATAGAATATATTTATATGGAAAAAATTATATTTTTCAAAATCAATTTTCTAGTTTCGCAATTCATCGCCATCTTGCTTGCTGGATTCTCAACTCTTCTTCGCTTAACAGATAACTTTCTCTCTGCGGTGTTTTTCGTTGAAAGGGGGGGGGGGGAATCGCGGTAAAAGGCTCCAACTGGATTGGGTATTTCAAATTTTCTGCCTTTAATCCCTTATGATTTCTGACGTTTATAAGTTAATCGTCAGTTGCCTCTTATATACTTATGGTCTGTGTAAAATTGTTTGTAATTTTGATATTCAAGTGGCTTTCCATAACTATTGCCTTAATCAATTAGTCAATTTTCATGTTTTTTGTTACCGAATTGGTTTGACGAATGCAGTTTCGATGCTTTCATCGTTGAAAATGCCTAGTATTGTTCATGTAAATTTTGTGGAAATATGAACAGGAAAAAAAGGGAATTTTTTGTTGATTTTAAGTTTGCTATCTCGTAATTGATTCATGGATGCCCATAGAGAGGCTTATGCTGCTGAGTAGCACATAATTAATTCTAGAGAGGCTTATGCCATAGGCGAATCCGAGATAGTCTGATTTGTGATTTTAGTAAAGAAAACGGCGGTGTTAGGATCTCGGAATGACTTGAGAGTTGGAGGTTTGGAGCACTTATCATTTGTTGATCTAAAGATTTGTACTATTTTCTGTCATTCTTGGAAAAAGGAGCAGCCTATAATTTTACAGATTGCTGAAAACCTATTGTTTAGCTTATAGAAACTCTGCGGATGACCTTGGTTTTGAAGTTGTGTGATTAGCTTGATGCCTTGACCTTAATTGTTATGATCGTATTATGTATTGTGTTTCTAGGTTTTGCATTAATTTCGATATTGATGGTCGACTTGGAATATGTTGATCTTTATTATTTCCTATGTTTCATTTCATTTAGCAGGCATGGATGAGCAATTCGTTCTTAGAGTTCCACCTTCTGTTGAATTTTCTGGTGAGGATTTCACTTGGTATACGGCATGCAACTTCATTAGAAATAGGGGTTGAGTGATAAGTGAGAACCAAAAGTAAAGCTTGCGCGTCTATTATTCACATCATCGATGTTTTTTGTTGGAAACACCGTCCACTCATTTTTTTTTTTCTCTCGCATTTCCTCAACCACGTCGGCAGTTGTAGAAGTTTGCGATTGCATCAATGGTGTCAGCTTAAAAAGTTGATCCCCGAAACAAAAACAAAACCATCGAGCAAATCGAAAGCAACGTCAACCTGACTTTTTGTTTCCTTTTCCTTTTCCTTTTCCTACCGGCTTTGCTTTGTTCCAGCGTTGTTTGGGCGGTGCGTAGCAGCATCAGTCAGTCACCTCACGCGAGACAATTAGCAAAACGCGTATCTTTTATATTTACTAACAACTAGGCTGAGCTAACCACTCAGCTATCACCCATGGTCTTCCTGTCAGAACTTTCTCACAATCCTCAGCATGGGCGTAGCCAAATTAATAATTGGAGTGTCGGTTAACCCCCTAAATCTGTTTGAAAATTATATTTTTTATATAATTTGTATATAAAAAATAAAAAATAAATATAATTGACACTTCATTACAAATAAAATGACACCCTTCTATAAATAATTAATTCCTCTTAAATACTGTTCAAAAAAATGACAACCTTTAAATAAATTCCTAACTTCGCCCTTGATCCTCAGCGATCGCAAATTTGACCAAGTAGTAATCATTGTCTAGATAAATAAGTTACATCTCTCCTGACGATTTCCAAAGCAACTCGATCCTATTCAACAAGGCCCTTTGCTTCGAATTATAGAACTCTCAAACGCAAACTCAAACTTCTTAGGCAGATTGCTCTGCGAGAACCAATACTTCTATATGGGTATCAGTATGCCCCTCTAGGTACCGATACTCATCTTCGAGTATCGATACCCACTTTAGGTTCGAAGGAAATAATCACGGCCTCGTATTGATACGCTATTCTTGCATATTGAAACCATGTACCGGTATGCATACCTTGCGTACCGATACCCTACTCATATCAATACGCCCCTTGGCATACCGATATGCTATTTTGCTACTGAAATTGGCAATGGAATAGTGGTATCGGTACGCCCTTGGCCCGTATCGATACCCCTTTATAAAAATACCTAGAAGAGCTCACTTCCAAGAGAGCGTAGCAATACTAGCCTTACTTGTATCGATACACATGCCCAGAACTCCATTTTTGGAGTTTGAATTTCTTTGATTTTGCCCCCTAAACTCAATAATTAAACCTCAAATTAAGCCTTCACGTTATGAAGGAGTTATTAGGTGGACTCCTACCAATTTTATACATTATTAACATCCAATCTTTGATTTACCATTAAAGGGGTTTAAAGCTTCTAAAATCCAACCTTAGCAACCCACAATCATACACCAAGCAAAGCAATTATTTTAGGATCCTCATGAAATGTAGGAGTCAGAAATGTACTGACCTTAAGCAAGCAATCCGAAATGAAGCACCCACCAAGCTTTTTCCACCTCTTTTCCTTGGTTCAAGCTTCCAAACTCAACTTCCACCAAACCTAAAGATGAACACCTTGAAATAAAGATCTTGAGCTGCTGGTAAACTTCTACTTGATGATCATTCTGAGATTCCCTCTCAACAACAAGTTTTCATTTTTAACTTTAAGTTGGGGATGGGTGTTTGAAGGAAGATGAAGATGGGGAAAGAGATAAGAGACAATATGATCTCACCATCTTAAAATTATACAGAAAAATAAAAGAATGAACAACCTTATCTTTTCCTTAAGGGAAAAATACTCCTTTAACCCTCATTAAACATTCCCCATTCAACTACCAACCTAACATCTCCAAAAAGCAAGGCCAATGACTCGGGTTGACCCGACTCTAAGATTTCAAAACTCAGGTCATTATAACTCTCTATTCCTTAAAGAAATATTGCCCTCAAAATTTAAATGAAGGGAGATGATACAACTAATACTAATCCAACCATTTCCCAACTCATACGTAAAAAACTTTGATTCAGGGATTCTCCCTCGAACTTCCTTAGTCGAAACTATAACACCAAACCGTTTGTTTTCTATTTTCCTCTAAAGAACTTTAACGCTTATTCTAAGTAACCAACATCACTCACCACGAATATCAAAGCAGGGTAACAAAACCAACCTCAAGCCATGTTGTCTCAATGCTAACTTAAAGAACTCACTTCTGACGAATTTCTATATCGGTTAACAATCTTCTCTACCATTATCTGTTATTCCAAAACCCTGAACTCAAACCTCATCTATGTTCGAAATGCGGTACCGTCTCTACGATACATCACTAGAGACACTCATTTGTCTAACATCAATACCCTTGCAAGATGTTTTTAAAACATGCTAACCCTTGACAACCGAACCTATCATAGATTTACTTTGAATTAACGACTATTCATCTTGGTTTGTTCAACCAAGTCAGAACCTAATATTTTACTTTATCAGAACTTGCCCTCATACGAATGAAAACTAACTTACGATCCACGAGATTCCACCACTCGAGCCTACTTGATTCAGAGCGAGGACCGTTATCACAAATGAACTCTCACTAGCAACCAAAACCCATCAAGCTATCCTCAAAGGTCTAAGAAAACTCTAGCAATCATCAACAATTTCTAACTGATTCTTTCGATAACATTTCTTTACAACATTAACATCCGGTTACTTCCAACATAGTTGTTAACCCAACATTTTTGCTGCGCTACTTTGATAACTTTTGCACTGCTTACCTTACATGAAGATAACTCATCTCAACTCGATAGAGCGATTTCCCCAACTCAACAAAATCTAGATTAAAAAGGTTCACATGCTAGGCTAACGTCCTTACGACTTGCCCTCAGGGCTTCAACCATTACCTTAACCATGTTTATCACAACCTTTATTTACCTTTACTTTGAACAAACATATGTAATAGGCAGCGATCTTTCAACGTTACTCCTCAGCTTAACATATCAAAAGCACCTTACAAGCCACTCCAACACATGTACGTCTCTAGGCAAAACACTTGGAAACGACACTCAAATGGTCACTTGCACAAGTGTGTCCCCAACAAAGAGTTCGTTAAGTACCATACCACAGAGCGATGGACACTAACAACGAACTCAACCTTACCTTTATCGCGGTTCTAAACCATGATCAAACGATAGTAAGACTGCTCATTCACCAAGGGTACCTTCATACCCTCAAAATATTCACAACTCTAAAGCCTAGAATTCTCAACCCTCGCATATACAACGCAAGTTAAAAACGTCTCTCAACATACATAACCTTCCTTGAGCTAACACCACAGAGTACAACATCCACCTTAGAGAGGTAAAGATCCTACACATATATCACTAACAACCAAAATTAAAAAAATCTAAACTTTAAGACTTCTCGCTTATAACTTATAGCATAAGTTGCACTCTCAACAACACTCTATGCGAAAGGTAACCTCTACAACTAGTAAAAGAGAGTAAATTTAACAAGTCCACAAGGACCGTTACTCTCAATCTTCAACCACCATCTACAATAAAACACGTATTTATCAGCCTTTACAATTATAATTTACTAAATAATTCAACATCAATCTCAAGATTTACCAGAATAAATATTCAACAAGAGGCAACTCAATACATAACGAGGAGTTAAATGGCTATCAAATAACAACTGAAACTAAAACAGAACATAATTACCTAACATATCCTCGGCAGCAAAGCCGTCAACTTTAGCCTAAGCAGAAGGTTGTCTAGCAACGCCTTGCACGTTAACTCTAGTTGTGGATCTCATAGAACCTCTACCTTGATAAACTGACGGTGCCCTAGCTCTACCTCTAGCAAAACTCTAACCACAAAGAGATGTTGCCAACCTCTAGGATTGAGCCAGTGTCTCCTCATCCACAACTAAGTAATATTTTGCCATATACCCTTACGCCCGACACCTATAGCATACCCTCCGACGTAAAAAGTACACTCTAAGGTGATGTCGGCCACAATGCTTAAATGTTGGTGGAGGCGACACTCTAATTGAACCATTATTACTTTCTTTTGGAGTAGAAATCAAAGAGCCCCTACGAACCCTCGATTTAGATCTTAAACTGACTCTCGATAGCTGGTCTAAAGCAACTCTCTTCGAACCCTTCGATGCATACAACCTCTCTTGTGGAACTTGAGAAGAACTTATAATATCTTGGGTCTCCAAATCATGGCCTATAGAATCTTCCATCATGTCTGGTGTCGTATTCTGAAGCCGCTCTAGTACCTTTGCACTATTGGCTAGTTCTAAAAAGATCCTAACTAGACCTGTTATCATGTGTAACTGGAGCTCGACCCTCAAACCATGTCTGAACCTCTTGTACCTTAACTTTTATGTGGCAACTAACTCTGGGTATAACGGCTCAAACATAGAAATTCTTGTCATATCCAAACACTGTCCGATCTCCCTAAACTAGATACATAAATTGGTCTCTTATCTCATCCATATGCATATCACCAATATACTTATTTCAAAACTCATCCAAGAAGATATCTTATGTTGGGAGTGCGGACTGTAGACCCAACTCAACGGTTTTCCACCACTCGTATGCATTGCCCTTAAGAAGAAAACAATACAATCAAGATCATCCTTCAAGCTTTTTCTTATCTGTCTCAAGATTCTTTATGTGTCACGCAACCATTGATCAGTGTTGATCGGGTCATCCTCATCCAAACCCTCAAAATTTTAGGCCAAAAATGGTGAAGCCTCTCTATAGGGGTCTTGCGATGCGTCTCAAATTGCCTTGCAATAGCTTTTACTACTTACAAAAGGGCAGAGGTAAGATCACGAAAGTGACTCGCCCCTCTATTTTTTATTTCTCTTTCCATCAACTCTTTCTGGAACACAAAAAATAAGGCAACACATCAGGATTCCCAATCTTGTAAAAGTACCACTTAAATTTAGGGACTTGTATTCACTAGACACCTTACCACGACGGCTAAACCACATCGGGGTTTCCTATAACTGACTAAACCTAGGCTCTGATACCACTAAATATAACACCCCAATCCTGATTCGAATATAAAGTACTACATTTGGGTCTCTTAAAAATTGACCAATCAAAATTTTCATTTAAAATCACAACTTTGATATTTTTCAAAAACATCTATTTCCATAAATCCACGTAGGTAAATAACATTTAAAATGAGTTTACAAAATATGAGCTCAAATTTAAAATACACCATATACAAAATAATAGTACAAATAGAGTTAGACTCGACTATGGTAAGGTCCTATGAATACATTTTAGTCTAAACTAAAATATCAAGTACTATACTCTAAAACTAGCTTAATGCTGCAAAGTCCTCCACAATGTGCTCCTTCAAAAGATAATATGTCAACCTACGCACGAAAAAACCATAATTTTGCACGCTAAGCTAACAAAGCTCAGTGGTACATTTTTACTCTAACGTAATTCATGAATATGATAAAACAATTATGCATGATAAAATAGTCAAGAATGCATAGATAAAGCTTTACATATAACGAAGATCATCTTCTAGCCTACCCTAGCTAGAGTTCACAATGTTTGTGTCAAGGTATCATTAATTAAAAAAGTCTCACATGCCATCACCTGGCTTTACCATACTCGAGGTCACATAGCCCATCGAGTTACTTGAGCTCACACAACCTACCGAATTAAAGCATACCGTGCCCTAATCATACAGCCCTAGGGTAATATAGCCATCAAATACTATCTACACATCAAGCATAAATAACCAGACATACCTTACACACTTGCCAACGAAGCCTTACACAACCCGTGCTTACACAGCCGTTGGGTTACCCGTGATCACATAGTCATCAGGTTAGTTAGACTATATCCAGATCACCATAGTCACATATACGTCTAAGACATACTTGGATCACAATAGCCACAAGCAATCTTTACCTGAGGTCACTCAGCCATTCAGGTTACTCGAGTCCACATAGTCCATCGAGTTACTCGAGCTTACACAGCCCATCAAGTTATGTTTCTATATCCGGTTCACCATAGCCACGAATAGGTTTCTAACTGTACCTAGATCACATAGCCTGTGGATACGTCGATGTACTCGATCACAGATTTTAAAGTATACATCCTCTTATATAAGTGCCCTTGCATTGACTCTAGGACACATGGATTCCTTACCATAACACACAAGATACATATACTCCCCGAGCATCCAAGAGATAAGAAGCATCAAGCCGAACCATTACAAATGACCCAAGGCATAATTCTATTCATTATAATTATCAATTCATGTCTTTCAAGTTCATTCACGACATTCTTATTTGATTTTCTCATTATTCAAAGCAACTAGACTATACAAGTTTCCATTCAGCACCCGGTAAGGACCCTTTACGCCACACAACATCGATTGATCCACCAAGAATCCTTATGGGTTGCTAATATAATCAATTCACCCAAAGATTACCAAGTCATTAGCCATTTATTTTGCTTATGGGTATTAATCTCGATTTCTCAGTTTTACAACTCATTTTATACCTTTAGAGACCCATTGGGCCCTTTACCTTGAATTCTAGAACTCCCGAATGTAAACTTAAACTTCTTGGGCATATTACTTTGCGAGTACCGATACTCTTATGTGGGTATCGGTATGCCCCTCTAGATACCGATACTCCTCTTCGAGTATTGATACCCACTTTAGGTTCAAAGGAAATAATAACAGCACCGTATCGATACGCCCACTTTGCGTACCAAAACCATGTACCAGTATGTATACCTTGTGTACCGACACTCTACTCATACCGAAATGCCCCTTGGCATATCGATACGCTATTTTGCTACTGGAATTGGCAATAGAATAGTGGTATCGGTATACCCTTGGCTCGTACCTATACCTCTTTGTAAAAACACTTGGAATAGCTAACTTCCAAGAGAGCGTACTGATACTAGCCTAGCCTGCATCGATACGCGTGCCCAGAACTCTATTTTTAAAGTTCAGATTTCTCTGATTTTACCCCCTAAACTCAATAGTTAAACCTCAAAATGAAGCCTACACGTTATGAGAGGTTATTAGGTGGATTTTTACCAATTTTACACATTATCAACATCCAATCTTTGATTTACCATTAAAGGGGTTTAAAGCTTCTAAAACCCAACCTTAGTAACCCACAACCATACACCAAGCAAAGCAATCATTTTAGGATCCTCATGAAATGTCGGAGTCAGAAATGTATTGACCTTAAGCAAGCAAATCCGAAATGAAGCATCCACCAAGCTTCTTCCACATCTTTTCCTTGGTTCAAGCTTCCAAACTCAACTTCCACCAAACCTAGAGATGGACACCTTGATATAAAGATCTTGAGCTGCCGATAAACTTCTCCTTGATGATCAATCCGAGATTCTCTCTCAACAACAAGTTTTTATCTTTAACTTTAAGTTGGGAATTGGTGTTTGAAGGAAGATGAAGATGAAGATGGAAAAAGAGATAGGAGACAAGATGATCTCGCTATCTTAAAATTCTGCAGAAAAATAAGAGAATGGACAACCTTATCCATTCTTTGAGGAAAAATACTCATTTACCCCTCATTAAACATTCCTCATTCAAACACCAACCCAACATCCAACCCCCAAAACTCATGGAAGCCCACCAAAACTCTTACGGGGCTCATTACGGCCTAATATCTCGATCCAATAAGTAAGGTCTGCAACTCGGGTTGACCCGACTTTCGAATTCTAAAACCCGAGTTGTTACACCAGTAGCCTCCGAAAAGACACATTCACCTCAAGAATTCTTAGCTTCTGAAACCCCTACTCTCGGGCTGTTATGTCATTAATGCAACAGCAATCGAGTCTATCTGAACGACCGAGATTGAACCTATCGCCTGGCAGTCAAAGGCTAGACTAAAAAGCCTATCAGCTGAAAGTTAGAACCATCTGGACCCATCAATAGCCATCACTAGACCTGACTCAGTCTCATCAAACAGTGTCCCTCGACTATAAATATCCCTTAGGACGGAGAGTAAATAGACGACCAACTCTCCTCATTGAAGGCTTCCGCACAACCTCACTCATCTTCTCCAGTGGCTCTCCACCCACATTAGAATGGATAAACCACCACTGACCGTCATCACATCTTACCCTTTTTCTTCTCTATCTCTACCTCCCTATTCGATGTATGATATTTTAAACATCAATAATTTTTTTTTAAAAAAATTAAAGGTTCAAATATTACTTTACCTCCGATTAACCCTATTTTTTTTACATAACTACACGGGGTTCTCATCATTTTGAGAGTATCTATAATCTTTGTTTTGTTTTCGAAGTTATAAGTAAAATTATAAATACATTAATTTATTTGTATTATTACAACTAAAATCGATCATTACAACGTACTTTCAACTAGGGACGAACACATGACTTTATGTTAAAGGGCGAACCTATAAAATTTTAGGGGGCGACTTTATAAAATTTTAGGGGATAAAAATAGTTTTTCAATAGAAAATAATATATATTTTTTTAAATTTTCTAAATCACATGCGAATTTCAAATTTTAAGGGGACGACCGTTCTCTCTAACCCGTCGGTACATCCCTGCTTTCAAGATTAATAAATGAAACAGAACAATAACGCTGATAAGAAATGTGTTTTTATAATACAATTGTTTTGAACAAATTAGTAAAAATCATAATTTGCCAACAATATAAAGAATAAGCGATTAAGATTTTATCGATTCCATGTTAAAATTAAGGATGATGTTTCCTTTTCTAGTTTGTAATATATAAAAAATAATAATTATCATAAATTAATTATTTTGAGAAAAAAATTAAAACAAATTATATTAAAAAATTTAAATCAAGTGTGCCAAAATGTCAAAGTAAATCTTCTAGAAGAATGTTACTAGTTAAGTCCACCTTAGGTTAAAGTACAATAAAAGTCGCTCTTCTAAACCTTAAAGTTTGTTTTAGTCCCTCTACTATAAAAATAAATATTTTAATTCTTGTACCTTAAAGTTTGTTTTAGTCCCTCTACTATAAAAATAAATATTTTAATTCTTGTACTCTGCTTAAAAGTTTATTTTAGTCCTTGCACTATACCTAAAAGTTTATTTTAGTCCCTCTATTATAAAAAAGAACGTTTTAGTCCTCATACTTTGAAAAGTAACATTTCATCTACTATAAAAATGAACATTTTAGTTTATGTATGTTTGAAAAGTTAACACTTTGGTCAAAAACACTAAAGTTATTGATAGTTAGCTTAAATATTTTTGTTTAAACACCCTTGAAGTCCCTATCAATTTTGAAATTGAACAAATTGACCTCTTGAAAAAAGAATCATAATTTTATTCAATGTATATTTTCAAAATAATAATAGTAATAGTAATAATAATATTTTTAAAGTAGATAATTTATTAATAATGACAAAGCGGTGTACATTTCTCCTTTTTTATAGAAGTTAAATACATGAATTAATAAATTATTTTCTTTATTAATAAATGAATTAATAGTGTACGTAACTAACTATAAGTATATATAATTTTTCCTTTATATCAATATTAAATAAAGTGTATTAAACAAATTGAACAATTTATAAATCTATTAATATATTAACATTTATTAATTATATAGTGTACATTTTGAAAGTGAATAAGTAATAACGATCTACGATGGTGTTGGCCTTTTCGTAAGTACACGACACATGTCCAATTATGATTAAATATTTTTTAAATAAAATAAACCAAAATGTTATAAAATATTATAATATTTTTAACAAAATATAAGTTTATTATATATTTTCACAATTTAAATTTTTTTAATGAAATGTTAAATATTTTTTATGATTTTTATATCATCTTTTTTAATTAAACCCTTACTCTCCCTTCAAATCTAAAAAAATTAAGAAAAGAACTATGTGCACTTTCTAATTAAACATTTAAATAAATTTTATATTTTGGTTTGTAATTTTAATATTATTTTAAGTGAAGTCGATGGAGTTTGAAGTTGGAATATGAATTAATTTTGCATTTAAATTTCATAAGTGTTTAAAAAATTCATGTAAAAATTCAAAAAAAATGTTTTAAGAGATTAATTTGCTCTAGTTTAAAATTGAGAGGGTCCTAAAGATTGCTTAAACCAAAATATTTAAGCTAATTATCCATTAATTTAGTGTTTTCGATCAAAATATTAACTTTTGAGACGTACAAGGACTAAAATGTTTTTTTTTGTAATAGATGGACTAAAATGAACTTTTAAGTATAGTAAAATGACTAAAATATTCATTTTTATAATACGAAATGACCCATAATATAATTTTTCCGTATGATCAAATATATATATATATATATATTCAACTTATTTGAAAAAAAAATAGTTTATGAAGAGAGATTATAACCTATTAAAATTTTGGGTAAACTACATAAATGATCCCCCGATTATGACCCAATTCTTTGTTGAGTCCTTTGATTATGAGAAGTTACAAATAAGTCACCCGACTAATCGTGACTATCAAATTGGTCCAATTCTATTAAAAAAATAAATGACTGACGTGACAGTTAATTAAATATGTATAATAACATATTTAACCCTCAACTTTTACATTTTATTTTAATTTGGTCTTAAATTTAAAATTTCATCTCTCAATATTTAAATATTACAACATTTTAGTCCCTTAAATCTTAAACTTCATCTTCTTCCCTTCTAAAAAAACAAACATCCATTGATATTAACGGTAGCCATTTGCAACCCCATTTGTATGAGCAATAGAAAATCATTGCAGAACCAAAATCTCCATTGATGTTTACGATAGATCAGAGTTTAGATTTTTAGAAATTTAAAACCATAACGATTCAAACCCTTTTCTGGGATTTCCAAGTCAGCTAGTGGGTCATCTCCCCCATGAAAGCTATTCATGCATGGAAGTCTCAACTTTCAACCACCGCTTTTTTGAAGCTTTCATTTTTAATTAATGATAACAACGCTGTATTGGGCTCTTAATATATTATGTAAATTATGAACACGCCTTTATATAAGCAATCCCCAGGTACAACTTATCACTGGCAGGTTTCATTTTCCCGAGAAACAAACAGAGAGAAAAGTGAAGGATAAGAAAACCGATATCAAAACTCAAGCACTAACCCAACGGCACCCCACTTTTTCATTTGCATTTCATTCCCAGATTTTATACAGTTCAAGGTAATGTTCTTTGTCCCCAAATGCTGGTTTTTTATTTTCTTTCCTTCTGGGAATTGCTTTGGCTTGATGGTTTTGTTATATCCAGATTCCAGAGTTCTTTATTTGGTGTTTTTTTATTGAAAACACTTTTGAAATTTGATCTGAATCCAGTTTGTTCGACAGAAATGGATGTTGGATTTTCCTGGCCATTTGCTAAATGCAGCAGCACAGAAATGGACAGTGGCGGCTCAGAATCAATCACTGTGAAATCCATTAGTTTAGATGAAGGAATCAAAACTCCTCTTAGATCCATCAGTTTCAAAATCTCAGATTCAGAGCCCACCATTCTACAATCATTAGGTTCTGGGAAGGTGATATTGGAAGGATCTGTTAGCTTCAAAGGAATGGACATTCAATCCCCAGATTTTTTCCCGGAATCCCCAAGAAAATCCCAGATTTCAGATCCAAACAACCCACAAATGGAGGCAGCAGTAAGGTTGCAAAAGGTTTACAAGAGCTTCAGGACCAGGAGAAGGCTAGCAGATTGTGCAGTCCTTATTGAGCAGAGCTGGTATGTTAATTTCGATATATTCGGACACGAATATACACCCGAAATCGAGTAACATGGATTGTAAATTGTAATGTAGGTGGAAGCTCTTGGATTTTGCTGAGCTGAAGAGGGGTTCCGTATCGTTTTTCGATATAGATAAACACGAAACGGCTATTTCGCGGTGGTCGAGGGCTAGAATGAGAGCTGCGAAAGTCGGGAAAGGTTTATTAAAGAACGATAAAGCTCGAAAGCTTGCTTTACAACACTGGCTTGAAGCTGTAAGTTGAATTCTGCAGTATGCACAGATGATAGCTCTGCCATTGTTGTTCATTATATGTTACTGATTGAGATTTTCTTTGTGTTATTCAGATTGATCCAAGGCATAGATATGGACATAATTTGCACTTTTATTACAATCAATGGCTCCATTCTCAGAGTCAAGAACCTTTCTTTTACTGGTAATTTTCTTCAATTCTTTGCAGGATTTGTGAAATCGGAACTGAAATAGGAAATGCTTGTTTCAAATATGCAGGTTGGATATAGGGGATGGTAGAGAAGTGAATATCGAAATATGTCCTCGATTGAAGCTTCAACAACAATGCATCAAATATCTTGGACCGGTGGGTCTTTATTTCTCGGTCCGGTACTGTTTAGCACATATTCATACTTGACATGCACACCCGAATCGAGTAACATAGGCTAACTGAGACTGGAGTTATGTTAACCAAAACGAGTTTCGTTATACAGATGGAAAGGAAGCCCTATGAGATTGTTGTGGAAGATGGGAAGTTCATATACAGCCAAACGGGGAAGCTTGTTCAAACAACCGGAGAAAACAGCGATTCAAAGTGGATTTTTGTCCTCAGCACATCGAAGGTCTTGTATGTCGGCATGAAGAAGAAGGGTACATTTCAACATTCTAGCTTCTTGGCCGGTGGCACCACGATTGCTGCCGGTAGATTAGTTGTTGACAATGGTGTCCTTAAGGTACTCTTTCACATCTTTTCTGGTTTCTCTAAAGGATACTTATTCTGCATCTTCGTTTTTCTCAAAGTACTTATGTCTAACATGTTCCGTCGCATGTTATCGTGTTGAAACAGGCGGTTTGGCCTCACAGTGGTCATTATCGTCCTACGGAAGAGAACTTTAACGACTTCATATCGTTTCTAAAGGAGAACAATGTCGATCTTACCGATGTCAAGGTAAAAATAAAATGTCTTCCTATGATTTCATATCGGTTTCTGCAAATGGAACCAATGGCTGACAGATAATGCTTCCTTTTTTGTTACATTCAGATGGCACCGGTTGATGACGAAGAAAGCTTCCATAGAACAAGTAACCATATTCGATTTAATTCATCATCTGAAGACAGCTTAGAGGCTGAAGAAATCTGTGTCAAAGATTTGACCCGAAATTTAGTTGATTCAATGGAAGAAGAAACTGGTGCAGGTGCAGCCCTTGAAGTACCAGTAAAAACTGAGTCATTTGAGGATGCCATTGCTTCACACCAAGATTTGAATCACTCGAATCCAATAGTTCGAGACAAGAAGGTCGATGGAACCAATCATAATATCGAAGCCATTTCCACAGAATCGATCCTCCAAAGGATTAACTCTAAGAAAGGGATGAAATCATATCAATTGGGCAAGCAATTGTCATGCAAATGGACTACAGGGGCAGGTCCCCGGATTGGTTGTGTTAGAGATTTTCCATGGGAGCTCCAATTCAGGGCATTGGAACAAGTGAACTTATCTCCAAGAAGTAATGGACATACGAAATCGTACTTTTCTCCTCGACATACCAGCGGCCTAAATCCGAAGCTATCCGAACCGGCAGCTGCTATGAGGGAAGAGATGAGAACCCAAAGTTTACCTATTCTCAAGAAAGGAGATTTATTGCAGAAAAGTCTGCATTGAAGAATGTTTTGATGCATACAAATACATATATTTTTTTACAAGTAGTTCATTCTTTTTAGTGTGAATAGAGAAAATGATTTTAGGTATTCTTCTCAAAACCTAGAAGATGCAAACATTTTTTTTTAGAATAAAGGATGAGGCCGAAGCCAATACATTAAGCACCCCCTCAATCGAACATGGAGAGGGAGAAGAGGGGCAGAGACATTTCTGAGAAGAAGATTTTGAAGGTCATCATGAGGGACGTCATAGACGGAGAGAGTACCATTGGAAGCTGCACTGATCTTAACCGTGTTGGCTTCTCGACGCAAACATTTCTTTTATTTGTTCATTTCATATCATAAGTTTGACATCACATTTATAGGAATTTATTTTTTCTAAGGAAAAATAATATAATTTTTTGGCAGTTTCAATGGAATTTCACCAGTTTTTGACCTTCAAATCCCATACTTTCTGTTGACAAGAAAATCGCAAATAAAAAAAATATAGATTTTACGTGAAAAATCCTATAAAAAACTATGAATAAAAAGAAGAAGAAATTTATTACAATTGAAAATTTTACAAGTTATAGATTGGAAAAACATATTGAGAGACCTGGTTCGTATTCGAAAATCTCCACATCCACCATAAACTCTATTTTTTTTCTTTCAAATAATTATTCACCAAGTGGATCATATCTTAATAATTTCGTTTTGAAATATTTTTCAAAAGTAATTTTAGAATAACAATACTTTTAAAATAAAAAGCAATTCAAAACACATAGTTTTTGATTTTGAAATCAAAAGTGTATTTCAATAGTTGAAATTTGCAGTTTTTAACTTTTTCAAAAGCACTTTTAAATAAATTTATTCATATTATCGTTGATATCATCAATTCTTTAATATTTTCGAAAGTAATATCTAAAATGGATATTTTATATTTTTCAAAACACTTTTTGAAACCGTTTGAATGTAACTCAATTGAGATTATTATTAGTACAATACATATGAAGACGTAAAATCAAACATGCTTAAGTATTTAATATCTTTTAATTTATAAGCGGGGAGAAGTCTACTACTGATAGATTGATTTTGTACGCGTCCTTAAAGTTGTTTTACACACTCGTAATATTCTATGATTGTATTATTAATATTTTTATAATTTATTTATTAATATAAATCATGAAAAGAGTATATATATAAATAAGAGATAGATCCTCTTACACCAAGAAAACTTAAAAGTTTTACACTTTTTTGTACTGTTAGATGATGTTAAATAGATGACTGACTTTAACAGTAATAAATGATAAGATTATCACAAGAAAAAATAAGAAAATAATCTTAGTCATTTATTTACTATTATCCTACGGCCTAGAGAAAGTGTAAAACAATAATGATCAAATTATTATTTTATTGAAATTTCTTTAACATGCCACCTCAGCTGTTATTAACGAAAAATGACGACATTGGCCATTGCAAAAGTAAATTAAAAATTCAGTGATTGTATTATAAATTTTAAAATTTTAATGATAAAAATGCAAGCACTCTAAAAGCTTAGGACTACTTATGTAGTTTATCTTAAAATATACTCACTTTATCCCATTAAACTTATCTCTTTTGCATGGTCGTCCCGAGCATAGGAGGGAAAGGCGTCCGCCCAGAGCCTATTTTTCTAATATTTAGTATTATGGTCTATTTTTTAATATTTATTATTAGGAGTGTATTCTTAAAATTTAATTCTTCTAATATTTATTGCAGGGGTTCATTTTTTTACAATACTTGTTATTAGGAGCCCAATTTTTAACATTTTTATTAGGGTTCTAATTTTTTTAATATTTGTTATTAGGGTTTTTTTTAATACATGTTATTAGATGTCCAACTTTTTTAATATTCATTATTAGGGTACTGATTTTTTTCAATACTTGTTATTAAGACCCTGTTTTTTAATGTTTTTTTATTAGGTGTTCAATTTTTCCAATATTTGTTATTAGGGGTCTATTATTAATTTTTTTCTCAATATTTGTTATTAGGGTCCAATTTTTTTCAATACTTGTTATCAGGGCCTAATTTTTTCTAACATTTGTTTTTAGGGACATATTTCTAAATTTTTTGTTCGATACTTGTTATTAGAGACCCAATTGTTTTCTAATACATGTTATTAGGGACATACTCTTAAAATTTGATATTTGGGGTCCATTTTTTCACAATATTTGTTATTAGAGTATACTTCTAAAATTCATTTTAAGGGTCCAATTTATTTTATAAAACTTGTTATTAGAGCATAGTTTTCCCCAATATTTATTATTAGGGACATATTCATAAAATTTAATTTTTAATAATTTTTATTAGAGACTTTTTTTTTTGCTAATACTTGTTATTATGATTCTACTTTTAAAATTCAATTTGTTCGACACTTATTAACAGGGGCCTAATTTTTAGATTCGCCCTAGGGCCACCAAAATCTCAGGAACGGGCATGCCCTTTTGTGCAGGGGTGTTCAAACGGCCGATTAAATTGAATTAACCCACCAAATCGAACTAGTCGGTTAAACGGTCAGCCACCGAACTTTTTTCAATCGGTGAACAGTTAAAAAAATTTCAAAGTTCGGTTAACTCGGTTCAAAATCGGTTAATTACCCGAAATATAACAAAAATTAAATATATTATACATATTAAGCCCATATGCATTAAAATTCTAAAACCTACTTCTAACCCAAATGATAAAAATTAATGTTTAATCTAAAATTCTAATAGTTTTATCTATGTTTAGATATTGTTTAAATTAAATACAATTATCGTTGTGAACTAAAAAGTATTTTAAAGGATTTTATTGTGTAATAATTTTGATTAGGAAAACTAATGATAAATTTTGTTTAATTAGAAAACCGATCGAATTAACCGAAATTTGTTCGGTTCGGTTAATTTTTTTGAAAAAGTCCTATACGATTATTGGTTAAAGATTTAAAAAATTCGATTGAACTACCGACCGAATTAACTGTTTGAACACTCACACACTTAAATTGTCCTTTTAGAGATCTTAACAACTTAGGCACATTTTCTTATATACCAATTTTTTTTAGTTTTCTAATAAAATAAAATTTAATTTTTCAAAGATGTAATTGTTATTTTAACTATTTTACAACCTATTTTTTATGTAAATTTTTTATCTGAAAATTACTTGAAAGATGAATAGAGACAATTTTAAAGGGACGGAGGACGTATTTATCACATGAATTTATGTAAAACCACGTACATACACGAGATGAATGGCGAATTCATTTTCAGCCTCACAAAGCTCAGTGCTGTATTAACCGATTAGCTCCCCGTGTCTATTTCATTCGTGAACTAAAAGAGTTTAAACCAAAGAAAACAGGCAGCCATGGATGTTCTCAGAGCTTCTTCCGCCGTTGTCCCTGCACCATACATTCCAACAAGCAAAACCCAGTTTCATAGACCCATCTTTCACAATTTCCCATCAAAACCCGGGTTCAATCCTCTTCATACAAACCCATCGAAATCCAGGTTGTTCACGACCTTATCATCGTCCCCAACGACGAAATCCTTCGAGCCACCTCTGCCGGAAGTCGAGGTCGACAGTGGGGAAGAGAGATTCGATTGGTACTCACAGTGGTACCCAGTGATGCCGGTGTGTGATTTGGATAAAACGAAGCCGCATGCGAAGAGGGTATTGGGGCTTGATCTTGTGGTGTGGTGGGATAGGAATGAGAATGAATGGAAGGTGTTTGATGATACTTGTCCCCATAGATTGGCTCCTTTGTCGGAGGGAAGAATCGATCAATGGGGAAGATTGCAGTGTGTTTACCATGGCTGGTGCTTTGGCGGTAACGGTGACTGCAAAATTATTCCTCAAGCTCCTCCTGATGGACCCCCGGTAACCCCTTTGCTGTCAATTCATATCAATCGATTGGTTCGGATAACATAGTTTGTGTGTGTATGTATATATATTTATAGGCTAAACTAGGTAAGTTATTATAGTAGTTCGATTAACACATCAACAAGTTGCTCTTTAAGTTGTTATAATACCATGAAAGTATCAAGAAAGTGATATAACATTTTTGGATAAGTACAAGCAATTTAGGAGAAGAATACATATTAAAATGATGAAATTTTTAAATATTAAGAGTTGAATTTATTGAATTGTTTCGAGTTAGATCAAATTGATAGACGGTATAAGTTTTGAGACTAAAATGATTATCATTCCATTCCACATTAGAAGAAAAGTGTCATGTTTATAACAATATGTTAATTGAGTGATATGTTTGTAACAATTTTTTAATTGACATGTTTGTAAGTGGAGTGACATGTTTGTAACAATTTTTTTAATTGAGTGACTTGTTTGTAACTTTTAAAAGAAAAGTGACATATTTGTTACTAAACTTATAGTTAAGTGCAGGAACAAACTCATAAATGTCAGGGTGCAAACTGTTAGGGAGCTATATTAGAAATTTAGGGGCACATATTTATAAAATTTCAAGGGTGCAAACTTAGATCAATGATAAAAAAAAACCTACAAAGAAAGTACATAAAATATATGGGAATTTGAAATTTAGCACCGCTCGGTTCATCTCTAATTAAGTGAACTTGGATGTAGTTTACCATATATATATATATATACTGTCTCTTCGTACAAGAATTTGTATCATAATTTATGTTCAGCAAATTTGTGTGCTGTGTAGCTCTTATTTAACTTTGCTTTCAAGTTTGCAGGTCCATACCTTCAAGAAAGCATGTGTGGCTGTGTATCCAAGCACGGTGCAGCATGATATTGTGTGGGTTTGGCCAAATGCTGATCCTCAATACAAAGATATTCTAACGAGGAAAAAGCCGCCTTATATTCCTGTATTGGATGATCCTTCATATACAAAGTTGATGGGAAACAGAGATATTCCTTACGGGTATGCAACTTCCATGGCTCGTCTTATTTGTTGAAAAGTTATTGAATATGTGTCGAACATGAATACGAAGACTCCGAGTAACAAAATCATCGATCGATGTTCGCTGAAATTTGTTCAGGAAACTAACTTTGCATGTTTCAGGTATGATGTGTTGGTTGAAAATCTTATGGATCCTGCTCATGTTCCGTATGCGCATTACGGACTAATGCGCACTCGGACCCCTACGGGTAAGAAGTTATCGATGAATTTCGAGATACAGAATTCGTGCTTCTAAAACTGTACGTTTTGGTTCGCAGTGAAGGTTGACAGAGAAGGGGGGAGACCACTTGAGATGCGAGTCAAGAAGTTGGATATGAATGGCTATGCTGCAAAGCAGGACGGGAGCAATATGTACTTCATTGCACCTTGCATCTTTCATGCTTTTGCTGGTTCCGATGCCGATACTGATTCCGAGGTTGATCAAGAAAATGGATCTGGAGCATCTTCTGAATCCCAAAAGGTTCTATGTTCACTTCACTATGTTGTTATTTACCATTTATCAGTCATTAAAAACCCGGACCGGATCAACTGGTTGAACCGGCAGACTGTCACGTCCTTTGTAGCATATTATACAACTGCAGAATTTCCTTGATTATGCAGGCACCACCGCCGAATCGAAGGCTTTCTTTGATTTTTATGTGTGTTCCGGTTAGTCCTGGTAATAGCAGATTGATTTGGACTTTCCCGAGAAACTTTGGTGTTTGGATCGACAGAATTGTTCCAAGATGGATGTTTCACATTGGACAAAACCTGATTCTTGATTCTGATTTGTATCTTCTTCATGTTGAGGTGATCCCTTTATGTCTGCTCGGTGACGAGTTTCATTCAAAGTATTATGTTGTTCCAACTCCTTGTTCTTCATGAAGTATTCGTGTTCGATATCTATGATTAACAATACGTTTATAGGGATACACATCGAACATGTGACACTCGTAATCGAAACCTTTTTATTTCTCAATGTAGGATCGTAAGATAATGGAAATCGGGTCTACCAACTGGCAAAAAGCTTGTTTTGTGCCTACAAAGTCGGATGCATTAGTGGTCGGTTTCCGAAGGTGGTTCAATAAGTATGCTGGCGGCGAGATTGATTGGAAAGGGAAGTTTAGTGGAGCTCTTCCTCCATCTCCTCCTAGAGAACAGCTGATGGACAGGTAATTTAGTAACTTTGTTATATTACTCCGACTCTTCACCAGTACTTGTATCCAATACCCGAATCAGGCATATATCCGAATATAAGTACGGAGATATATCCTTCCGAATTGTAAAAGAATTAGCATATCCGTAACGAACATGTACACGCATCCAATACTTTTGGCCTGAAAAACATAAGCTACAAACTCGACTTCCATTCGAAATTCTGCAGGTACTGGACTCATGTGGTGAACTGCAATAGTTGCAAAACTGCGTATAAAGGTCTCAATGCGCTCGAAGTATTGCTGCAAATTGTATCCGTTATTTCCATCGGGATCGTTGCTGCAGCGAAGCAGAACATGATGTCGATGATGGCTAGAACTGCGATCGTATCGACGGCTATCGTTTGCTTTGCAGCTTCAAGATGGTTGGCTCATTTCATCTACAAGATTTTCCATTACCATGACTATAACCACGCCGTTGTGTAAATCTGATGTGAACATGACACCCTTTAATTTGTACGTACTATTAAGTTACATAAACTCTAAATCTAGTTTTTTTGGTTTGGGCGAAAAATCACTTTTAAAAATGATTTTAGTGTTAAAAAATTAAGCATTTTGTATTGATTTCACTTTTAAAAAAATAATTCTAAGTTGCTAAAAGTAACCAAAAACACGCCCTAACTGTTATTTTTTTCGATTTTGATTATTGAACTATTTTTAAAATTTACGTATTCTATCAAGACTTAAATATACATTTGGTACTTGGATTAAACCTCTTCTCCTAAGTTGGTACACGAACTAGACACTTTCTCTCAAGTTAACACCTAAAAAATTTGTGCTCCCATTTTGGTACTCAAACTTTAATTCTATCCACTATTTTGATATTTTTATTAACATGTTTAATAACAAAAACTTATACTTTCTATTAATTTAATCCTAATTCAAAATAATAAAAAAAACCTTTATATTAAAAAATTTATTAATTTAGTCATTTTTGTGATACTGTCAAATCAAGCAAGCTCAACGGATCAAAATAACAATGGAATAACAACATTCTATCATAAAAACAACTACAAGTTACTATTAAACTTTTTATATTGGGAAAGTAATGTAACATTTATAGGAGAAAAAAAATAATTTAGGAGAATAACAAAGAGTAAATTGATAGAATATTTAAATATATTGGGTTAAATTTATTAAAATTTTTTGAATTATGACTAAATTTATAGAATGTAAAAGTTTTGGTATCAAACTTGAAAGAACGTGCCTAGTTCAAGTACCATCTTAGGAGCAAAAATTCTTTAAGCACCAACTTGAGAGGAGATATCTAGTTCACGTACCAATTTGAGAGCAAAATTTCTTTAAGTACCAACTTGAGAATGTGTCTAGATCATGTACCAAATGTATATTTAAGTCTTTTATCAATATAATTATAATTTAAACATAAATTAATAAATTTAACCTTCAATATTTACAAATAATTTCAATTAAATCCTATTTAATTTAATAAATTTAACCTAAAAAAGATGGCAATGCGTGTCAATGTCTTATTGGTAAAAATTAAGGAAAACAGGAATGAGTTTGAGGGGATCGAACCTGATGAACTAGTTACTTAGCTAGGTAATATCGATCATTATCATATTTTCTTTATTTTTTCCCAATAAATGATAACACATGGTTATTTGATGACCAAACTAGAAAAATTATGATAAAAAATATACGACATTAATGAACATATTTACAGAAAAATTAATTTGATGACCAAAATAGAAAAAATGATAACAGTTACATGACTAATGATGTAGTTTACCCAAAATAAACCAGCTGATGCTGCTTTCTTATCCTTGCGTTGCTCTGCTTTTGTTTCACTTGCATGTCCCGATTAGGGTTTGTAAAAATTGACCAGATCCGGAAACTCTATTGAAACCGATTCGAGTTTGAACTAGTTGTGACTCGAAATAATGAAGACCTAAACTCAACCGAGTTTGATTGATGTTAATCCGAATTTGAGTTGAACCCAATTATTTTAGATTCGAACCTGACTTGAAAACGACCCAAACCCAAATTGAACCCGATAACGTGATAACTGAACCCGACCTGATATGAATTCGAACTCAAAATTAACCTAGAGATCCGATTTGACCCGACCTGTTACAGACCCGACTTAACATCATCCAGATCTCCGAATCAAGAACAACCAACAAAGTTAAACAAAATAACTAGACACGCATAAAACTAAAAGTAAGTAAACCAACCAATAAATTTAAGAAACCAACTAAAAATTCATTAAGGAGCAATAAAAAATATTAGTGAACAAACAAGATTAGGAGAAATCCAGTTCTTCCACGGTAGGAGAGGAGGATGGTTGTAGAAAGAAATTGAAAAAAAAAATGGTGTCGTATTTGATGAAAAAATATGTTTAATTATCATAGATTTAAATTGTCTTAGATCAAAAATCTTGATATATGATTGAGTTAAGATTTTAAATTTTAAAAGATTATTCATATAAGTTTTAAAATTTTAATATGATTTTATATATACTCATTGAATTAAGATTTTTAAAATTTTAAATATTATTTAAATAATTTTTTAAAGATTTGTAAACGTTATTTAATAATTTCAAAGATTATTCACATAATTGAATATATATTTAGTGAATTAATATTTTAAACTTTAACTTTTTAAAAATTATTAATATAATATTTTAAAGATTTTTAACGTTATTTAATAATTTTTAAAGAATATCTATATATATACTCATAATTTAAGATTTTATTTTTTTGAAAATTTAAATATTATTCATATAATTTTTAAAAATTTTAATTTTTAATATATTTTTATATATACTCATTGAATTAAGATTTTAAATTTTAATATTTTTAAAGATTATTCATATAATTTTTTAAATTTTAATAGAATTATATATATTCATTGTATTAAATTTTTTTAAAAATTATTCATATAATTTTTAAAGATTTGTATTGTTATTTAATAATTTTTAAAGATTGTTCATATGATTTTTGAAATTTTAATATATATAAACTCATTATATTAAGATTTTAATTTTTAATTTTTAAGATTATTCATATATATACTCTTTGAATTAAGATTTTAAAATTTAAATTTTTTAAAGATTTATAATATTATTTAATAAATTTTAAAGATTATTCATATATATGCTCATTGAATTAATATTTTAAATTTTAAAATTTTAAAGATTCTTCATATATTTTTTAAATATGTGTAATGTTATTTAATATTTTTTAAAGATTTTTTATATGATTTTTAATTTTAACTGTTTAATACAATTGTATATATACTCATTGAATTTTATCCGAAACTGATGTGAATTAATTTGACTCGACCCGAAGTCCATTCGAAACTGAATAATCCGGCCTAAATTTTATCCGAAATGGAGATGACCCGACCTGAACTTGACCTGATATCTGGAATGACCTGACCCAAAGTTCATCCGAACTCAAATTAACCCGATAATTAACCGCTTGGACACGAACTTGGTATCGACCGGCCTAAAATTGAGTTGGGATCAACCCGATATTGACCCAAACCCGAGTCAATCCGAACCCGACTCGTCTCGAGTCAAACCATTAACTTGACTTGACATAACTTAAATTCGACCTGACCTAACTTGAAACCCGACCGAATACTCGATTATACGTCCCTAGTCCAATGTATTCTCAACTGTTTAGGGCACAGTAGCCATGGTTTTTTATAGCCAATAATTCACGTGTCAGCTTTCAATTAATTTGTGGCTAGCAAAATTTGATTCAATTAAAAAAATTAAAATTAAAATTTTAATTTAATCGAGTCAATTTAAATTTTCATTGAAATTTTAAGTTCAGCAGAATTTTAATTTGTAAAATTTGAATAATAAAAAAAGCAAAAAATTAAAACATTGTTCTGATTTTTAGCTAAATAATTTAATTGTTTTGTGATTTGGTCAGTTGATTTTTTAGTTTATTCAACTACTTATTTATTTTAAATCTATTTTGACTAAATTTGAATCACATTTCCCTCTATGACTTAAAAATGGGAAAAAACCTTAATACACAAGTTTATAGAGACCTTTTAGTTTTAGGGGTTAAGAGTTTAGTTTAAGGTTTAGAGGTTAGGGTTGTAGGGTTTAGAATTTAAGGTTAGTGTTTAGAATGTAGGGTTTGAGGTTTAGTTTTTTAGGGTTTATGTTTAATTTTGATTTATAGAAGAAATATATAAATTTTACACAGCCTGTGTATCAAATTTAAACCCCTTCAAAATACACATATAATTTCAGTTCTTATTTTTAACAATAATTTTCCTTTTTTACTATTTAATCCCTCAACTTTGTGTTTTATTCCATTTGATCCTCCAAGCACAACTATTTATAAATGATCAATTCCTTGACTCTTTTATCTTTCATTAATACAATGTCCTAAAATTTCCTTCTTTAAAAAATAACACTAAAAACATATTATATTAGATAATATTTAATTTATTAAATAGTATTACAAACATTACATGTACGTGTGAGAAAAAAGAATATGACAAATAAACATACATATATCGTATATTGTTAAAGATACTCGTTTAATTTTTAATAAATTAGTATTATAATATTATAAATAATTATTTTTAAATTTAAACAAAATTTTAAACAAATATATTTTATTCAACCCGATTCAAATTTTATAAACTTATTTCGACTTTAAAAAAACTTGAATAAAATTTAAATAAAAAATAATACTCATAAATTCAACTAACTCATTTTTTGATTTAATTAATGTATATGTAAAAGTCAAACTCAAGAATGAATGATATTAGAAAAAATCCAAAGACTAATAAATGAAATATAGAAAAACTTTTTGATAAAAAAAAGAAATATAGAAAAACTCATAGACTAATAAATGAAGCTTTTACCCTTCAATTTGAGCCACGCAAAGCTCAGAACTGTTTTCCTAGTCAACTCATCACTCGTCCTCTACTTTTGATCCACGCAAAGTTCCCAGGCCAAATCGTAGTTAACTCAAAATGCCCGTTTGTTACTATTTTAGTGGTTTCTCAATATAATAGACTTCTAATAATAATATTAAAAAAAATTAGATCTTTAATAAAAAATAAATTTTAAACAGTTCTAATTAGGGGTGGTGGGTTTAAATTCCACTAATACATAATTAAATTATGATTAAATTTTAAGCTGTTATAGGTCTTTTAAGCAATGTTATAAATTTAAATTATGACGTTGTAAATAGAAAAAAATCAAATTAAAAATGTCGCCCTATAATAAACTTCTTATAAAATTTAATCTGAATTAGTCGACTATAGATCAAAAACAAAGTGTTAAACTAAGAGGCTTAACTATAAATTAAGTAATCAAGCTATGCTTATATTTTGCGATAGCTGATTAATTTTTTTAACTAAAATAGGTATCTCCAGTTTTTTGACCAAAATAAATACTTCAATTGACTTTAAAATAAATAAAAATAAATAATTTTAAGTATTTATTTCAGCTAAAAATAAGATTTTTAATATTTATTTTTGTCAAAAAATAATTTAAATATCTAAAAAAAGAATTATAATTTAAACACTTGTTTTATAGTTGAACGAATAAAAAACAAACAGTTCTTTATTTGTTTCTAATATAAGCGGTGGGACCTGGACGCGGTATTGGCCTGGGACAGGCCTGTTAACTCATGACACGTTCCCTTCATTTTGAACCATGCAAAGCTCACAAGCTGTTTTCAACCAATTCCTAGTCAACTCAGTACTCGTCTTACACGCTCAACACTCTCAACAACGAGTTCTTAAACTCTGCTTACAACTCAGTACTCGTGAGCTAAAATTGGAGTTTAAAGAAAAAACAAACAAACGAAAATCAGCAGCCATGTCCGCCGTTGTTTCTGCTCCATACATTTTAACCAGTAAAACCCAGTTTCATAAACCCATCTTTCAAAACTTTCTGTTGAAATCTAGGTTCACTTCATCTTTCACACCACTTCACAGAAATCTATCGAAATCCAGGTTGTTTACAACCTCGTCATCGTCCCCATCGTTAACAGCGGAATCCATTGAGCCTCCTCTGCTGGAAGTTGAGGTTGACGGTGGGAAAGAGGAGTTCGATTGGTATTCACAGTGGTACCCGGTGATGCCGGTGTGTGATTTGGATAAAACGAAGCCGCATGCGAAGAGGGTATTGGGGCTTGATCTTGTGGTGTGGTGGGATAGGAATGAGAATGAATGGAAGGTGTTTGATGATACTTGTCCCCATAGATTGGCTCCTTTGTCGGAGGGAAGAATCGATCAATGGGGAAGATTGCAGTGTGTTTACCATGGTTGGTGCTTTGGTGGTAACGGTGACTGCAAAATCATTCCTCAGGCTCCCTCCGATGGACCTCCGGTAACCTCTTTGCTTTCACTTCATATTCATCATGTTTAATATCTTCTTGTTGCTTTTATCTTAGAATTGTGATCAATTTTCTGAGCAAATGTTTAAGTTAAAAATTAAGCAAGTTTTGTCTAAGGCCCGATCGGTAGCCGAGTAGGGGCCGAGGAGTCGAGCCAGGTTGGACTCCTATATAGGGGTGAGAATTGGATCAAGTTGAATCGAGTCCAGTAAAAAATTAGAGTTAGGCAAGTTGACGAGTTTATGAAATTCAAATCGAGTTGTTTGAGTTTCTGCACAAATTTAATTGTAAATATTATGGTACTAATTAGTTATAATTAAAACGATTTTCGATTTTTGATATCCATATATAGTAATTAAAGTTGAGTTTATAAAATTTATTCGAGTCAAGATTTTTCGCGTCTAATCAAGTTTTTGTTCATCCCTACTCCTATGGCAAAGCTTTTCCAGCAATGCTTTCTCCGTCCAAAAAATTCGAACTCGAGAGTCGAGACCTTACTAGAAGTTTCTTGTCAATCAACCTAACCAAATAAGCATATAGAAACTAGGCTACATGTAAATTGTTTTCCTCTGTTGTAGTACTTAAGTCCAACCTCAATATATATATTCTTCACTGAATCACTGATCACTCGAGTTAAGTTAACATTGTATCTGTGTGCATATACTGCTTTCTTTGTACAATGTTGATTTTGGGTCATAGTTCATGTTCAGTAATCTCGTGTGATTTTATTGGCAAAAGGGGTAACTTTGCTTTCGAATTTGCAGGTGCATACATTCAAGAAAGCATGTGTGGCTGTGTATCCAAGCATGGTTCAGCATGATATTTTGTGGGTTTGGCCAAATGCCGATCCTCAATACAAAGATATTATAAAGAACAAAAAGCCCCCTCACTTTCCTGTATTGGATGATCCTTCATTTTCGAAGGTGATGGCAAACAGAGATATTCCTTATGGGTATGCAGCTCGTCTTATTTGTTGAAAGTTTCTTCAAGAGTCCGAGTAACATACGAGGCGTAAAATCATCAATGTTTGATGAAATTTGTTCAAGACACTAACTTTGTGTTTTCAGGTATGAAATTTTGATTGAAAATCTTATGGATCCTGCTCATATTCCGTATGCGCATTACGGACTAGGACCAGTTCCGGAACCTAAGGGTAAGAAGTTCTTCATGTATTTTGAGATATGGATTTCATGCATCTAAAATTGTACATTCTGGTTCACAGTGAAGGTTGACAGGGAAGGGGGCAGACCATATGAGATGCAAATCAAGAAGTTGGACATAAATGGTTACACCGGAACGCAGGACGGAACCAGTTCATACTTCATTGCACCTTGCATCTTTCATGCTTACGCCGATGCTGATACCGATACCGAGGATGATCAAGGAAATGGATCTGCAACATCTTCTGAATTCCAAAAGGTTCAGACCAGAACAGCTGGTTTAACTATTCTATGTTTTCCAGTGGTTTTTTACTCGTACAAAGTAATTTGTGCAGGCACCACCACCAAATCAAAGACTTTCTTTGATTTTTATGTGTGTTCCGGTTAGTCCAGGTAATAGCCGGGTGATTTGGACTTTCCCAAGAAACTTTGGTGTTTGGATTGACAAAATTGTTCCGAGATGGATGTTTCACATTCGATCGAATCTGTTTTTCGACTCTGATTTGTATCTTCTTCATGTTGAGGTGATTCCTTTCTACCTGGCTTGTTGATGAGTTTCATTCAAAATATTATGCTGTTTTTTCTTGAAGTATTCGTATCTTGCATCTCTTCTTGAAGTATATTTAGATATTGGTACGGATGGAGATATGACCTTCTAATGCGGCCGAAAAATTTAAAGGAAAAACAAAATAAAATCGAACACACTTGCATCAGACACATACCCGTGTCTAACACTCTAATGGAACCTTTTTTGTTCTCAATGCAGGAGCGTAAGATAATGGAAATTGGGGTTACCAATTGGCAAAAAGCTTGTTTTGTGCCTACAAAGTCAGATGCCTTTGTGGTCGGTTTCCGAAGGTGGTTCAACAAGTATGCCGGCGGTGAGATTGATTGGAAAGGGAAGTTTAGTGGACCTCTTCCTCCATCCCCTCCAAGAGAACAGCTGATGGACAGGTAAATTTAGTAACTTTGTTATATTTTCTCCGACTCTTCACTAGTACCCTTGCTTGATACGAACCTGTACATGCATCCGACACTCTTTGCCCGAGAAACATAAGCTACAACCTCGACTTCCACTCGGAACTGTGCAGGTACTGGACTCATGTGGTGAATTGCAAGAGTTGTGAAGCTGCATATAAAGGTCTCAACGCACTCGAAGTAATGCTTCAGATCATATCCGTTATTTCCATCGGGATCGTTGCCGCAACGAAGCAGAACATGATGTCAATGGCGGCTAGAACAGCGATCGTATCGACAGCTATCATTTGCTTTGCAGCTTCAAGGTGGCTGGCTCATTTCATATGCAAGACTTTCCATTACCATGACTATGACCATTCTGTTATATAAATTTGATATGAATATTACACTCTTTACTTTGTATGTAAGGTTAAGCAAGCTGAACCCTTTTTCTATACCAACGATGATTAGAAATTAAATATACAGATTCTATACTATTAAACATCGAATCACGAGTAGAGTGATAAAAGATTTGATATTTGAAATTCAATTTGAAAACCTTCAAATCTATTGTGTTCTTGGAGTATCAAACTCCGGTCAAATGGACGAAACCGGACGAATGTGATGCTTTTTGGAGGTTTAGGAACAAGAAAGAGAAGTCTTGGAGAAAGTATAGGGAATTTAGGAGGTTCCAGTTCGGGATCAGTGAGAATTGTACCATAAGGTGATCCATACGGGTTGGTGGCATTCGTGAATCAATGCTCGGCCACCTTGGATTGGGCCTAACACCACGAGAAGTGGCGGTGGGAACCGGAAGCCAAAGCTTGTACCAGCGATACGGGATGAAGCGATAAACAATACGATTCCGACTTTGGGTTCGGAAATGAACTTTAGGAAAGGGAGGTATCTGTATTATGCAAGGGGAGGGAACTACTGCGAGGGAATGAATCATTACTTGTGGAGTTTCCTGTGTGGTTTAGGGGAAGCCGTGTATTTGAATAGGACATTTGTGATAGCTTTGAGCTTATGTTTATCGGCGACTTACAGTTCGAGCAACAAAGACAAGGAGAGAAAGGATTTTCGGTTTTATTTCGATTTCGAGTATCTTAAGGATACGGTGTCTGTCGTGGGGGAGAGCGAGTTCTTGAGAGATTGGAAGCAATGGGATAAGGGACGTAGCAATGGGATAAGGGACATAAACGAAAAGTGCCGGTGAAAAAGGTAAAGACCTATAAAATCACACCAATGCAACTCAAGAAAGATACGAGCACAATCATATGGAGGCAGTTTGACGGTCCGGAGCCGGAAAACTATCGGTCTCAGGTATGTGAAGGGGCAAGCAGCTAAGTACATTCACAGGCCTTGGCATGCGATATGGAAATCGAAGCAATTGATGAATATTGTGACTGAGATCAGCGGTCGGATGGACTAGGATTTTGACGCCCTGCATGTGGTTCGAGGGGAAAAAACACAGAACAAACAGCTTTGGCCTCACTTGGATACCGATACGTCCCCAGATGCAATTCTCACGAAGTTTAAAGAAATGGTTCAGCCATGGAGGAAACTTTACGTCGCGACGAGCGAGCCGTTCTACAATTACTTTGATAACTTGGAGCGAGTGGTACAACGAGACAACGATGCTGAACAACGGGAAACCAGTCGAGTTCGACGGATACATGAGAGCTGCCATGGATACTGAGGTACTTTACCGGTCGAAGATCCGTGTAGAAACCTTTTATAATTTGACCAAAGATTGCAAGGATGGAATTAATACATGGTGAATAGGTTATTTTGTTCCTTGATTTCATTCACACTGCTTGTTATGCCCTTTAAATTCCTTTATTTTGTTAGAAAAAATGTAATTTTATTGAGATTAATTCGGTCAAAATTTGTTAAACAAAATTGTTTGGCTTTTGAGGCTGTATGGAATTGCCAGAGCCAGAGAAAAAAAAATGCCGATAAACCCGGGAAAAATGAACTTTTATTTCGATGCATCGATTTTAATCCTCCATTGTTGAGATCTCTACAACCCCATTTTTTCCTCTTATCTTCTGAATCTGGTTGAGGAAAATCCAGGTCATCTGCATTACAGAACACTTAGATTCAGTGTCATCAGGGATAATTCGGAACTCGTTTCGATTCTTTCGGCTCAAAGTTGAGTCGAGAATCGAATATGGACAAGTTTATAACGTACGTACCATGACACGAGGAGCAATTCTAACACAATATACAGGGAATCCGGTGTAGAATTTCAACGGTCCGCCGGACTTGAGGGTCTTCATGGTGCAGTCTAATGAGCCAGAGTATGGATACTTTCCCTCAGCATCAGGTTGCATTTTCTGGATTTGTGTCTTCACATAGTCAAACGGTAAACTGCAAGCCGAAGCAAAGAAACTTGAAACCGCACTCGCACCTGAGATGAAGAAAACGAAGAGCATTCATCGAAAGTCATCCTCGTACACTATGATTCTGCTTCGGACTAAACCAAGAACGTACAGCTAAATATTTCACTCTTACCTACCACAGTTGCGGCTTCACCTAAGCCGAGGGAATCCTTGAAAAACACGACGCTTTGATCATACGAGGCGAGCATTCCCATGATCAATGCCATGGCTAGGACTACGGTCGGACCAGCACGTTTCCAAAGTGCCAGAACCCCTTCGTCTCCAACAATAGGATAGAGAGCATGGAATGCATTCGAGTAGTTTCGGCGCTGAGCAGCTGGTAGAGTGGCATCAGCTTGCATACGGATAAGCGCCAAATCTGCAGGGCTGCTGAAACAGGCTCCGATGGCACCGGCAGTCAGACCACATAATGGTAAACTGCAAGCCGAAGCAAAGAAACCTGAAACCGCACTCACACCTGAGATGAAGAAAACGAAGAGCATTCATCGAAAGTCATCCTCGTACACTATGATTCTGCTTCGGACTAAACCAAGAACGTACAGCTAAATATTTCACTCTTACCTACCACAGTTGCGGCTTCACCTAAGCCGAGGGAATCCTTGAAAAACACGACGCTTTGATCATACGAGGCGAGCATTCCCATGTTCAATGCCATGGCTAGGACTACGGTCGGACCAGCACGTTTCCAAAGTGCCAGAACCCCTTCGTCTCCAACAATAGGATAGAGAGCATGGAATGCATTCGAGTAGTTTCGGCGCTGAGCAGCTGGTAGAGTGGCATCAGCTTGCATACGGATAAGCGCCAAATCTGCAGGGCTGCTGAAACAGGCTCCGATGGCACCGGCAGTCAGACCACATAATGGTAAACTGCAAGCCGAAGCAAAGAAACCTGAAACCGCACTCGCACCTGAGATGAAGAAAACGAAGAGCATTCATCGAAAGTCATCCTCGTACACTATGATTCTGCTTCGGACTAAACCAAGAACGTACAGCTAAATATTTCACTCTTACCTACCACAGTTGCGGCTTCACCTAAGCCGAGGGAATCCTTGAAAAACACGACGCTTTGATCATACGAGGCGAGCATTCCCATGTTCAATGCCATGGCTAGGACTACGGTCGGACCAGCACGTTTCCAAAGTGCCAGAACCCCTTCGTCTCCAACAATAGGATAGAGAGCATGGAATGCATTCGAGTAGTTTCGGCGCTGAGCAGCTGGTAGAGTGGCATCAGCTTGCATACGGATAAGCGCCAAATCTGCAGGGCTGCTGAAACAGGCTCCGATGGCACCGGCAGTCAGACCACATAATGCCTTCTGATATAGAGGAAGGGGCTTCCCATCATTGACTTCAATTGCTTTGGTTGTCAACATTCTGCAGAACAAACAATCGAAACACAATCAAAAGCTAAATCGGAATCGATGATGATAATCTGGGTTTAGCCTCGGAAGAAAACGAGAATCTGTCCCATTCATAGAGACTCACTTGAATGATCCGAGTCGAGCAGTAGTGTATGTAGCTTGCCTGAGCAGTCCAGCTGATAGCCCCTGCCCAAAATAATACAAGTGAGACCAACTCGTCGAGAAAGACTCTATGAATGGGACATATTACGTATACCTATATCGGACACTCATGTTCGAATCCGAATATCCGATTAACACAAAAAATACCATTAACCATTCGGATTCAACCGAGAAAATCTAAGAACATTCTTCAATTGCGAAAAACTGAGAATAGGCTACAAATCCAGACACAAGCAGCTTATCACATCCAATTAAAACAGTACTGAATTCCAATCTTCTGGGAAACAGATTTCAATAAAACCTAATGCTTGAAAACGCTAGAACAATCATATAAACATGACTCATAAGATTGAAAAGAAAATAAAAATCAAAACTTGAATGAAATTGTGGGAAAAAACAACCTTGTAAAAGGCACCAATGCCTTCATTTTGAAGCATGTTCTTGGTGACAGATGCTGCTGAACCCTGACCAAGTTGGATTCTCACCTGCTCCAAACAACCAATAATCAACAAAACAAACCCAAGCAAAACCCAGATCTTAAAAAACAGAAAAGAACCCAAAAATGGAGAAAAATTAACCTTGATCATGTCAATGGGTTGGATGACACAAGTGGCAAGCATGCCAGAGGTGCCACCATTGATGAAAGGATTAACGTTTGGCCAAACCCCAGCTTGGGTTTTTCTTCTCATTTTCCATTTCTTTGATTGAAAACAAGGAAACTGAAATGGTGATGAAGAAAGGAAAGGAGCTGATGTCATGTGCTTTTATTACACAATCTTCTTCAAACCTCCTTTGTCATGTGCTGGTGTCAGCTTCCAAATGTAGACAGGTTCTTCCATTGTTGCACCAACTGCAGTCTCCCTGTGGGCAAAATACAAGAGGCGGAAGTTGCTTGGGTTTTAATTACAGGACAGCTGAGGTTTTCATAAAGGTTGGTTATAAATGCACATCGACACGTTGGCGACATGCATGCATATTTATGTTTGATAGATACGGTCATAAATATACAAAAAAAAAAAACTTATTGAACAACAATTTCTCTAATTTTGTCTTGTCAAGTCCCTGCCTCTCCGCTGCTTTAGTTTTTGAGGTAATTTTCATAGCTTCCCTTTCTCAACTGATATATCTATTTGTTCTTGCTAAAGCAGTGAATTGTCGAATATGATCCTTCAAATATACGAATATATATAGCAAAGATCTTTATATATATATATATATATATATTCTTTCAGGAAGCACTTGTAAACGTCATGGAAGGAAGTGGCAACGGCAGCTCCTACAATTCTCCAGGTACTCAATTCTTGGTATTTTCAAAATTTCAGTTACTTCTTTTTTCTCTTAATTTTTTTACTGGTTTAAATATATCAAAGGTCCCTGTACTATCTCAAAGTTTAAAATTTAGCCTTTATTTTATTTTTATTTGAAAATCTTAATCTTTCCATTAACCTCCATCTAATTTTACCGCTAATTGTTGACTTAGTAGTTATAAAAAGGGTCAAATTGATATATACTGTAAATGTATGACTAAAAAAAGCTATTTTGCTCTTTTATAGCTGTAATTTTCAAATAAAAAATAGTATATAAATTCAATGCCTTAAAACTAAAGTATAAGACTGAATTTTAAAATAGCATATGTTTAAAATATTTTTATGATATGAAACACCAAACTAAAACACTTGAAAAGCTTCAGTGAAATCTCCATCAGAGTTGGAAACACTACAGAAACAGCATGTGGAGAAAACAGTAAAGATCCAGGAGCTTAAAAAGCAAATCGAAGCCCTGAAGCTTCGTTTAGAGAAGACGAAGATGGCAACAACGGCAGTGAAGAAGGGTGTCGCTGATGAGAAAAGAGAAGCTTTCAATAACCTGGGCGAGAAATATAACAGCCGGAGCAAGGAATATAATGCTTTGTTGAGTGAAAGGTCAAGGGAGCATAAATTAATTTAAGCCGAATGCATGATGATTTCTCGTTAATGTTTAAAGGATCATATCCTCGTTCTCGTATCTAAATATGTGTCGGACAAGTACTGAGGTGATTTATTGTTTATTTCTCAATAGATCAAGGAAAAATTATGACAGGAAAAAAGCGTGTATATATATATATATATACATATCAACATAAACCAATGTAGGACAGGTAGAGGAACACAAAAAATACAGATATGACATGATTCAACGAGTGTTTCGGGTCTGGTTTTGGAAGAAAACTAGTATAATATCTCACAATTGGGTAGATTATAAGCATCGTTGAGATGGTGAAAGTCGACAATTCTTCGAAATCATGAACTTTTCAAAGCTGATAGTGCTTCCTTAGTTGTAGCTGAGATGACAGCATCTGAAGCATTTGGCAAATAGTAATACTTCCCTGCAAGATTATATCAATAAGACGCTATTTCATTGCAATCCATATGCATAAAAACGAATAAATGTTTCTGTCGATGTACCTTGAGCTACTCGGGCGATTTCCTTGGCGAAACCAGTCGAAGCAAACTTGTTTTTGGTGTCGATGAAAAGAAGAGACATTCCTGCTTTGTATATTTTCCCGGACACTTCAAGAATCTCATCCTGCAATATTTATTCACACAAATCATATGAACATTGTTATACATATATTCGGTTCAATAGCAGATTACCATGCTTTTTACAGTCATAATGATATTATCCTTAGATATAATGCCAAAATTTACCTTCAACTCTTGTGCCGAGGGTCTAGGGGCATCAGAAGTAGCAGCTTCCGGATCGGTGGACCGTTTCAGTGATATGTTGGCTCTTCCATTGGTAATTGCGACGATCATCACGCGTCCCACATCACCACTTTTTTCTGCATTTAACCCAACCCTGACTGCCTGATAATATTAAAGTTGATGAAGTAATTAGAAAAGGAAACTGTTAGTTTGCATTTAACTATAAGTCACAATGACAGATAGCAAATGCAAAAGATTTTTATCACATAGACTGTAACTCCCACGAAACCTAAGCCATCAGATCGAAACTCAGTGTAGAATAATATGGAAAAGCAATCCAATATGTATCAATGTACGTCATTAACAAGTTAGAAAACATTGTTTCAGTAAAATACGGGCCACATTGAGGGATTCACTATATACGCATACCATGCTTAAACCATGAGCTAGGGGAGATCACCACCACACGGAAGTCTCTCAAGACGTTTTCTTGCCATTGCAATTGATCTTGAAGAAGGCAGCAGGACTTCCGCTGCATCTCCACGGAAAGGTATAATAGAGACCTACTCAGCATTACGAGCAAAACGAAACAAATTATTACCCAGAAATATTCATGATGGTTTCATTACATCAGCTTTAGCGGTTTTGTTTTTGCAGAACAGTTAAGAACTAGCAAGGTTTGTACGCTTAAAAGCACAGAACAAAACCATCTCTTGTTTACCTGATCTCTGCTTGTATAACTCTCGGCCAGCAACTTAAGTGCAGCGCCTTTAGCATTTTGCATTCGGTTCAATGCCATGCTCCCACTTGCATCAACCACAAATATTACCTGGCATGAAATAATATATGTATGAACCCCAAGCACAAGTATTATCAGTACTTGAATTTATTTTACTCTCTTGAGAGATTCCAGTTAAAACAGTTTGTTCGAACAATCTTTACGTATCATCAGTTTTACACCCTAGTGATAAATTCATGCCAATAGAAGTTCAAAAATTATCATCAACCAAACTCCTGTAGGAGTATTTACTATCATAACGGTGAGGTACGCTGGAATACATAGGAACTAGTAGCAAGTATTTTATTGCTAGATATATAAATAAAGTCAATAATTGATGTAAAGATAGTTCATGGATACCAATGCTCCTGCTTTTCTTGCCATTCTTTTAGCCCTCATGTCAGTTTTCTCCACGAAAACTTTCCTACTTTTCTGAATGTCTTTCTCCCGAAGCAACTTTTGATATGGCGCAGCAGCTCTAAGTGTCGCATCAACAGCTAGTCTCTTTACGGGGCCCTGCAGTGAAAACAACATAGCTTATTCAAAAAATGAAGTTAAGATCGGGCATAAATAATGTACAGACGATTTGAAAGAGTGAAGAAGTTTGCTAATTTTCATTTTGAGACTTCAAAATCTATACACAAGAGTAGATTTTAACAAGGAGTATAAGAATTGTAATACACTTCATTGGAGGTATAAAGAACATGTTGGAAGTTTAGTTTGCAAAATATTTTATATTGATGGTCGTTCTACACTTCAAAAATATTTTGTATATAACGGCCTCTATCCTCGGAGAATATTACATTCTTGGCTCTTCCAGCTTTCCCCCCGCCGTCTTTGTGCTTGTTGTGCAAAGAAAAGTAGTTTCTCATCCACCAACCCCCCTTCTGCATCAAAGATAAACTCTTCAGGTAATTGCTCCTGTTGCTCGTTCTCCTGATCACTTTCATCCTGTTGTAAACAAAGCCTCGTAGTTTCAGTTAAACTTATTTTCATCGGTAAAAAATTCGATGATTAGATGATAGCTAAGTCCTCGATAAGGACTTTTGACGTATTTTAGTTGACTATAAACAACAATAAACGAATGATGACATCTATCAAGGAACAGCAGAGTTTAGTTCTTAAATGACAATATACCTCTTGATCTTCTTCCTCCTCATTCTGCTCTTCCCCGGACTCCTCATTTTGTGGAGGTGGAGGCGGCGGTTGATTTTGTTGATCTGGTGGGTTCTCATTGACAATCGAACAAGGGAGTATGACAAGCTCCACCTGTATTATATAATATATCAGCACAAATTTATTTGCAAGTTTTCTAATTTTCTGCTTTCATGATGCAGACAAAATCCTGGTAGCTATGTCAACAGGTTCAATACTTCTCCCCAACCATCGGCCAAAAGAATATACAGAAGGATGAGGAGAAAGGGTTATAAGTGTATATATTTTTTTTCGAAATAGAACTAATATATTTGTGCACATATATAACCAATGATTAGCAGACAATTCAACAAAACCTGCAATGACACCATAAATATCATGTCGTCTGAACCGGAAATATGCTCAAAAGTTGGATAAAAATAGGAAATGGAACATGTATTTTGCAAAATAACGGGCAGCAAAATCATAGTAAGAATACTTAAACAGCCTTTTTCAGGTCATCTACACCAACTCTCTCCCGTCCTTCCAAAGCAGCCAAGCACTTTGCAGCCCTGGCAGCATATAGCTCAGCTCTGTGTCCCTGAAAATCGTCCGAGTACATAATTATTTCCCCATAGCATGATTAAAATAATATCTTATAATCAATCAACATTATATTTAAAAGAGGAACACTTTGAATGGTGCATGAAATGTAAGAAACTAGGGTTTGATCTTAGCACCTGGCAACCTCCTCGAAGGGATTCCATAACAAGGTACTTTAGTTGTTCCCGGCCAATTGTGACGTCCTTCAAATACTCTCTTGCTAAAATGATCTGAGAAAAAAAAATGCACAGAGTCATCTTTCTAAATAACAAAAACACAGATCCACATCAAATCAACAAAGCTTAGAATCGTGTAAGAAAATTCAATTAGCAGTAACATTTGATTGAAAATATGAAACTGAACACATGGTTACCTGAGTCTTCGCATACTCAGTTTCTTCCTTCAAAGTTCATTGGAAGATCTGCACTGCAAAGGAAGTGTGCCGTTCATAGTATGGGAATAGATACGTAGAAGCTAAGAAACTAATTCCATCATCTACAAAACAAGCTTTATACCTCAAGTTAATTGTGATTCGATCTAATAAATGTTCTCGTACAGTGCCTTCTTCTGGATTATAAGTGGCAATTAAAAGCGGTTTACAAGGGTGCTTGAAGCTGATTCCCTCTCTTTAATATTAACTCCTTCGGTCAGCACATTGAGAAGCAAATTACTAATGCCATCATCCAGAAGATTGATTTCATCAACATATAATACACCTCTATGTGCTTCTGCTAAAAGGCCTGGTTGGAAAACAGTTGTACCCGTTTTCACAGACTCCTCAACATCGACAGATCCAATGAGTCTGTCCTCTGTGACTCCAAGTGGAATCTAGAGCAAGAGTGACGAAAAGGGCATTAAGACAATAAACCAAACTCGATAACAAAGGCTTTCTAGCACGAAATCTACCTGAACAAAAGGAGACCGGACAACTTGAGTCTTGACATTGCCGTCAGAATCATATTCAGCTAACTGAGCTAAGCCATCTTCCCACCTTCAGAGGTTATGAAAACCAGGTCACTATCTAGAAAGTATGAACTACTGCAGAATCAGTTAGCTCTCAATCTCATATCCATTATCTTGTCACATAAACGATGCAACCTATCTAGAAAGTCGTACCCTTCTAGCCCCGGAACACATATTAATACTCAAAGAAATACTGATATGTTCTCAAAAGGAACTAGAACAACAAGAATTATTGGGAAAAAAGAAAGTAATATAGAACAAAGCTATGTTCTATATGAGGAACGCTCAATATACATATACATATACACACACAATTTAGAAGCACCAAAGTATTAATGAGATTATAAGAGGCAAAAGTTCACTGTTCATACTCTTCTGGACAGGCTGGGTCTGCATTTGCCATTGAACCAACAACTACATCAATGGGAGGCAAAATCGCGTGCAACCCACGTGCCATTACAGTCTTGGCTGTTCCACGCCTCTCAGAGATAGCAATCCCTCCAATCTCACGATCAATAGCCCAAAGTGCAGTTTTAATGGCATCCTATGTCACAACAGTAAATCAAATCAAGCACAGAAATCCAACTCCTTTATTTGAATCAAACCCATGCCCGTTTTCAAGTCTCTAAACTGAAATTCAACATAATTATGCCATAAAAATCATAAATTTGCAGTGAACTAAAAGATATGAAACGAAACCTGGCCAACGACAGCAGCCAAAGGGAAGTACCGTCTACCATAGGAAGAAGAAGGGTCCTCGGATTCAGCAGCAATGGCTGCCCCATTGCTCGAGTCTAGAGCAGTGTTCGAGACAGCTAGAACACGACGAAAACGAGTGCTGCTTCGACTTTGAAATCGTTTCTTTGTGCTCAAACGAGAAGAAGAATAAGGGAAGAAGAGAAAAGGGTATGGTTTAGATAAGGTAGAACATGATTGAAGCTGAAGATGAGACAGAGAAAGTGATGAACGATAAGTAGCCATGGCTGAAAATGCCATTGATTTCAACAAACAAACAAACAATGGGAGCTTTTGTTTTTTAAAGTTTCTTTATCTTTTACATAATCTCATAATCTAATCTTTCTGTTTCGTTCTGCTTCTTCCATTGTCTACTGCAATTCCTTTTAACAGACCCTTGGTCGTACGCTCTTCACGCGCACAGTTAGGCGCGTATCTAGCACCATTTTATTTTGCATTTTAAAAAAATAGAAACAAATAGCATCCACAAATAAACTTCATAAATACATGTAAAAACACCAAGCGCTTCATTTATTTATTTTTGAGTTAATTGCGAACATGCCCCCAAACTATGACCTCTATTTTAAATTGGTCCCTAAACTCTTCGCTACTATGACCAGGCAATGCAGAGGCTAGCCGAAATTAACCGCCCGTAGTTGTCTCATCGTGCCTGATATTACCATCTGATCCTCTCTTCCAACCGAGCAAACCCAACACAATCTGTGTCCTAATCGTATACTGCAAGGAAATGCATAAATAAATACTATACGCTTAGCAAAAATGTTACTTCACGTCTCTCTGTTCCTATGCTTTTAGGATCGATGGAGGGTCATATTTCCGTACTCACCAGATTTACCATGCTTTTGCTCATCCTCCAAGAGCTGATCGTTGGCGGTGCTTTTAGGCCTCCATGTTTCAGATAAAAATGGTATCGAAAACGTCTCCCCATAACGATATAACTGCAATACACAAAGTACAATTGCATTCATCATGGATGCATTGTGCACTGCCTTGACATCAACCCCCAATGTCTTTGCTCGAACATGAAGATTAGTGTGTGTCGGGGCTCTGCGATTTTCTCGGTCTAAAGACTAATGAGAAAGCGAAGCAACCGAGACAAGTTTTGAGGTGAATCAAGAATATCAATGTAATTGTAGCTCAAGGCACAGAGAAACTCCAAGGAAAGACTATTTAGTGAAAAAAAGATGTGCATTGCCATGCTACTCTCGATCCACACACCATGTTCGACCAGGCACATAGGCAACATGTAAGTCAAGACACACACTAATTATGCTTCATACTCTTTTTAGCATGGTATTAGTAAACATAGGCATGCATTCCTCAAATGTTAACACAACCAACAAAATTCCATAATCATGCTTCTAATATTTCTTCATGTCGTATCAAGATCTCTTTTATTACGTGATTGTTATACTTTTTCTTACCCTATAACAACAACTAGTTAGATCGAGACGAAACAAATTTGCGTATTTTCGTATCATTCATTCGTAGAAATATATATCGAGACAAAGCTAGTTTCAGTTATTTTACCAAGAGAAATGGGTAGAAAGAAATTCATTCCGGCAATGTAGAGGAGTATGATGCAAAGATAAAACTTAAGAAATTATTATCCTAGTAAACAAAACAATGCTTTTGTTTTTGTTTTGTAATTAAACGAGAACATTAGTTCTGGATCACAAATCAATACATTAGTGTGAGCAAGGATAGACCGAGGGGCGTAGGGAGTGCAGTCGCACTCCTGGAAATTTCAAATTGTCATTTAGTTTAGGAATATCAGTTAATGCAGCAACAACCCCAGATTTCAGAAGAGGAAATCACAAGAAGATGTGCTTAAATCCCAATTTCATCAAGTTATGAAATTCCGTATTCTGAAAAGTTATATTAGGAATAATATATGATGCAAATCTGGTAAAATAGTGAACAATATATCCTAAAATGGTTACAAATGACAATCATTTATGGTATGAATAGAATTGACAGATATTCCTAGATTGCACTGGCTATACAAAGGAAAATATTAAAGAGCTAATAAGATATGATAGGAGATTCAATATTTTTGAATCCACTATAAAATGCCAGTTATGATTTCTGTTCATGCATACTCAAACAAAGAGAAAAGAAATATGACAAATTCAGGTTTCCTGTTGTTTCTTCACATTTCTGTCATTTTCATGCTTTGCATAAGCTTTTCCTCTGCTGCTGTTGAGGAAGATAGAAAGGCAAGTATTTTTCTTCTGCTTTTTTTATCTTTTAAATGAAGTTCTCATCATTTTAGTGACAGAATGTTAAGGATGTTAATCCGGAGTGTGATGATGCAGATTTACATTGCATACTTGGGATCACTTCCGGATGGAGACTACATTCCAACATCTCAACATTTCAGTTTGCTTCAAGCACTTTTTAAACAAAGGTAGGATTAGGATTTTGATATGATGAAGCAATTTTTTCCCCTTATCATTATTGATTTTCTTGTAAGAAAGTACAAGAAGTAGAAAGCCATTAGAGGTCATTCTCTGATGACTAAGCCAAAGGAAAGAGAATGAGATCGAATAACGGCTCACACGGAATTAAACCGAAATTTAATACTGAAAACCAAGTGTTTAGTTCCCTTTTAGTAGTAGGAAGCAAACATGTCATGGACCACTTTTCGATTTAGTTAGAAGGAACAACAACCATTATTCAGAAATCTGATGTTTTGCCTCTCTCCAGTTCGGTGGAAAATTACTTAATCAGAAGTTACAGAAGGAGCTTCAATGGATTTGCTGTTAAGCTCACTGATGAAGAGGCAAAGAAACTTGCAAGTAAGTGGTATTAAAAGCTCTCTTTTTCACTCAACTGCATATTGATGATACATTTCCACCATTTCAATTATATGCAGGCTTTAAAGGAGTGGTTTCTGTTTTTCCAAATAAAGTTTATCACCTTCAAACAACAAGATCATGGGATTTCATGGGATTCAATCAAACTGTTAAACGCAATTCTACTTCCGAAAGCAATGTTGTTATCGGTGTCATTGATACCGGAATCTGGCCTGAGTCGGACAGCTTCAGTGATGAAGGCTTCAGCCCTCCTCCCAAAAAGTGGAAGGGAACTTGTAAGGGTGGCCAAAACTTCACTTGTAACAAGTAAACATATTCGCAATTTTTGACCGCTATTCAAATCCTTGATTCTCTCTCATACTTGTAGATTACTAACGAAAATTAGTATTTTTCCTACAGCAAGCTTATTGGAGCTCGAGTTTACGTCACAGATTCTGCCAGAGATACAGAGGGTCATGGATCACATACAGCATCCACAGCGGCCGGGAACCACATAGGAAATGCTAGTTTCTATGGTCTTGCTGAAGGCACTGCAAGAGGAGGGGTTCCATCTGCAAGGATAGCTGCATATAAAGTTTGCAGTGATGAAGGGTGTACTTCGGATAATATCTTGGCAGGCTTTGATGATGCCATTGCTGATGGAGTTGATATGTTGACAGTTTCATTAGGAACAGATGATTCATCTGAGTTTTACACGGACCCTGTAGCCATTGGTGCTTTTCATGCTGCTGAGAAAGGAATACTTGTCGTGCAATCTGCAGGCAATAGTGGTATAAATGGGAGACAATCGGTGGCGAGTGTAGCGCCATGGATATTTACTGTTGCTGCTAGCACAACAGATCGCTTTTTCATTGACAAGGTTGTTCTTGGGAATGGGAAGACACTAACCGTAAGAAACATACTTCTGTTCCATAATTATTAGTAATATCATACTTTCTACTTTTGAAAAAGAATTGAATCAAAACAACTTAGTTTTTTCTTGTTAAGGGTAATGGTTTCCTCCTTGCAAGCAGGGATTTTCAGTAAACTCTTTCAGTCTTAACAGAACAAAGGTTCCGTTGGTTTATGGGCTGCAAGCAACATCTGATTGCGATGAGAGTAATGCTCGGTTGGTTCCATTGACAAGTTGCATTTTCATTTACAAAGATTTAGAATAAGCAAAATGTATAAAATTTGTTGGTGTTTTTCCAGGTTATGCATCAGCGGTTGCTTGAACAGAAGTTTGGTAAAGAATAAGATTGTTTTATGCGATGACATGGACGGTCTAGATGAAGCTCATAATGTTGGTGCATTAGGATCAATTGTACAAACTTCATTCCAAAATCTTTCAGTTGTTGTCTCATTGCCAGCTTCAGCTTTAAGAGCTGACGACTACAAATCACTCAAGTCCTACTACCTGAAATCCAACAAGTACGCAAATTTTTCTTTAAAGTGATATGTTAGGCAAATGGAAACTGATTCTTTTTGTCTTTGCGTCACAGAAAAGCTGTAGCAGATTTATTAAAAAGTGAAACAGTTGAAGATTCTTGGGCTCCTGTAGTTACTGAATTCTCTTCAAGGGGACCTAATCGCATTGTGCCAGATATTCTAAAGGCATGCATTTCTCCAATAAACCCACAATTATCTCTTGAAAACTTTTTTTTTTCTTCTTGCTTAGCTTCTTTTCTCTAAATGCGATGCAGCCCGATATAAGTGCACCAGGAGTGAATATTTTGGCTGCATTTTCCCCAATTACTCCACCTTCATCAACTGCAACAGACAAAAGGCGAGTTAAATACAATATACTATCAGGAACGTCGATGTCTTGCCCTCATGTTGCTGCGGTGGCTGCATATGTTAAAACATTTCACCCCGACTGGTCTCCCTCAGCCATCAAATCTGCTCTTATCACTACTGGTAATCTTTAAATGAATAAAAAAACCTCAAGTTTGTTATTTTGTTATTTCGATCTTACCGTTGTTTTCTTTTTCCTGTTCGCAATAGCATCCCCGATGGATCCATCAAGAACTCCGGATGCCGAATTTGGTTACGGATCCGGACATGTCAACCCTGTAAAAGCCATCAATCCTGGACTTGTATATGATAATGCTGAAGGTGACAACATAAGGTTCTTGTGCAGTATTGGATACAGTAAAGATAACATCCGAGCCATATCAGGAACTAACAGCTCTTGTCCTAAAAATTCTCGAAAAACTCTGCCAAGAGACTTCAATTATCCTACTCTTACAGCTGCAGTCAAAACAGATGATTCATTCACAGTCAATTTCATAAGAACAGTCACAAATGTTGGCGTAGCAACATCTACTTACAATGCAACAATCTCTTCCGACTCCGAACTTGTTGTCAAAGTGATCCCACAAGTTCTATCTTTCAAGACGTTAAGGGAGAAGAAGTCCTACAATGTGACTGTTAAGGGAAAAGCTTTGGGTGAAGCTTCAAAGGCGTCTGCTTCGTTGACATGGTCAGATGGCATTCATAATGTTAGAAGTCCAATTGTTATTCATACATATGAAAGTGCTACTAGGGCTGTCTGAATCTCACGACTAAACCTGCAGCTGATAGTCAGTTGCTTCCAGTTTTTGTTATATATATATATATATATATATGTTTGTTTACTCTTGTAAATGAGCAGTATAACATCAAAATAATTTGAGTTTGCTAAACCCATAATCCTTTTACAAATCAAAGCTAAACCTCTTGTTCTTTATAATGCATTATCATTGGTTCATTTCCCCATAATCACAATATTCATATTGGAAATCTTTTTCTCACATCATGGACTATATAATGATGTATGAACTGATCGCATGAACTCTCACTCCGTCTGCTTCTTGTTTCGATATAAGATTTTACCTGGTAATACAAACTCGACAAATGGAAACTTTGGGAGATTTCTTATTCGATGGCTTAGCTGTTCAAACAATCACATTTAACTTATAAGATCAGAGAAGGAATAATAGCATAAGAATTTCATCTAAGGAGGGTGTAGACTAGACCGGGCAAACTTGATCCGAGAACCGAACCGATTTATCCGAACCGAGACCCGAAATTGACCTGAACACGATGGCCTGAATTTGATCCGAAACCTGAAATAAACCAAACCGAAACCGAATCGAAGTTCGGTTGAACCGAAAATTGACCCGAATCGATTTTCAACCGAACCGAATAGGCCTGGACCGATTTTCAACCAAACCGAATGGAACCAAACCGATTTCACCCGAACCGAAAGCAACCGAACCAAAGGCAACCCGAAATTAAGAAATAAATAAATATGAGATGTGAACTGTCGTACAACTTACCAAAAAGTCAAATATACATGCTATATAAAGTCATATATAGGGTGGAAAAACCTAACTCGGCCTAAAAACCCGACTAAAACCGATCGATCTCCTATTAACCTGATATTGACCCGACACAAAATCAACTGATTCGAAAATAACCGACCCGAAATCAATCAAACAGAAAGTCAACCGAACCAAAAATCAACCGACTCGACGTCCTGACCCGATACCCGAACCGAAATCACCATAGACCTGAACTAAAACTGAACCAGGCCAGAACTGAACCGAATTTAAACCGAATGCAGTCAGAACCGAAATGACCCAAACTGAAATGACCCGAACCAAAACCAAACTGAATGACCCGTTTGCCACCTGTAGTGTAGACTCTCTGAGGAAATGCTGACAAAAGTGACAGAGAATATGTCTTGGAAAATATAAGAATATGCCAAAATGAGTCTTTTGCGTGCAAGTATACATGGTCTGCAAGTAATACAGTTGGTAAGCTGAGTATCGACCCCACATAGATTGACTTGGAATTCAATTGCCTTGATTGTTACTTGCTTTAAGAAAAAGTTGATTTGATTTGAAATTGGTTTTGGAAAATAATTAAAAAAGTAAAGAAAATGAAAGTAAAGTAAAGACGTTGGCAAAGAAGGTGTTTTAATGAATGATGAGCGTTGGCAGGGAATGCATGGTTTTCATGCTGTTCATACCATGCCAGCCTTTAACAACAACCTGTCTTGGCATTGTTTGCCGAGCAGATTCACAATTGGCAAAGCCTCTCTCGATGGTCATTGCCCTAAATTGATCATGTAAAAACCCATATATCTCTATAGTGTTTGTTTTTAAATAAACCAATTTGATTAAGCTCCAATCTATACTCCTAAGGGGTAGATTTCACTCCCGAAGTAAGTTCATCTACTTGAACGACTTCTCTCGAAGCTTCTCTCCTTAGTATTCAACAACTTATTCGTTGTCACCCCAAGTCTGTTAAAATATTGAGGCACAATAGGTCAACAGTGCCAGCTCTCGCTTGGCAGAGTATTTAGGAAACATTAAAGTATACCGAATAGATAAAACTATGCCAAGGCAGATTTATTATTAAAAAACTAAGGCATGAAAATAACATAAAACACAAACATCCCCCACCAACTATTAAATTAGTTAATGGTGAGGGATTTAACCAACAATCCATAAACGTTTTCGAGATACATCATCCTTAAAAACAAAATGAAATAACTTGAAAGAGAAAATGGGCTAGAAGGGGTCTCTCGATGCAGCCCTTCAAGATCCAGGCTTCTCGGCCAAGTTGGTTGGACCACTCTTCCACGGTGTAGCCGGTTGTCAATCGTCACACACCAACTCCTCACGATCCAATTTTTTTCTCCTCAAAGTCTAGCTTGGTTGGTGTTTAAATAGGCGTACGAGGAAGGGATATGACTAGCTCTTCAAATTTTGAATTTCAACTGCCCAAGGGATAAGAGATTATCTTCTTATCTAAATTTGAATGATAGCTGATCAGGCTAAGGCTGACGTCATCCTGCCGACGCTGCCCTGGCAATCAAGCTTGGCATGAATCTACCAGCAAGTCTTGGCACCATTTTATCCACTATTTTTCAGATATTGATTCAATTGCTATCTTTTCAGAGCCTGGTCATTTCCTATTTTTTCGAGGTTCAATAGCTTCTTGGCATGGCATCAAGTTCACTTCTCTGCCAACCGGCGCTTGGCATTGTCTGGTCCATTTGTGCCAATAGCGCTCGGCATTCTCTCTGCCGCTCCTTCATGTGTTGCTTTTCTGGGCCAAATCCTATCTCAAACCTGCAAAATTGCCAACAAAACAACCCTTCACACTGGCATAGACAAAACTCTAAACTCCTTATGCAAATGCATGATTCTAACATCCTAATACAACTAAATGCACCTAAAAACAAGCAAAAGCATTCTAAGATTGTCATTAAAAATAGTACTTTTGTAGAGGTAACACACCCCCAAACCTAACTCATTAATTGTCCTCAAGTAATGCAATCAAAATATAAAAAAAACAAAAACTGTGAAAAAGTTACCTCGACAAAATTTTGGTTGAATGCCAACATGTGCTGTCAAGCAGACTTTGGCTCTATTTCTGTCTTCAGTATCTCAGTACAATAATGCTAAGTAGGTAGTAATTCAAGCAGCAATATAACTCTAGTCAAAGTTCATGAAGTGTGCATGAGTGTAGGCAATATGCATCCAGTTTCCTTTCACTCCCTTAGACAAATTTTACTATCTAAACTCAGATATATATATTTTTCATCATTTTTTTCTTTGCCAATGATTTCTTGCTGGAATTCATTTAAGCTTGCTTCGTGACACTATTTAGCGTGAGAGATAAGAGGGAGCATACCACGAATCCCCACCTTAATCTAGACATCACTAGGCTTTCTCTTCAACTCATACCCTAAAGTTTTGGACTTGAGAACTAAGATAGAGCAAACCACGAATCCCCAAGTAGCTTATTATCCCTAAGGTAGAGGAGAGTTCTATTTTTTTCTTGCATTGGCAGAACATTGCTGCCTTATTTACTTCTTTTTACCCTGGCATCATCATTTTTTTCATATCTGAGCTTAGTTTCAAAAAGTCTAAGTTTGCTAAGGGACTAGATACATACTTCGTGTTAAGTGAAAGTTTAATTCCCTAAACTAGAGATCAATTGCCAAGCTAACCTGACATACTACTCTGCTGGCATGGCATGACAACTAAAGATTAGAGTTTCCTCATTGGACAGATACCTAGATCAAATTAAACTTGCCTAACAAATGTTAACATTTTTTCAGAATTGAACCGAGGCAAAATTTTCTTTTTCTTTTTTTAGTGGTTCGGTATGCATCTATCCTAAATGATATAAATGGCATGGCAACGAAAAATTTAACATGAAATGCATGGCATAAATGTGAAGAAATGCATACCTCAAACCCAAGATGTGCATTGTCCTTAATGCATGAAACAACACATAAAAATGCATGATCATGTAAATACAATGAAATGAAAATGTAAAGAAGTTTAAAAAGAATAGGACTCCCCTTCGAAGACTATTTGCCATGCGGCACGGGTCTTCCTTCTCACATACGGCCCACGATCAGGGGCCATGTGTTTCTTTCTTTTCAGGCTCGATTTTGAAGCGGCAGTAGAGGCTCCAACTTCTTCCTTTTCCTTGGCAAGCTCTGAAGTAGCAAGTGTATCGATGGCATCAGATGGCGTATGGACAATATGTGTTACTGGCAACTTGGCTTTGGTTTCCTTTGATTCAGATGAGGAATCAGAACCGACAGACTCGACTTTAACTGGAGACAATGAGACTGTGGCTTCAGACGAGGTATAAAGTAGACTAGCTGGCATGGCATTGTCGCTGGCAGAAAGCTCGGCAGTGAAGTCTGGAAATTCTGGTACAAAATCAGCTGATAATTTTGTAAGAGCCTCATTGATCACCGCATCCCTGGCCTGGATGTAGTGTCTCAACTTGACATTGAGCTCTTCAGCCTTTTCCAGTTTTTGAAGAATAATCTCCTAGCGTTGGTGAATTTGGGACAACATTGCCATTGAGCTGTCTAGCACAGTTTCTGGCATGGTTGTTGGCGCGGCCCTTGACTCCTTGGGCTTTGGCGTGGGTGCCCATGCCTTTCACTTTCCCTTGTCCTTGGGCTCGGCAGTAACTAGATTTCTCCATATAGCTGCAGTAATCGTTGTTCCTTTGTTCGTTTGCCCATTGTCCGTATCCAGCCTTGGCACATCATGGAGCATACAAACGTTAGAAATCAACAAAGGGAAAAGCAAGCTACCAATACCTTTCGTTGCACACTTGTAGGTTTCCTCAATAATAAGCTTGCCAATATTGATCTTGCGCCCTATAACAATGGAGAGCAACAAAATTATCATATCTTCTGACACGGTCTCGTTATAGGATGTGGGCATCAGATTATCCTTGAGGAAGTGATTCCATCCCCTCCATTGAAGTTTCAATGCTAGCCTCTTCACCGTACAGTTCCCCTTGGATGACACTGTCCATGTTGTGCCTGGTTCACACAGATCTGCCAGCAGCCTCTTTCTCTTGGCAGTGTTTATTAAATCCACGTACACGAAATACTCATCCTCTGCACCATCTAACTCAAAATATTATTGATATACCCTTCATCGAAACGAACACATTTACCTCTAATCATCAAGAATGGTGAATCCTTGGTCATAAGGTGCGTATAGAATTCTTGGACGATTGTGGCATAAACATCCCCATTTACTAGTAGAACTGGGTCCATTTGTGCAAGTTAATCGTAGACATGACTTTCGGAGGAAAGCCATTGTTCGTCTCCGTTAGGCAAAATTAGATTCAAACTTTTTCTCTATCTCCTCGTTGAAGAATCGCTTGAAGGGAGTAGAAGATGAAGCCATTGAAATTTGTTGAAGGAACTTGAAACGATGCTGAAAGATGAAGACAAAGAACGATTTGGGTTTGTTCTTGTTTATCGAAAATGAAGTATAAAGTGAGAGATATGTTTGGTTTCTTTAACCGGCAAGGGTGAGAAAGTAAAAGGTTTTGGGTTGGTTGAGTGTTTTAATGGAAGTAGTAATTAGGGATAATGATGGGGAATAAAAAGAATTAATTTAAAACGGATGGAGTGATAAGGTTGAAGTGATAAGGTGATAGGTGATAATATAGGGTAAGGATTTGAGTGATAAGGTAACTGATTTGAAATTTTAAATTTCAACCAAAATTTGGGCGGCTAGGGTTTAAAGTTAATAAAAACCACTCTCATTTTACTGGGCCGATAAAACTAGGTTTTTTTTCTTCTATCTTTTGTACCGCTGTATGCCAAGCTATTATGGTACTGCGTCTGGCAGATTTTTCTATTGAAGCGTTGGCTCCTACCAGCAACCCTGGCAGTGTTCCTAGCACAATTCCTAGCATAATGAATCTGCACAACTCAAAGGAAACCTTTCAACACAGTAAAGGAATATGAAACTTAAAAAGAAAGGAAAACAATTAAAAGCCTAAAAACCTAAAACCAAAGAAAAACACTAACCTAATATTTACAAAAGTTCAAACCTGATGGCGTTTTCATATTAACTCTGCCAAGAAGATCACCTCTTTGGCATTGTTCTGATCACCTTCCATGTAGTGCTTCAAACGTTGGCCATTCACCTTAAAGATTTCTCCTGTCTTCAAATTCTTGATATCTACAGCTCTATGAGCATAGGGCTTCACAACTTCATAAGGGCCCGTCTATCTTGATCTGAGTTTCCCTGGAAATAACTTAAGCCGTGAATTGAATAACAAAACACGTTGGCCTACCTCAAACTGTATGGGCATTATCCTACTGCCATGCCAACGTTTTACTTTTTCCTTGTAGATCTCGTCGTTCTCATAGGCTTGTGTTCTAAATTCCTCCAACTCATTTATGTCTAGTAACCTCTTTTCTTCAGCAGCTCTCCATGCCATGCCAAATGTTCTGATGGCCCAGTAGGCTTTATGGTCAAGCTCCACTGGCAGATGGCATGGTTTTCCGAAAACAAGTCTAAACGGTGAAGTATCCAAAGGAGTTTTAAATGCAGTCCTGTAAGCCCACAAGGACTCATCCAGTCTCAAGGACCAGTCCTTCCTTGATGAATTAACAACCTTCTCTAAGATATTTTTGATCTCCTTATTTGAAATCTCAGCTTGCTTGTTTGTTTATGGATGATATGTTGTGGCAATTCTCTACTGTATACCATACCTACACAAGGCTTTAGAAATTAGATTACATTTAAAATGAGTGTCCTCATCATGAATAATCACTCTAAGGGCGCCAAATATAGTAAATATATGCTTATATAAAAACTTGGCAATGACCTTAACATTGTTTGTTGGCAGAGCAACAGCTTCTACCCACTTATTTACGTAGTCAACAGCCACAAGAATGTATACATTATCGAATGAGGGTAGAAAATGACCCATAAAGTCTATCTTCATACATCAAATAATTCCATAGGCATAATGTTTTGAAGCTGTAGTTGGTGTCTGCCAGAGATGTTTCCTGTCCGTTGGCATCGATCACATGCCTTGGCATACTCGTGGGTATCCTTATATAGTGTAGGCCAAAAGAATCCTGAATGCAGTACCTTGGCAGCAGTCTTTACCCCAGTAAAGTGACCTTCATATGGTGCGGCATCACATAGATACAATATGTTATGTTGTTCATCCTCGGGCACACACCGACGGATCACTTGGTCAGCACATTGTTTGAACAATATTGGCTCGTCCCAATAGTATTGCCTGGCTTCCTGCAAGAACCTTTTTTTGGCATTGTATGCCAAGTCTGGTGGCAGAATGTTACTTACCAAGTAGTTGACAATATCGGCATACCATGGCATAGCATTAACTGCAAGCAAATACTCGTCAAGAAATTTATCTCTTATAAAATTGGTCTTACCATCTTCAAGATGATGCTCCAAACGTGAGAGATGGTCAGCTACTAGGTTTTCACTGCCCTTTTTGTCTCGAATCTCAAGGTCGAATTCTTGAAGTAGGAGTGTCCATCGGATTAGTCTGGGCTTGGCATCCTTCTTTTTCAAGAGATACTTCAATGTCGAATGATCTGTAAAAACCACAACTTTGTTACCAATTAAATAAGATCTAAATTTGTCAAAAACAAATACAACCGCAAAAAATTCTTTCTCGATCTTAGAGTAATTCAGTTATGCTTCGTTCAATATTCAGCTGGCATAGTAGATGGCGTGGTAAACCTTGCCACGTCTTTGTCCCAAGACTACTCCAACGGCATAGTCGCTGGCATCACACACGAGCTCGAAGGGCTCATTCCAATCCGGTGCCAGAACTATAGGGGCATTGATCAACTTTTCTTTAAGCTCCTGAAATGCTCTCAAACAAGAATCGTCAAATGCAAAAGTAGCATTATGTTATAACAACAAGCATAAAGGTTTATCAATTTTTGAAAAGTCTTTAATAAAACGCCGATAAAAACTGGCATGTCCTAAAAAGCTCCTTATACCTTTGACACTTGTTGGAGGCGGTAGCTGCTTAATTGCCTCAACTTTTGCTTGATCCACTTCTAACCCTCTCTCAATTACCTTGTGCCCGAGAAAAATGCCCTTATTCACCATGAAGTGGCATTTTTCCTAGTTCAACACTAGGTTTGTCTCTATGTATCTCTTCAAGATTTGCTCCAAACTCTGAAGACATTCCTCAAATGTTTTGCCAAACACTAAGAAATCGTCCATGAACACTTCCATGTTGTGCTCGATCATATCGGAAAAAATAGACATCATGCAACGTTGAAATGTTGTCGGTGCATTACATAGGTCGAATGGCATCCTCCTAAATGCAAACGTACCATATGGGCACGTGAACGTAGTCTTCTCTTGATCATCAGAGGCGATGGCAATCTGATTATAACCCGAATAACCATCCAAAAAATAATAAAAAGCTTTACTGCCAACTTGTCTAGCATCTGATCAATGAATGGCAATGGGAAGTGGTCCTTCTTCGTGGCATTATTCAGCCTCCTATAGTATATGCACACTCTCCACCCTATGATAGTTCTGGAGGGGATCAACTCAGCTTCACTGTTTTGTACCACGGCCATGCCGCCCTTCTTTGGCACGCATTGCACCGGGCTAACCCAAGAGCTATCAGAAATGAGATATATAATCGCGGCATCAAGCCATTTTATGATCTATTTTTTTACTACCTCCTTCATGCTTGGGTTTAGCCTTCTTTGATTTCAATGGTCTTGCCATGGTACTCCTCTAATATAATCTTATGCATGCAGATGGTTGGGCTAATACCTTTGGTGTTTGCCAAAATCCACCCTAATGCCTGCTTATAGTCACGTAATATTGCCAACAATCTTTCCTCCTGATCATTAGTGAGACCAGTGGCAATGATCACTGGCAGAGTTGAGTGTTTGCCTAAATAAGCATACTTCAAGTGATCTGGTAGTGGTTTCAGTTCCAACGCTGGTGGCACCTCAATTGATGGTTAGGTGTCTTGATTTCTCTACCGACCAATTGTAGTGGCTCAAAATAACTCGCCTCTTCAGCCTCTAAGACTAGTACTTCTGGTTCCTCAAACAGATCAGCTATGCCATCTAAATTGTTGGCATCAAATTCTGCATCCTAGCATAACTGTGTCGTGTCTAAAGTGTAAATGGACTCCATCATCTCTTCTGCTTGGCACTCATCAGGTTCATCTGCACATTTCAAAGCTTGAAACACATTAAATATAACATGATGGTTATTCATGCTCACTGTTAGTTCCCCTTTATGAACATCAATCAAAGCCTTACTCGTGGCAAGAAAAGGTCTCCCCAAAATAATCAGGACATTAATATCAGCCTCATAATCCAAAATGATAAAATCAGCTAGAAAAATAAATATCTACCTTTACCAACACATCCTCAATCTTACCATTGGGGTGTGCATAGGATCGGCCTGCCAGCTGAAGTGTCATTGTGGTAGGTCTTGCTTCTATGCCAAGCTTCAAAAAAACTGACATTGGCATCAAGTTGATGCTGGCTCTTAGGTCGCACAGTGCCTTGCCTATGAATTTGTTGCCAATGGTGTAGAGAATAGTGAAACTTCCCGGATCTTTCAACTTTGGTGGCAAACTGTTTAGGATCATGGCACTGCATCATTTGGTCAGAGTAACAATTTCAAAGTCTCCCAACTTTCTCTTTTTGGACAGAATATCCTTCATAAATTTGACATAGTTGGGCATTTTTTTCAAGGGTTTCTACCAATGGAATGTTAATTTGTAATTGCTTAAGAACCTCCAAGAAGCGCTTGAACTGCTGATCTTGCTTATGCTTTTGAAGTCTCGCTGGAAATGGTGGTGGCAGATAAACATATGCCGGCGCGGCTGGCTTTGCCAAGGCAGTGCTGGCATCAGTCTGTTTGGCATCGGTGCTGGTATCAGTGTGTTGTTTGGCATCAGTGCTGGTATTAGTATGCTGTCTGGCATCGGTGTTGGCATCATCTGCTTTTGTTTCTTCTTTCTCTGTTTCCCTGGGGTTATCTGCTGGCACATGCTTCTCATATTGGCAATTAATTGGCTACTTAGCAACATTCTCCATCTCGCACTACTTACCACTTCAAAGAGTTATAGCTTTGCACTGCTCATTATCTTTGTGCCGAGCATCTTCTCTGTCACTTGGCAATGCTCTCTGGGTCGATTACTGAGTGCACTGGCAATCTGCCCAAGCTGGACTTCCAAGTTTCTCATTGATGTTGCCAAACTCTGGACTGTGGCATCATTCCTCCCCATGTACTCTGCGAGAGTGCCTCCTTGGTTGAGTCTCTGCCCTTGCTGAAAATTGTTTTGGGCTTTCTGTGGCATGACATTCTGATAGAAAGCTGGCATGACATTGTTATTCTGCCTCTGAGTATTCTGGCGCTGGACATTGTATTGGTTATCTCCTTGATTTCCCCAAGTTAAATTAGGGTGTTGTCTCCAACTTGCATTATAAGTATTAGAGTTAGGATTATAGTAACGGTTACCATTGCCAACAAAGTTTTTCAATTTAGGGTTGATAGGGCATTCATCCACATGATGATTCTCTCCACAGATTGTACAGAAAGGGTATAATGCTTTGACTTCTTGGGACTCATTGTTCTTTTGCAACGTTCTTACCATGCTAGTAAGATTGGAAATCTCGGCATGAATGGATGTTAGTTCATCAACCTCAAATTTCCCGTTGGTTTTGGTTCCGGTCCCAATTCTTGCAACAGGATATTCAAAATTATTGATTGTAATCCTCTCTAAAATGTCAACAGCCTCAGTATATGTCTTGTCAAGCAATGAACCAGCTGCCGAAGCATCAACAACAGTCCTAGTTTGCGCATTCAATCCATTGTAAAAGGTTTGGATCTGGGTCTAGTTCGGGAATCCAAGCATAGGACACCTCCTCAACAGGTCTTTAAATCGTTCCCATGCATCATATAAGGTCTCATCCTCAGCCTGCTTGAATGTAATAATCTCACCCCACAGCTTGGCAGTGAGTATTGGCGACTGGAATCTTGTCAAGAACTTCTGGCATAGGTCTGCCCATGAAGTAACTGAGCCAGGTGGCAAGGAGTTAAGCCAAGCCTTTGCTCTGTCTCTCAAAGAAAAAGTAAATAACTTCAGCTTCACGGTATCTTCAGGTACTCTATTTTGTTGAAATAGCTGACAAATCTCCATGAACTACTTCAGATGTTGCCTCGGATCTCAAGTGAGTGCTCCGTCAAACTGACCTACATTCAAAAGAGTTTGAATCATTACTGGCTTAAGTTCAAAATTGACAGCGTTTACCTCTGTGCCAACAAGTCCTGGCATCGAATTATCAATGGTTGGTGTCGAATGTTCTCTAATAGGTCTCTCATTAACAACTGGGACAGCAGGTGGTGGTGGTATCTCATTGTTAAGTGGATTTCCTTCATTTTTACCATACCATTCCCTCCATTACCTTGGTTCATCTCTCGAAATCTTCTTTTTAACCTCCACAAGGTTTTCTCAATTTTCGGATCGTATGGCCACTTGTCCACCATAGGATGGCTTATGGCCATACACCGACAAAAGTAAAAGGTAAAAATAAAAACAAAAAACAAAAACAAAAGAAAGACAAGTAAAATTTTAAGAACAAACAATTATGTTGCAATCCCCGGCAACGGCGCCAAAAACTTGTAGACTCTCTGAGTGAAATACTGGCAAAAGTGGCAGAGAATATGTCTTGGAAAATATAAGAATATGCCAAAAGGAGTCTTTTGCGTGCAAGTATACACGGTCTGCCAAGTAATACAACTGGTAAGCTGAGTATCGATCCCACAGAGATTGACTTGGAATTCAATTGCCTTGATTGTTACTTGCCTTAAGAAAAAGTTGATTTGATTTGAAATTGGTTTTGGAAAATAATTAAAAAAGTAAAGAAATGAAAGTAAAGTAAAGACGTTGGCAATGAAGGTATTTTAATGAATGATGAGCGTTGGCAGGGAATGCCTGGTTTTCATGTTGTTCATGTCATGCTAGCCTTTAACAACAACCTGTCTTAGCATTGTTTGCCGAGCAGATTCACAATTGGCAAAGCCTCTCTCGATGGTCATTGCCCTAAATTGATCGTGTAAAAACCCCTATATCTTTATAGTGTTTGTTTTTAAATAAACCAATTTGATTAAGCTTCAATCTATACTTCTAAGGGGTAGATTTCACTCCCAAAGTAAGTTCATCTACTTGAACGACTTTTCTCGAAGCTTTTCTCCTTAGTATTCAACAACTTATTCATTGTCAGCCCAATTCTGTTAAGATATTAAGGCACAATAGGCCAACAGTGCCAAGGCAGATTTATTATTTAAAAATTAAGGCATGAAAATAACATAAAACCCAAACATCCCCCACCAACTATTAAATTAGTTCATGGTGAGGGATTTAACCAACAATCCATAAACGTTTTCGAGATACATCATCCTTAAAAACAAAATGAAATAACTTGAAAGAGAAAATGGGCTAGAAGGGGTCTCTCGATGCAGCCCTTCAAGATCCAGGCTTCTCGGCCAAGTTGGCCGGACCATCCTTCCACGATGCAGCCTGTTGTCAATCGTCACACACCAACTCCTCATGATCCAATCTTTTTCTCCTCAAAGTCTAGCTTGGTTGGTGTTTAAATAGGCGTGCGAGGAAGGGATAGGACTAGCTCTTCAAATTTTGAATTTCAACTACCCAAGGGATAAGGGATTATCTTCTTATCCAAATTTGAATAAGAGCTGATCAGGCTAAGGCTGACGTCATCCTACCGACACTGCCCTGGCATCCAAGCTTGGCATGAATCTGCCAACAAGTCTTGGCACCATCTTATCCGCTATTTTTTCGGAGATTGATCCAATTGCTATCTTTTCGGAGCCTGATCATTTCCTATTTTTTCGGGGTCCAACAGCTTCTTGGCGTGGCATCAAGTCCACTTCTCTGCCAACCGGCGCTTGACATTGTCTGGTCCATCTGTGCCAACAGTGCTCGGCATTCTCTCTGGCGCTCCTTCTTATGTTGCTTTTCTGGGCCAAATCCTATGCCAAACCTGCAAAATTGCCAACAAAACAACCATTCACACTGGCATAGACAAAACTCTAAACTCATTATGCAAATGCATGATTCTAACACCCTAATGCAACTAAATGCACCTGAAAACAAGCAAAAGCATTGTAAGATTGTCATTAAATACAGTACTTTTGGAGAGGTAACAGAGGGTACACTTTCAACTTCGGGCATGTAACTCCTAGACACCCTACTAAAAAGAGAGGGACTTCGGGCATGTAACTCCTAGACAGTAAACACCCTTTCAAAATAGATTGGGATAATCTAGAATCGACTAAGTCTAGGCTTCGATATCACTTAATGTAACACTTATTCATAACCAAATTACAAATCTCAAGGTGAAACCAAACTATCGAAAGATTTAAACAATTTCGTGTCATACTCGTTATCATATACACAATGTCGAACATATTACATTTCAATTCATTAAATTTTTTAGCCCGATTTTACCAACAAGCAGCATGTAAAGCATGTCAATCGCATCATGGTCTCTTTTATTACACGATTGTTACACTTATCGTTATCATACAACACCAACTAACTAGATGAGACTAATCAATTTGTGCTTCTCTTTATCATTCATTTGCAGAAATATATATTTGAGACAGCTAGTTTCAGTTATTTTACCAAGAGAAAAGGGTGGAAAGATATTCATTCTAGCGACGTTGAGGAGTATGATGACTAGATAAAACTTAAGAAATTATTTTCCTTGTAAACAATACAATGTTTTTAATTTTGGAATTAAACGATAACATCAATTCTCAATATTAAATCAATACGTTAGTGTGAACAAGGATGCACAGGGAGTGCAGTCGCACCCCTAGAAATTTCAAATTATCATATAGTTTAGTTATTTTCTTTGCACTTTCTAATAATGATCTAATTCTGCAGTTTTTAAATTTTTAATATAACTCCCTAAAAGATTTCACCCCTGACATAAAATCCTACTTTGGTGCCTGAGTGTGAGCATATGATGATGCAGCACTAACTAGGAGTGAGATCTTTGCAAAGGATGGAATTTAAGTTAATGCGGCAACAACCCCAGAAATCACAAGAAGATGTGCTTAAATCCCAATCTCATCAAGTATTAAATTGATTCCTTATTCTGAAAAGATATATTAGGAATAATAAATACTGCAAATCGCATAAAATGGTGAACAATATATCCTGAAATGGTTATAATCACAATCATTTATGGTATGTATACCATTGACAGATATTACTAGTTTTCTGTGGCTATTCAAAGGAAAATATGAAAGAGCAAATAGGATATGATAGGAGATACAATAAATTTGAATCCACTATAAAATGCCAGTTACGATTTCTGTTCATGCATACTGAAACAGAGAGAAAAGAAATATGACAAACTCAAGTTTCATGTTGTTTCTTCACATTTCTGCTATCTTCTTGCTTTGCATAAGCTTTTCCTCTGCTGCTGTTGAGGAAGATAGAAAGGCAAGTATTTTTCTTCTGCTTTTGTATCTTTTAAATGAATTTCTTATCATTTTAGTGACAGATCGTTAACGATGTTCATCCGGAGTGCGATGATGCAGATTTACATTGCATACTTGGGATCACTTCCGGATGGAGACTACATTCCAACATCTCATCATTTCAGTTTGCTTCAAGCACTTTTTAAACAGAGGTAGGATTAGGATTTTCCTTACACTATTGATTTTCTAGCAAGAAAGTACAAGAAGTAGAAAGTCATTACAAGCCATCCTCTGATGACTAAGCCAAATGGAAAGAGCATGAGATTGAATAACGGCTCACAAGGAATTAAACCGAAAAATAATACCGAAACGGGACCTAGTGTTTAGTTCCCTTTTAGTACGTAGGGACCAAACCTGTCTTGGACACGTGACGATCTAGTTTAGAAGGAATAATAACCATTAATAAGAATTCTGGTGTTTTGTCTCTCTCCAGTTCGGTGGAAAATTACTTAACTAAGTTACAAAAGAAGCTTCAATGGATTTGCTGCTAAGCTCGCTGAAGAAGAGGCAAAGAAACTTGCAAGTAAGTGGTATTAAGGCTCTCTTTGTTCACTCATTTGCCTATTGATTATACATTTTTCACCCCTTCATTTATACGCAGGCTTTAAAGGAGTGGTTTCGGTTTTTCCTAATAAAGTTTATCACCTTCAAACAACAAGATCACGGGATTTCATGGGATTCAATCAAACTGCTAAACGCAATGCTACTGCCGAGAGCAATGTTATTATTGGTGTCATTGATAGTGGAATCTGGCCTGAGTCAGACAGCTTTAGCGATGAAGGCTTTGGTCCTCCTCCCAAAAAGTGGAAGGGATCTTGTAACGGTGGCAAAAACTTCACTTGTAACAAGTAAACATAATCCGTTATTTGCAATCTCCGACCGCTACTCAAATCCTTGATTCTCTCTCATACTTGTAGTTTACTAACAAAAACTAGTACCCATATTACAGTAAGCTTATCGGAGCTCGAGTTTACCCCACAGATTCTGCCAGGGTTACAGAGGGTCAAGGATCACATACAGAGTCCACAGCAGCCGGGAACCACATACAAAATGCTAGTTTCTATGGTCTTGCTGAAGGCACTGCAAGAGGAGGGGTTCCATCAGCAAGGATAGCTGCATATAAAGTTTGCACTGATGAAGGGTGTACTTCGGAAAACATCTTGGCAAGCTTTGATGATGCCATTGCTGATGGAGTTGATCTTTTGACAGTTTCATTAGGACCAGGCGTTTCATCTGTTTTACATGGACCCTGTATCCATTGGTGCTTTTCATGCTGCTGAGAAAGGAATGCTTGTAGTGCAGTCTGCAGGCAATAGTGGTCCAAGAGGGGTGGTGAGTGTAGCGCCATGGATACTTTCTGTTGCTGCTAGCACAACAGATCGCTTTTTCATTGACAGGGTTGTTCTTGGGAATGTGAAGACCCTAACTGTAAGGACCATATTGTTGTTCCATATTTACTAATATCATACTTTCAACTTCTTTAGAAAAAGAATTGAATCGAAAAAAATATAGTAGTTTTTTCTTGTTAAGAGTAATGGTTTCCTCTTTGCAAGCAGGGAATTTCAGTAAACTCTTTCAGTCTTAGCAGAACAAAGGTCCCGTTAATTTATGGGCTGCAAGCATCAACTGTTTGCGATGCTAGTGCTCGGTTGGTTCCATTGACAAGTTGCATTTTCATTTACAAAGATTTAGAATAAGCAAAATGTATAACATTTGTTGGCGTTTTTCCAGGGCATGCGTGCCTGATTGTCTGAACCAAACTTTGGTAAAGAATAAGATTGTTTTATGCGATGACATGGGCAGTCTAGCGGTAGCTCGCGATGCTGGTGCATTAGGATCTGTTACAACAACATCCCAGAATATTTCATTTGTTGTTCCATTGCCTGCTTCAGCTTTAAGCTCGGACGACTACGATTCACTCACGTCCTACCTGAATTCCACTAAGTATGTAAATTTCTCTTTAAAGTGATATGTTAGGCGAGTGGAAACTGATTCCTTTTGTATTTGTGTCACAGACAACCTGTAGTAGATATATTAAAAAGTGAAACGATTGAAGATTCTTGGGCACCTGTAGTTGCTGATTTCTCTTCAACGGGCCCTAATCACATTGTACCAGACATTCTGAAGGCATGCATTTCTCCTATAAACCCACAGTTATATCTCGGCAACTTCGCTTTTTTCTTTCTTTTTGCTTAGTTTCTTTTCTCTAAATGCGATGCAGCCCGATATAAGTGCACCAGGAGTTAATATTTTGGCTGCATTTTCCCCAGTTGCTTCACCTTCATCAACTGCAACAGACAAAAGGCGAGTTAAATAAAATATACTATCAGGAACCTCCATGTCTTGCCCTCATGTTGCTGCTGTGGCTGCATATGTTAAAACATTTCACCCTGACTGGTCTCCCTCAGCCATCAAATCTGCTCTGATCACTACTGGTAATCTTTAAGTGCAAAAAATATAAAGTTATTAGCTAGTTATTTTGATCTTACCGTCGTTTTCTTTTGCCTGTTTTCAATAGCATCCCCGATGGATCCATCAAAAAATCCGGATGCCGAATTTGGTTACGGATCCGGACATGTCAACCCAGTAAAAGCCATCAATCCTGGACTTGTATACGACAATGCTGAAGGCGACAACATAAGGTTCTTATGCAGTATTGGATACAGTGAAGATAACATCCGAGCAATCTCAGGAACTAACAGCTCTTGTCCTAAAAATTCTAGTAAAACACTGCCTAGAGACTTCAATTATCCTACTCTTACAGCTGCAGTCACAGAAGAAGAACCGTTCACAGTCAATTTCATAAGAACAGTCACAAATGTTGGCGTAGCAACATCTACTTACAATGCAACAATCTCTTCCGACTCCAACCTTGAATTCAAAGTGATCCCGCGAGTTCTATCTTTCAAGACTTTAAGGGAGAAGAAGTCCTACAATGTGACTGTTAAGGGAAAAGCTTTGGGTCTAGCTTCAATGGCGTCTGCTTCGTTGACATGGTCAGATGGCATTCATGATGTTAGAAGTCCAATTGTTATTCATACATATAATTTTTCTACTAGGGCTATCTGAATCTCATGACTGAACCTGCAGCTGATAGTCAGTTGCTTCCAGTTTATGCTACATATGTTTACTCAATCTCTTTCAATTTATGAATAATATTATTTACAAGACACACATGATAACATCAACAAGCATGTTCTTTCTAGCATGATATTGTCATCAAAGTCATACAATTGTCTTATACTAACATGAATTGGCACATTCACATAACTATACTTCCATTATCATATCATTCCTTGTTGTAACGACTAAAATATCCGTAATATGTTCCTGTGTTTTCTAGGAAAAATTGATTTGGGGATATTTTTTAAAAAATCGTATTTTTAGAAATAAAACTGGACTCGCCACCGGTCACTTGAGTTAGGTAAACCAGACACTAAAAAACAAATAAGAGATTCTCACTTTTTTGGATTCAAGAGTCGGTTATGTGTGGGGAAGAGTTCGTACCTCATCACGCCCAAACTTGGTACCAAATCGATTACTATTTTTATTAATATCGGGTTTTGTGAGTTAAAGTGACATTTAAATTAAAATTTAGTTATAAATGCGAGTAAATTTTAAGGGTCTCATTATTCGAGAATAAACGAAAATCACCACCACTGCGCCTGGTACTAGCCAAGCTTATTCTCAAATAAAATGGCACCACGTTTACAGTTTATATCCCAGATACAACATAATAAAATACGCATGGCATATGTACAAGATAAAGGCATAAAACATAAAAAATAAATGCGGAAATTAAAGGTTAGCGATTAGATATTAGTTAGTTAACCAAATTAAACTTGCCATGAATAATACGGATCACACCCCGTTGCGGATCACCGTAAGGTCGTTGACTAATCGTGTTCAAATAATTAAAGGCGCGAAATAAAATAATACACATATAAATATAAGAACAACGAATAATATAATAGTGTAGTAATATAATATAAAGTATTGATATATTATAGTGCATATATGATACGTATATCTTAAATAAATATAATACAGTTCATATATAATACACATATATTATACGTATATATAATATGGAAAAAACTTTGATACACAGGTCGTGTAAACTTTAGTTTACATGTGCGTTTTAGTTTTAGGGGTTAGAGTTTTAGTTTAGGGTTTAAGTTTTAAGGGTTTAGGTCGTAGGGTTTAGAATTTAATGTTAGTGTTTAGAATTTAGTGTATAGTGTTTAAGGTTTAATTTTTAGGGTTAGAGTTCAGAATTTAAGATTTGAGTTTTATAATGTAAATACACAGGCTTGTGTAAAATTAATTTTACACTGCCTGTCTATCAAAATTTTTCCCATATAATATAATGTATAATGCTTGAGCAATGTAACATAAATTAAAAAAGAAAGTAAACATGTGATTGGATGATCAAAATGTATGGAAATAAAAATAGAAACTAAAAGGGGCTCACAATTTGAAAACGTGCGGTATAGGCCATTGATGACCAGCGGGTAAAAGCAATTAAAAAAATTTAGGTATTTTCTTTATATTTTTTGTGATATAATTTCGTACATCTTATATTTCTAATATAAGATTTTTGCGAAAGATGGTCTTAAAACTGAGAAATTATATTATGAATCATTCTCGCCATGTCATTCATGAGACCAACCAATAAAAATCATCCATCTTATTATTTTTTCCCATGTCATATTTTTTACCAAGTGAATCTTTACTCATAATTACTGTAAATTAATTTTAAAAACAGTTTTTACCAAGTGAAGATTCACTTAGTAAAAATATGACATGAAAAAAATAATGAGATGAATAATTTTTATTGGTTGATCCCATATATGACATGGCGAGAATGACCCATAATATAATTTATTCTTAAAACCCAATTCCATCCAAGTATTAAATTGTTTCCTTATTCTGAAAATTTATATTAGGAGCAATAAATACTGCAAATCTTATAAAATAATGAACAATATGTCCTGAATGGTTATAAATAACAATCATTTATGGCATGACTAGAATTGACAGATATTCCTAGTTTGCAGTGGCTATTCTAAGGAAAATATTAAAGAAAACAAGATAGGATAGGAGATTCAATAAATTTGAATCCACTATAAAATGCCAGTTATGATTTCTGTTCATGCATACTCAAACAAAGAGAAAAGAAATATGACAAACTCAAGTTTCCTGCTGTTTCTTCACATTTCTGCCATTTTCATGATTTGCATAAGCTTTTCCTCTGCTGCTGTTGAGGAGGATAGAAAGGCAAGTATTTTTCTGGTGCTTTTGTATCTTTCAAATGAATTTCTTATCATTTTAGTGACAGATTGTTAACGATGTTCATCCGGATTGCGATGATGCAGATTTACATTGCATACTTGGGATCACTTCCGGATGGAGACTACGTTCCAACATCTCATCATTTCAATATGCTTCAAGAACTTTTTAAACAAAGGCAGGATTACGATTTTGATATGATGAAGCAATCCCCCCCCTGTCATTATTGATTTTCTTGTAAGAAAGTACAAGGAGAATGAGGTTGAATAACGGCTCACACGGAACTAAACCGAAAAATAATACCAAACCGGACCTAGTGTTTACTTCCCTTTTAGTAGTAGGGACCAAACCTGTCTTGGACCGCTTGTCGATTTAGTTTAGAAGGAATAACAACCACTATTCAGAAATCTGATGTTTTGCCTCTTTCCAGTTCGGTGGAAAATTACTTAATCATAAGTTACAGAAGGAGCTTCAATGGATTTGCCGCTAAGCTCACTGAAGAAGAGGCAAAGAAACTTGCAAGTAAGTGGTATTAAGGCTCTCTTTTTTCACTCATTTGCCTATTGATTATACATTTTTCACCCCTTCAATTATATGCAGGCTTTAAAGGAGTGGTTTCGGTTTTTCCTAATAAAGTTTATCACCTTCAAACAACTAGATCATGGGATTTCATGGGATTCAATCAAACTGCTAAACACAATGCTACTGCCGAGAGCAATGTCGTTATCGGTGTCATTGATAGTGGAATCTGGCCTGAGTCAGACAGCTTTAGCGATGAAGGCTTCGGTCCTCCTCCCAAAAAGTGGAAGGGATCTTGTAACGGGGGCAAAAACTTCACTTGTAACAAGTGAACATGTTCCGTTATTTGCAATCTACGACCTCTATTCAAATCCTTGATTCTCTCTCATACTTGTAGTTTACTAACAAAAATTTGTATTCATCTAACAGCAAGCTTATCGGAGCTCGAGTTTACACCACAGATTCTGCCAGGGATACAGAGGGTCATGGATCACATACAGCGTCCACAGCAGCCGGGAACCACATACAAAATGCTAGTTTCTATGGTCTTGCTGAAGGCACTGCTAGAGGAGGGGTTCCATCAGCAAGGATAGCTGCATATAAAGTTTGCGATGATGAAGGCTGTACTTCGGAAAACATCTTGGCAGCCTTTGATGATGCCATTGCTGATGGAGTTGATCTTTTAACAGTTTCATTAGGATCAACTGTTGCATCTGAGTTTTACTATGACCCTGTAGCCATTGGTGCTTTTCATGCTGCTGAGAAAGGAATACTTGTCATGCAATCTGCAGGCAATAGTGGTACATCTGGGCCACAATCGGTGGCGAGTGTAGCGCCATGGATACTTTCTGTTGCTGCTAGCACGACAGATCGCTTTTTCATTGACAAGGTTGTTCTTGGCAATGGGAAGACACTAACCGTAAGGACCATATTGTTGTTCCATATTTACTAACACCATAACTTGAACTTCTTTTGGAAAGGAATTGAATCGAAATAACATAGCTTTTCTAGTTCAGAGTAATGGTTTCCTCTTTGCAAGCAGGGACTTTCAGTAAACTCTTTCAGTCTTAACAGAACAAAGGTTCCGTTGGTTTATGGGCTGCAAGCATCAACTGTTTGCGATGAGAGTAGTGCTCGGTTGGTTCCATTGACAAGTTGCATTTTCATTTACAAAGATTTAGAATAAGCAAAATGTATAACATTTGTTGGCGTTTTTCCAGGTTATGCATCAGCGGTTGCTTGAACAGAAGTTTGGTAAAGAATAAGATTGTTTTATGCGATGACATGGACGGTCTAGATGAAGCTCATGATGCTGGTGCATTAGGATCAATTCTACAAACTTCATTCCAAAATCTTTCAGTTGTTGTCCCATTGCCTGCTTCAGCTTTAATCGCAGACGACTTCGATTCACTCAAGTCCTACCAGAATTCAACCAAGTACGTAAACTTCTGTTTAAATATATTTGTTAGGCAAATGGAAACTGATTTCCTTTCGACTTTGTGTCACAGACAAGCTATAGCAGAATTATTAAAAAGTCAAACAATTGAAGATTCTTCGGCTCCAGTAGTTGCCGAATTCTCTTCAAGGGGCCCTAATATCCTTGTACCAGACATTCTAAAGGCATGCATTTCTCCTATAAACCCAGAGTTATCTGTCTGCAACTTTGCTTCTTTTTTTTATTGCTTAGCTTCTTTTCTCTTAATTTGATGCAGCCCGATATAAGTGCACCGGGAGTGGATATTTTGGCTGCATTTTCCCCAGTTGCTCTACCTTCAACAACTGCAACAGACGAAAGGCGAGTTAAATACAATATAATATCAGGGACCTCCATGTCTTGCCCTCATGTTGCTGCTGTGGCTGCATATGTTAAAACATTTCACCCTGACTGGTCTCCCTCAGCCATCAAATCCGCTCTGATCACTACAGGTAATCTTCAAATGCGAAAAATCTCAACTTTACTAGCTTGTTTTTTCGATCTTACCATTGTTTTCTTTCGCATGTCTACAATAGCATTTCCGATGGATCCATCAAAAAATCCAGATGCCGAATTCAGTTATGGATCCGGACATGTCAACCCAGTAAAAGCCGTCAATCCTGGACTCGTGCACGACTATGTTGAAGGCGACAACGTAAGGTTCTTATGTAGTAGTGGATACAGTGAAGAGAAGATCAGACTTATATCAGGAACCAACAGCTCTTGTCCTAAAAATTCTACTAAAACGCTGCCGAGAGACTTCAATTATCCTACTCTTACAACTCTAGTCAAAGCAGGTGATTCATTCACAGTCAGTTTCCAAAGAACAGTCACAAATGTTGGCGTTGCAACATCTACTTACAATGCAACAATCTCTTCCAACTTCGATCTTGAAGTCGAAGTGATCCCGCAAGTTGTATCTTTCAAGATACTATGGGAGAAGAAGTCCTACAATGTGACTGTCAAGGGAAAAGCTTTGGTCGAAAAGTCGATGGCGTCGGCGTCTTTGACATGGTCAGATGGCATTCATAATGTTAGAAGTCCAATTGTTATACATACATATTTACCTGCCATTAGGGTTGTCTGAATCTCATGGCTAAACCTGCAGTTGCTTACAGTTTATGTTACATACATGTTTACTCAATTTCTTGCAATCTATTAATAGTATCATCTACATTTCTGAGTCTGATGTGAAAAAGGGTTTTCTTCAGAAGTTTATATTATGGAAATTGAAATCGAAAATTAAAAAAGAATGACAAGAACTCACAAGGATTTCGCTGTTTACTTGCTATGATAGTTCAGGGCTATATTCATTCATTGTATGAACATAATTTAGCAATCACGTGAATCATTCGTTACATAAACATAACACAATGATATCAAAATTTCATGTATTTTAGTCTCTTGTACTTATTCGATCTCAAATATGAACTCAAACACTCAAAAAGGGGCTATTCATACCTTTTTCGGCTCGAATCAACCACGGGTTTCGAAATGTTTTGAAACGTTACCTTATAGTTTTCAAACTAACGGGAAATTTTGCTACTCCTAGGGCTACTGGAATCACTAGTTTTGATGGTCAAAAGTATCGATATTTCACTTTAAAACACCCCAAAATACCTTAATATACATCATATGAACCAAAATTTGCATCCAAATAACCATGCAAACAATTTGACACTCAAGAGACTGCTTTAAACACAATTTAAACAACACATCATCACTAAAGTTATCATCTTTACATGTGAGCATTCAAGAACTAAACAAGTACATCAACAAATCAACAGGACAAAAGTCTTTTTTTTTGCCCAAACACTAAAAAATTAAATTATAACCTCTAATCTTAAATTTTAAATCCTAAAACATAAACCTTAAACCCTAAAAAATGCACCCTACCCTTAGTTCTCTGTATCCTAACCCTAAACCCTAATCTTAAACTTAACCCTAAACCATAAACATAGATTTTTAATGTGGGGATAGAAAGGGGCACCGAAAAGACGAATAGAAATCATTTGCCTTTTTTGGTGTCCTTATGCTCTCACACTAAAAAATAAGATTTAAAGTTTAAGGTTATAGTTTAGAATTAGAGTTTAATATTAGAGTTTATGAAATTAGAGGCATGGTGTATTTTTAGGGTTTAAGATTTAGAGTTTAAGATTTAAAATTTAGGCCATGGCTTAAATTTAAGCTTTTAATGCTAGAGCATAAAAATATGCACCGAAAAGGGCAGAAGATTTTTGTTCATTGAAGACTCCCAAAGCTCTTAAGGAATTAAAGTAGGGTAATTATACCATGCACCGGAGATGGAAGCATTTTGTTTCTACAAACTCTAAACTCTAACATCTAAATTCTAAATCCTAACCATAAACCCTAAATTTTAACCACATACCCTAAATTCTAAACTCTTAAATCTAAACCCCTAAACTATAGACCCTAAAATGGATCCATAACCATTGAAATTAGGGCGCTTTTGGAAACAAAATAATTTCACAACCAGTGCATGGTATATTTTCCCATTAAAGTAAGGGTAATTATTTCATGCACAAGCGCTTGTTTCCATAAGCACTTTAGTTTTAGGGTTTAGGGATTTCATTTAGGGTTTAGTGTTAGGGGGTTTAGTGGATGAGTTTTGAATTTAAGGGGTGTGGTTAGAATTCAAGGTCTAGTATTAAACTTTAGGGTCTATAAATTAAACCTAAATCCCTAACCAACCCCTAAAAACTAAATCTTAACCTCTAAATACTAAATTCTAACTCTAAACCCTAAATTCTAATCATATACACTAAATTCTAAACCCCTACACTTAAACCCCTAAACTGGATTCCTAAGCCCTAAAATTAAGACACTTGTGGAAACTTTTCGTTTTCACCGTCGTGTGTGGGATATTTTTCCTTAAAGTAAATGAAAAAATGAAATATAAACACAAGAAAATAAAAAAAATGGCATGGGTGTTCTCCAACACCTTAAACTTTTCAAAAAATTCTCCAGCACTAAACTCTAAACTCTAACTTTGAATCTTAACCATGAATCTCAATTTCTAAACGGAACTAAACTTTGAACCCCTTATATTTACACATTTACAACCTATTTCTGAAAATATATATATATACCTGTTGATTTAAAACATATATCTTTTTTGTGTGTGATTCACAAGTGTCACTTCTCATCTAATATGATTGAATGATTTAAACAAAGATCAATTTCGTCAAATTAAACAGTACCACAAAACAATAATAATCTTTTATCAACTATTTAACGTTGTTGTATTCTTGAAATTTCGTATTGAGATCTTGATCAAATAGCTTGTATATCTTTATAACGAGCTGCATGCACACACACCCACTACTCTAGGTTGTGCATAATTTGAGGGTATTAAGGTTAGAAAAAGAAAAGTTAGAAAGGTGATATATTTTATTTAGGTGATTATAATTCAAATAATTTAATCTGTAAATATATAAGTTTATTTAAATTTGAAATCGAATATAAATATCGATAATGTCCCAACACCAAAGTGGAAGAACAAAAATGTTTTTCTTCCCTTTTTTCACTTTTTTTTTATATTTGTAACGGACACATTCGATTCTAAATTATAAGAGTATAATCTTTTAATTATATAGTATATTGTTATAGATTTGATGTGTATGCAAATTCACGTTATTCGGTTTCTAATTCAATTAGTCGATTCACTTATTTAGGATTCAACTGGTTTGTTTGATTTTAACAATATTATTAAAAGAAGATGAGAGAGTATTCAGTATTGAGTGCCAAAAGCTGTTATTGGCATGAAAAACATTTGATTCAACATTCACAAAACGCATTCACAATCGAATTATATTTATCATGAATCGTGATTGCAGACGTAACAAAATTTATAAATATAAAAGACGAGTATCAATGCAAAAATTTAAAGACGGTATATATAAATTGATTCATGTATTTCTCAGTGTTCTTAACTGTAACGGTGAAAGCCAATTCTTACCCTAGCTGTCCTTTTCTTTCTTTTTATTTCAGACATTAATGAAACTATAAAGATCATTGTATGAGAAACTAGTTTTGTCTTTTATTATTATTGTTTAAAAAATCATTATTTGGCCGAAAAATCCTCTGAACCTTTGTCTGAAAAAACATCCTAAAGCCCTCGCTATTAAATTACCATTCAAAATTTGTACACCCCAATTCAAGCTACGCATGGTCTCTCTTTTTTATATTTACTTTTTTCTCGACCACGATCAGAGTTTCGATCGTTCTCGTTTTTTACTAAGATCATTATTTTGCCTCGAGAGCACTAGATCTCCCCATCATAAATGGGGAATTGTTGCTCTCGAGGCAACCCTGAAATCCTAAACCCAAATGAACAAGAGGCCTCGGATAAAAATGAAACCATTGATCCTAACGGTTCATCTACGAAGGATAGTTTTTCAAACACCCCACCAGAACAAGATATTCTGTCGCCACGGTCTTCTGAAGGATCCTCTAAGAACAAGTCCAACATTGGAATCGTCTTATGTCGTCCGATGGAGGATGTTCAATCGATATACTACATTGGTACAGAATTGGGCAGGGGACAGTACGGGGTCACGTACTTGTGTACACACAAGGCAACAGGCGAGCAATTCGCGTGCAAGACGATAGCCAAGAGGAAACTCGCGAGTCAGGTCGATATCGAAGATGTTAGGAAGGAAGTGCAGATTATGCACCATTTGACGGGGCAGCCTAACATCGTCGAACTCAAAGACGCTTACGAGGACAAACATTCGGTCCATTTAGTGATGGAACTCTGCGCCGGTGGAGAACTGTTTGATAGGATCATCGCCAAGGGACATTACACCGAGCGTGCAGCCACTTCGTTGCTAAGAACCATCGTCCAAATCGTCCATACATGTCATTCGATGGGGGTTTTTCATAGGGATCTCAAGCCGGAGAATTTCTTATTGTTGAAACAAGATGAAGATTCCCCTGTCAAGGCCACGGATTTCGGTCTGTCACTCATTTACAAGCCAGGTAAACACTTTGAAAAATCGAAAACCGTTGTTAGACTCGAACATTGCTAATGCCCGCTTTCGAAACAGGGGACGTATTTACGGATATAGTTGGCAGCTCATATTATATTGCACCGGAAGTCTTGCAGAGGAAATATGGACCAGAAGCTGATATTTGGAGCATTGGAGTTATGTTGTATATTTTTCTATCTGGCGTTTCACCCTTTTGGGCAGGTAAGCAATTATATATATACATATACATATCTTGAAGCTAAGACGATTTTTTCGGATATATATAGAAAACGATAACGGGATCTTCAATGAGATCTTATTCGGCAACGTCAATTTTACGAGCAATCCATGCCTTCAATTTCACCTCAAGCGAAGGATCTAGTTAAGAAAATGCTTACCTTGGATCCCAAGCAACGGCTAACGGCCCAACAAGTTCTAGGTAAGTATGCACTTTTTGTAGCATTATCCGATTAGTTGTCGCAATGTGATGTTTGCGGTCACTGTTTGTGACCACGAGAAATGTGATGCGATTGAAAAATATGTCGGTCAATTGCGTGCTTCTAACAGAGTGTATGGCCTCCTACAGATCATCCATGGATCAAAGAGGACGGTGAAGCACCCGATACGCCTCTCGACAACGCGGTTCTACACAGGCTCAAACAATTCAAAGCGATGACCAACTTCAAGAAAGTCGCGTTGCGGGTCATTGCAGGCTATTTGTCGGAGGAAGAAATCCAGGGATTGAAGGAGATGTTCAAGGGCATGGATACCGATAACAGCGGGACAATAACAGTCGAAGAACTGCAACAAGGCCTTGCCAAGCAAGGAACAACGCTAAGCGAATACGAAGTTAAACAATTAATGGAGGCAGTAAGTTTTGTTTCCATTGATTCAATAATACAAAATATATTGTGTTTTCCTTTCATACTTGTTCATTTCTTTTCCGGTACAAAAGGCTGATGCGGACGGCAACGGAACCATAGACTACGAGGAGTTCGTCACAGCCACCATGCATATGAACCGAATGGATCGAGAAGATCATCTAGACCGAGCCTTTCAACACTTCGATAAAGACAATAGCGGGTAATCATAGTAATAAAATCCGGGATTTAAGTATTGATATTTATCGCAATTGATCGCGATATTTACCGATATCAACATGCATACTTTCAGGTACATCACGACAGAAGAGCTAGAGCACGTTCTTCGTGAACACGGCATGCATGACGGCCAAGACATCAAGGAAATCATTTCGGAAGTCGACTCCGACAATGTAAGTAATACATACATGCATGCATGCATGCATACATTCATACATACATATAAATTTGACACTTTTTGTTACAGGATGAAAGGATAAATTATGATGAATTCGTGGCAATGATGAGAAAAGGAAATCCCGAATTAAATCCGAAGAAACGACATGATGATGTATTTGTCGAAGAAAGTTAACCATTATGAACGATTTTTTGTAGAAGTTTTAAATCGATGGAGGATAGAGTGTTGGATGTGAAAAAGATGTGTATGCCATGACCTGGGGAAAAAAAAGAAATTTGGTGCACAGTTTTTGCATATTTGTACATTTTTTTTTATATATAACAAAAGTTCAATAGAACAATGGGAGAGGATTTGATTGATTAAGAAGATTGAATAAAGGGGAAAATGGAAATTTATTGGAATTTGAGGATTGTGAAGTTTGTTTGATTTATTTTATGAACATCTTTTTGTTTGTAGTTGTTTCCGCACACAAAATAATCATTGCTCATTAATTCATAATAAAATTATTTTTATCTTTTAATATTTTTTGAATATGATTGTATGATTATAAGATAGTATCTATTCAATATTTTTAGCCACATTGTATACACATAGTGCTCGAACTTAGGTCTCATAGATGAAATATATCATATTTTAATATGTTTATTCTCAAACTTTTAAAAAAAATTGCTTTAATTCTTAAATATTTTTTTTATCTCTTTTAGCATTCAAAATTTTAATTTATTATCAATAAAGAAAATAATTGACCTATTAAATTGACCTTAGTTATTTTGTCATTTTATAATTTGTATAACTTGAATATATGTCTTTATTTTGATTTTTTTATTTTTTTTACGTAGAACGATAAAATATATGATATCAGTAATGACAAAAAAATAAATAGCTAAAACAAATTTAATAGGTTTGTACTTGAAAAAAAAATTAAGATCTATTGCACTCCTCTATCTATGGTGTTTTGAATAGTGAAAGGTGAAGTCTACGCATGTTCTTACTGACTTCACTATTTATGATTTTTTATTAAAAAATTGCAGAAATCAACTTTTGTTCCTACCGACTTAGCTCTTTATTTAAATGCATGTAAAGCGCAGCTTGGCGTAAATAGTAAAGTCGCATGCAGTCAAACCGTCTTTATTATTATATTAATAAAAAATTATGAATAGTAAAATTGGCATGCACTCAAATCTTTTACATTTTCGTATTTATTTATTGGTTGATTAATTAAGATTAGGTACTCTAGTAATTCATTAGAGGAAATCCTCTTAAGTCAATTTACTTTATTCGTAACGTTAGAATTCAAACTATGATCTTGCTTAAGGAATTTAATGTCTCATTTTACTAGACCAACTGATTATTGGTCATATCTTTTTAATTTTAATTTTTAATGAATTTATATATACTTTATAAATAAAATTATTCGAATAGAATAGTTTGAGAGGATTATTAATATCTTTCTCACCAGAATCATTTCTTTAGTTGCGAAAGATTAGTTTTTATCATTAATTATATAAAACTATATTCATATTGCAGCTTAAAATGTAAAAGCATAGATTAGTTTATAAATTTATAAAACAAAGTATCCGTAGGTCCAAATTTGACGTGGGTCCCACTATTTTATCTTCGATGACAATGTAATAAAAAGCCCTAGAGCAGCAATACTGATCCCACTATTTCTCAGAATCTCACCGTTCCACTCTCATGAGCTACGTACACGTCACTGGATACAACGGCGGAGTGTCCTAACACCACCGGCCGGCGGTGGCTCTTCCAAGTCCAAAACTGAAGCCGTCCCTGCTGGTTATGATATTATCAATACTACTATCATCATCTTTTCTCGAAGAAAACACGGTTTTAGTTTTACTATATTCACGGTAACCGGCTCTGTATCAAACAAACGTCACGCTCTTCCATCACGCTCCTCACGCGCCACCGCACTCTCTTCTTGGAACCCTTTGGGCCACACTCCTTGTCAGGCTCATTCATTGGCTCTTCCACTTTTTTGGCGTAACTCTTGCCGGGGCACAAGGGTAAATCTTTGGAGTGTTGGTAGGAGGGAAAGCAATGGCAGCGACCGTTGCAGCAACTGGTTTTATAAACCCTGGCTTTCATAGGCTGCTGTGTGGCGGTGGCGGTCGCCGTCTCACTGTACGTAGTTGCAAACGACGTCGAACTTATATAAATCGCTGCTTCAGTTCCCTGCAATATGATTTTATTTCTTCTAATAACATTGTTTAAAGCCTTTATATTTATTTTAATGGTTCAGGAAGAAATATTCTAGTCGGAATCAGACCGGATTGATCGATTGAATGAAGAATATATGATTGAATTGATTCAACATGTGATATTGAATCGAGTATACAATAAATTACTATAAACCGATAAAAATCGATATCACCTCTATTGGTGTTGCATAGATTTCATTCTCTAGCCAAAATATGTTGGGAGCATACCCTTTTCAGGTATATACCGTATTCCGACACACACGGTTGAGTCGGAGACTCGGAGTAACAGGTTCGAAGTCACATTGAAATTCTGGATCAGTTTATTTCAATCTCTATGCAGCCAAAATCACATAGTACTTAATGCTAACTATTCGATAGATCAATATCAAACTTGCAGACAATCTCGAACTTCAGGCATACGTAGGGATCGAACGTGTCGTTAATCAGATCCCAGACATCGATACGAAACATACCCTTTATTTGGAATTTGATGAAACTACGAAATGCTACGGACACCAGGACAGACTTTCCTAAACACACATGGTTCCGACTTCTGATGCAGCGTACCACGTTTTAGCTAGCAAAAGACGATACAAATGAATATATAAAGAGAGCAAGAACAGACATCCAAGAGGGGGGGGACAACATGTCGAGGGGCCGAACACAAGAGCCTAATGACAATTTTAACTGCAGAACATGGACAAGAGGATAAGTACCGTTAGAAGCCAAACACATCCCCGACATCAATTGTCCCGGTTTTCACAAGGGACCGGAAGAATAAACTGCACACAGGTGTCCAATGCACTCCAAATTTCACATAGAAAACAAAAGCACACCAAGAGATTTATTAAAACTTTCACTTCATGGATAACCTATACATCATGCAAAGCACAGATTCGATGTGACCGGTTTCTACTTTCTACCACTAGAGACGACTCTCGGGTCGAAGCTTTGGTAGGAAAACAGTACAAGTATTCATGGATGAATGTAAATTGCAGGGATGTCCACATTGCGGGAAAATGCCACGGTAGTAAATCGGATAATGCCACCAACAACGAAATGCTGTCTTCTTCAGCAATGAATGCTGGGGACACAAACAAACTACTCATACTAAAAAGTCTAATAAAGCAGCTGCACGAAATCCACATTTAATTCATGGTTCATTACAGACCAGAAAAGAAGAAGAAAAAACCCAGCAGAATCCGAATGGAATGCTATGCTCGATCTCATACTGAATGCTATAATCAGAACAAAACAAGAAATCTGACAAAGAAAACTATCATTCAAAGTCGAAACGGGCATAATAATGTGTAAAATACACAAAGTAAGGTTCACGGCATGTCTTTGATGATGAAAAGCACATTGCACTGTAGATTTCACCTTTGCTAAACAGCACAAATTTGCAAGAGCTGACATTAACTTCTTACCTTTGTCTTCCATGATTCGAAATTCGGTAAAACGGACATAATCCAAAGTGTAAGAAAATGTAAATTGGTTGACAATATGATTATATATGATTATGAGACAAATCAAAGGCCATAGACAGTTGGGGAAAAAAAAGCAAAACATGTATGTCAACAAGGATTCAAAGTCTACAAAACACAAGAATTTACCAAAGACTACAATGCATTCACTCGAGTCCGATCGATCCAACGGTCCTAACTCGGAGAGATTATTAACTCAGTTTATTGGATTACCATATCCCGAACCACCGAGGAAGCCACCGCTGGCGGCAGCATTAACTTCAGATGGATCCAGAACCGGAGATGAAGAAGACCCCGCATTTCTCCCACCACCATTACTACCACCACCCGCACCGCCGCCTAAATGCAATTCGGATATATTTGGAAACACTTCTCTTCCTTCAACTCCTTGATCATAAAGAAACCCTTTGAACACACGTCCACCAATCTTAACAACTGCTTGGTAAGCATACTCGTCCTCACCGTCCTCCACCGCCGTCACTCGTACACACTTGAACACCGCAGGTGCGCGTACTTGCCCCGGCAACGAGTCCTTAAAACCGGCATCTGCATACACTATTTATATAATTTCCAAGCAACATGAATGTCAATGCATTTGAATTATCTTGAAAGACCAAAAACAAACCTTGGTGACTCGAGCTTGTGTCAAAGCTTCTAGGAGTAGTATTCGAGGTTGAAGTATGAGAAGTCGTTGTAGTTTGAGATGTTACAAGTCATGAGCTGACGTTCCCTTCTCCGAGCAGCCGGTACCCATGTGCTCTTCACGTGAGTAGTGCAATCAAAACCCCGACTTTTACAACACGTTCTACACCTCCTATGGGAACAATCTTTCTTAGCTTGGTTCCCACAGTCTTGACAAGTTGTCCCCGAGCTATATCCCGAACCACCGCTCCCTCCTCCCACCCCACCGCCGCCGCCGCTGCCGGTTTGTATCAAATTCATGGAGGAATTATTGTTATCAGGGAGTAAAGAAGCTGGTTTCTTAAGATAATGAGTAGAAGTTTGGTTCTGCCATAGCTGCATCCCACTGAGTTTACCATGACCATTGTTATTCAACAAGTCAGAATCCTCCACCGAAGGCAAACACGGAGCCGCCGTAAGAAGCGGTATAACACCGACGCCGAGAGCCGTGGCAGCACTTGGACCGTTGATTTGCTCGCTCACCATGATGGGATCTTGAGTATGGTGGTGATGGTGGTGGTGGTGGTGGTTAAAAGAAGCAGGAGCAACGACGACAAAATCCCGTAGACCAACCATCCCCATCTCAGGTGGAAGTCCATAGTTGATTTGTCGAGCCGAGGGTGGCCATTGAGCGTTGGTGGATCCAGGCACCGCCGCAGCAGCAGCCGTAACAGCGTTGGCATTGAAACCAAGTGAGAGATCATCCGGACCATCTCGGATTGCTGTCGCCCACTCTGCAAACGCACCACCAGTGTCCGAAGGAAGCTGCCCTCTTGTAGTAGCCACAGTGACTGATAAAGAAACACAAAACTATATATGTCTGAACATATACATATACATAAAAAAGGGCAATCTAAGAAGATTTCTATGTGGGTGTTATATAAGTTTTAGAGAGAAAGGGAGAGGGTGGGGTCAAAATCTCTGAAATTGTAGCAGAAGTTAAAAGATAGGGAAGGTTTTGGAAAGAGAGAAAGAAAGATAGATCTTGCTTGTTGGGTGACTTTCCAATATATCTACATACACTCATACATAGTTACATACATATACATACGTATATATATATATATGGCTTCTGCAAGTAATCAGCTGCTACTGAGAGATGACTGAGTTCCCCTTCTACCTTTAGCCTCAAGCTGAGATACTTCCTAGTTCCTGGCCTGGCCTTCTGCAACTGCTGCAGTAGTCTTATAATAACAAAACAAAACAAAACTAATATATATATATATATATGCATATACATATACATACATATAAGCCAATTATAAACGACCCTCTCTCTCTATTCTTCTTCTGCTGTTGCTGTTATCGGTTGCCGACCTTTCTCTCAGCTGCTGATTCTTCTTCTTGCTTTGGTATTAGTGCTGTTTTGTGATTAGGATTGTTTTGGCTTTGATAGAAAGGGAGAATGAAATGGGGTTTTTTTGTATGTCTATCTCTTTCTCTTACTTTCACTAGCTTCCATTATTTTCTTTCTTTTCTTATTGATTCTCTCTCTCCAATAATCACACTACTTACTGTACAAGAAGAAAGCGTATAAAGAGATTTGTTCTCTAGTTTTTGTCATTTTATGCCTTGCTTTTGCTTTTGCTTAACAAGAGGAGTGTATTTTTTGTTTAAAAAAAACTAAAGTGTATTTTGACTTTACAAGTAACACTATTTTCTAAGATTATAACTAGGGTCAATTGCCTCTTGAAGTGTGACTTATTTTAAATTTTAAATATTTTAATTTTATCATCAAATTATAATCTGTTTTAAATTGACTCTCAAAACTTTTGAAGTTATAATTCTATCCATAAACTATGACTGTCATTTTAAATTGATCTCCAAATTTTTAAAAGTTTTAATTTCATCCACAAATTATAAGTATATGTTAATCATACTCCATGTTAATAAAAACATTATGCAAATTGTTAATGGTCATGTAAATATTTGTGTTTATTGTTTTAATAATATGATGTGGCATAGACGATAATTTGATGATAGAATCGAAATGTTCAAAAATTTATAGACCAATTTATAATGAGGGTCATAGCTTGGAATAGTACTAGAACATCTAAAAGTTTGGGGACCAATTTAAAATGAGAGTCATAGTTTGAGAATAAAATTAAAATATTTAAAAGTTTAAGAATCAATTTAAAATGATGGTAGTTTTAAGATGTGTGGTACAATTAACTTTTTTTATTGTATTAATATTCTTTTTTAACCGTTGTATAAGAATAAAAAGATGATTGTTTTAAGAGTAAAAACAAAAATATTTTTTAGGGAAAATGAAATTATTTTAATTTTTAACCATAGATTAACCGACTATTTAAACAATATAAAATTAAATAATTTTATGCTATATAAGTGAATTTAATTTATAATATAATTATTATTTATTTAAACTTTAACAATTTAACTTTTTTTGATTAAATGGGACGATATTGATGTTAAATTTTCAATTGACGATAGTTCTAAGTTTGATCATTCACATTTGTAGGCTAAAACTCGAATAAAGCGGCACAATGTGTTTTTTTTTTCCGAAAAACAACAATTTTTTTATGGTTACTAGATTGAAATATATTTTTTAATATTTTAAATATGATTTATTAATTTAAATATTTAATATTATTGTTATAATATATTATCAAAATTTAAGAGGTATATTTATAAGGGTTTAAAGGTTAAATTTTAGGTTTTATTTTGATACACAGTCTGTGTAAAATAATTTTACACAACCCTTCTATAAAATCTAAAATTTAAAACCCTAACACCCTAAATTCTAAACTTCAAACCCTAAACCCTAAACTCTAACCTTAAACCTTAAATTCTAAACCCTATAACTTAAACCCCTAAACTTTAAACTCTAAACTAAACCCCTAACCCCTAAATTTAAAAATCATGTGTAAACTTTAATTTACACGGACTGTGTATCAAACTTTTTCTCTAAATTTTAAGTATAGCGTAATATAATAAAATATTTAAATTTATCTTATAACCCTAAACTCTAAATTATAACCATCATTTCAAAATTCTAACCCCTATACATAAATTCTTAAGTCTTATATCCTAAAACAAATTTTTAAACTCTAAAATTAAAATAATTATAAAAAATTTAATTTTTACCGATTATGTATTAAATAATTTTTTTAATAGGCGTGATACTCACACTTCTCACTCCTCGTTCAACTACAAAACAAATAAATTTGGGACAGTCCCTGTGAGCTCCTAATCTATTGGTGCGTGTACCCACGCTCCTCCATGCCCGAAATTATTTTTTTCAATAAACAAAAATTAGAGAAATTGAAATATAAAAATGGGATTTTGGATAAAATTCATGCCTTGGATTTTATATGTATGTGTCACGGACCGCAAGCCCGCGACCGAGACAAGTGCAACCATGACAGCCCAAGCCTATCTCTACAACATTTTGGGCTTGCCAAATGGCCCAATAAAGCTGGCCTTTTACCATGGTGAAATGAGCTAACAGAGTATTTACCATGGTGAAATCCGATAAGGCATCTTACTTATCATTTTGTGCTTATTTGTAAAGATAATTTTCACTTTATCTCTTACTTGAAATTCAAATGTTGTAGATAGGATGGGCTCTCATCTGGACCATTGATCCATTGTAATCTTGACCGTTGATTGTACTGAGCTCTCACTATAAAAGGAGGCTCAACCCAGGTAATTTCATCATTCATTCATCACTTACTTCAGTTTGTAAGCTTTTACCCAGAGTAATACAACTCGGTATTCACTCACTTTCTCTTGTTCTTTTGCCATCGTATTTCTTATGTTTTGCAGTGGTTTCTAAGTATTCCTACTTAGGAGTTTTTCAGGTGACTTAGCCCAGTTTTCAACCGAGAAAGCAACTAAGGTTGTGTGATTGTCTAGTAGAAGACTAGCCCATTGTCAAGTGGTATCAGAGCGAGGTTTTGCTGAGAAGTTGCTGATTCAAGATGGCACGTGATGGAGAGAACATTACGGTGAAGAAGGGTGTAGAGGCCACAGCTGACAAATCCAAGAGGGGTTCGTCGAAGGACATGATCACATCGATATAGGAATGGTTACCAAGCTTGAAGAATCCATGGCGGAGGCCAAGGCGACGTTGGAATCGTTGGAGTCGATGGACATTAAGAAGCTGAGTTTGTTGGATTTCGAAAAGCTCGAGTCCTTGGAGGGAATTCAGGATGATGTTCAGGAGGCTCTTAATGGGATGGATGCGAAGATGTCTAAGCGTGACGATGTCTTAGAGGCCATGGTGGTTGCTCTAATGGATGAGGTTGATGAGCTCAAGGCAAAGAGTTTCAAGTCTGAGAAAGATAAACTGAAGAAGGAAGTAGAACTGCTCAATACCGAGTTGCTTGTGCTGAAAGTTGCGATTGCGAACAGTGTGACTGTTGCAGCTCCTAGAACCTCGGGAGATATCCCCAAACCAAAAAAGTTCAAGGGGCGAGGTCCGAGTGGAGAATTTCCTTTGGGGAATAGAGCAATACTTCAATGTCGTGGGCATCGTGTAAGATGCTAAGAAGGTAAGCTTTGCAAGTATTTACTTAACTGATCTTGCACAAACGTGGTGGCGACGTAGATGCGAAGATATGAAGCGTGGGAACACTGCCATCGAGACTTGGAAGGAGTTCCAAGAAGAGTTCAAAGAACAGTTATATCCTACGTATGCTAAAGAGGAGCAACAGTCAAAGTTGATGCGACTCAGGCAAGAAGATGCCAAGTTTTTGAGGGACCAAGTCCGAAAGATTGTGGAGTTGAGTTTGCAAGTCCCGAGTTTGAGTGAAGAGGATGGGTTGCAACCATGGATGAAGATGGAGTTGCAGTGACGGGGAATGACCAATTTCTCTGCTGCCGAGTCCATCATTGAGATTGGGCGTAAGAAACCTGACTCCACCAAACCAAAACTGAAGCACAAATGTCATGGTGGAGACAAGGAAAAGTCAAGTCGATATGACAAAGATTCGAGTGGCGGAAGTAAGCCTTCGAATGGGAAACATGTAGATTTGAGGGATAAGAGCATGGCAAGTGCTTCCATTGCCTCAAAGAAGGGCATATTGCCCGGGATTGTCCCCAAAAGAGCAGAATCGTTGCCGCCAATGAGATAGTTGATGGCGAGACTTGCGAGGCTCTAAAGCTTTTCATTAGTACCATCGATGTCAAGAAGGGTCGAATGAAGAAGGGGTTGATGTTCATCGACATCACTATTGCTAACCAGAAATTGAGTGCACTAGTTGACACCGATGCCTCTGAATTGTTCATGTCCAAGCAAACTGTCGAGAAACTTGGCCTTACTATCGAGAAGTCTAGTGGATCCATCAAGACAGTGAATTCCAAAGAAGTACTGATTGCGGAGGTCGCAAAGGGAGTTTAACTTGACATTGGAGGTTGGACCGGTAAGGAAGTCGTCAAGGTAATCCCACTCGATGACTTTGATTTTGTGCTTGGGTTAAGTTTTCTAGACCGGATCAACAATTTCTCGGTTCTTTTTACGGATTGTCTGTGTATTCTAGATCCGAAGCATCAATGCATTGTTCTAGTGAGCCGAGGGTTAGGAGTAATTGCAAAAGTTCTATCCGCAATCTAATTTTCAAAGGCGGTGCGCAAGGATGAGCCGACCTTCTTGGCAGCCTTGGTGTGCGATGAACATGTCGCAACCGATGGAGTCATTGATGAGGTAGGACGAGTCTTGGCAGAATTTGAAGATATGATGCATGACGAGTTGCCAAAGAAGTTGCCTCCAAAGAATGATGTTGATCACAATATTGAGCTTGTGCCAGATATGGAGCCCCCCCCTGCTCGAGCCCTTTACCGGCTGGCCCCGCCTGAGTTAGAGGAGATACGTAGACAGTTGAACGATCTCCTAGATGCCGGTTACATCCGCCCCTCTAAGGCATCCTACGGTGCACCAGTGTTGTTCTAGAAGAAGCACGATGGGTCCCTACGGATGTGCATCGACTACAGGGCTTTGAATAAGCTCACTGTGAAGAACAAGTATCCAATTCCTCTCATTGCGGACTGGTTCGACTAGCTTGGTGGTGCAAGGTGGTTCACCAAGTTGGACTTGCGATCAGGCTACTACCAAGTCAGAATAGCCGAGGGTGATGAGCCTAAGACAGCTTGCGTGACGAGGTAAGGTTCTTTCAAGTATCTTGTGATGTCTTTCGGCCTCACGAATGCTCCAGCTACTTTCTGTACCCTGATGAACAATGTGCTACAACCGTTCCTGGATAGGTTTGTTGTAGTCTACCTTGATGGCATCGTCATCTACAGCAAGACATTAGAGGAGCATGTCGAACACTTGCTGGAGGTGTTCAAAGTCTTGCGCGAAAATGAGTTGTATGTTAAGAAGGAGAAGTGCTATTTTGCCCAGCAATAGGTTCATTTCCTAGGTCACATTGTTGGAGGAGGCATGATTCAAATAGACAAGGAGAAGGTTCGAGCCATTGAAGAATGAGAGGCGCCAAATAAGGTAGCCGGGTTGAGATCTTTCCTGGGATTGGCAAATTACTATCGGAGGTTTGTCAAAAGCTACTCCAAAATTGCCGCACCATTGACCGGCTTGCTGAAGAAGGACAAGGCGTGGGATTGGGGATCGGAGTGCCAAAAAGCCTTTGATGAGATCAAGCTCGCCATGGTGAGTGAGCCTGTCTTGGTGTTGCCAGATTACACCAACCTTTCAAAATTCACACTGATGCATCCAATATTGCCATTGGTGGGGTCCTAATGCAAGAGGGACATTCGGTTGCATATGAAAGCCGGAAGCTCAATAAGACTGAGCGGAGATACACGGTCCATGAGAAAGGAGATGACGGTGGTGGTGCATTGTCTACGCACATCGAGACACTATGTGCTTGGGTCCAAGTCCGTGGTGTACACAGATAATGTCGTAAATAGTTACTTCTTGACTTAGAAGAAGTTGTCCCCGTAGCAAGCTCGTTGGTAAGAGTTTCTTGTCGAGTTTGATGTTACTTTGGAGCACAAACTAGGGAAGGTAAATTTCGTGGCCGATGCCCTAAGCCAGAGGTATACCATGGAGTTTGCGAGTTTGCCAGAGGGGCCAATGCTGGAGCGCATCAAGGAGGGATTGACACATACCCAACGGCTAAGTCATTGATCGAACTTTCCAAGGAAGGCAAAACTCGGAAGTTTTGGCTAGAGGGAGGCTTGTTGTTTGTTCGTGGACGTCGCCTCTTTGTGCCTCAATTTGATGGAATTTTAAAGGAGCTCATGAAGGAATGTCATAATTCCAAGTGAGAGGGACATCCGGGGATGCACCGGACATTGGCCTTGATGGCGGAGCACTATTATTGGCAGCACATGGGCAGTGATGTCGAAGCCTATGTGAAGACTTGCCTTGTGTGCCAGCAAGACAAGATCGAGCAAAAGAGTCCAGCGGGGTTGTTACAACATTTGCCAATTCTGCAGAAACCATGGGTAAGTGTTTCCATGGACGGTTTGCCAGTTGTTGATGGAAAGTCTAGTATTATGGTGGTCTTAGACAGATTTTCCAAGTATGCAACATTTATCCCAGCACCCAATGTCTGTCCAGCCGAGGAGGCAGCTAGGCTTTTTCTCAAGCAAGTGGTGAAGTACTGGGTGTTCCACAACCGATTATCAATGATCGGGACACGAGGTTCACGGGGAGGTTCTGGACAGAGTTGTTCAAGTTGTTGGGCTCAAACTTGAACTTCTCAACGAGTGTCCACTCGCATACCGATGGGCAAACCGAGAGAGTAAATGCACTCGTTGAGATCTACTTGAGGCACTATGTGAGTGCTAATCAGCGTGACTGGCCAAAGCTGTTAGATGTGGCCCAGTTCTCTTACAACTTGCAGCGGAGTGAGACGACAAACCAGAGTCCGTTCGAGATTATAATCGGCCAGCAGCCACTTACACCGAACGCGGTTGTAACCGGGGGCCGAGTCCAGCAGCCTATTATTTTGCCAATGAGTGGCATGAGCTTTATGACTTACCCCGTACATGCTTGCGCAAGGCGGGAAAGCGGACCAAGAAGTGGACAAATCGAAAGCGTTGTGATGTGTACTTTGAGGTTGGTGATCTAGTCCTTGCCAAACTGACTTCAATCTTGTGCAACTCAAATCACAAGTGGCTTGTGCGACGATATGAGGGGTCGTTCAAAGTTGTGAAGCGGGTAGGTACCAAAGCCTATCGACTAGAGTTGCCGCCGATAATCTGAGCTCATCTGGTGTTTCATGTGAGTTTGTTGAAGGCATATCACCACGATGAGGATAATCCAGATCGGGGCAAATCACACCGAGTGCCAGTCGGAGTAAAGGTCTCATACGAGAAAGAGGTAGAAGCGATCCATTCAGAGAGAGCCGTTCGTCAAGTGGGAAATCAACCAAGGCATGAGTACCTTGTTCAATGGAATGGTCTTTCTAAGTGCGAGATGAGTTGGGAACCCGTAGATGCCTTATGGCAATTCCATGAGCAAATCGACCAGTACCATTCTAGCCGCGCGACGAGGGCGTCACTAGAACTAGTGGGGGAGAATGTCACGGACCGCAAGCCCGCGACAGAGACAAGTGCAACCATGGCAGCCCAAGCCTATCTCTACAGCATTTTGGGCTTGCCAAATGGTCTAAGAAAGCTGACATTTTACCATAGTGAAATGAGAAAGCAGAGTATGGTGAAATCCGATAAGGCATCTTACTTATCATTTTTGTGTTTATTTGTAAAGATAATTCCTACTTTATCTCTTATTTGAAATTAAAACGTTGTAGATAGGATAGGCTCTCATCTGGACCATTGATCTATTGTAATCTTGACAGTTGATTGTACTGAGCTCTCACTATAAAAGAAGGCTCAACCCAGGTCATTTCATCATTCATTCATCACTTACTTCAGTTTGTAAGCTTTTACCCTGAGTAATACAACTCAGTATTCACTCACTTTCTCTTATTCCATCGTCTTTCTTTTGTTTCGCAACGGTTTCTAAGTATTCCTACTTAGGAGTTTTTCAGGTGACTTAGCCCAGTTTTCAACCGAGAAAGCAACTAAGGCCGCGCGGTTGTCTAGCAGAAGACTAGCCCCATGTCATATGGGATCCGGAAGGCTTTTGGATTGGTTTTGTCAGTTTTCCTACGTATTTATTTCTTCACCTTTTTTGTTTATTAAATTCTTAATTATTAAAAACTCAAATTAAGAATTTTATTTTTTATTATTGTTATTATTTAATTTTCCACTACTCCTTTTGAACTTGGATTTAATTCCACCGATTTTATTGAAACTTGTTAATAAATGTTATTTATAAATTTTGATTAATGAGTTCATTGAGTGGTTTTAATATTAAAGAGTAACATGATATTTTTCATTTTTTTCTTTTCTTTTGTCGTCGTCAATTTGTTTGGCTTCAACTTTCCATGCCAACGTTGCTATGCTTTCATGACCCCATAAGGGACATGTAGTGCAACTGAAGATATTGGAACCGTGAACTTTCTTTCTCGTTTGGCCTCCTGTCTGATGCCTCAACGTCTCCTCCCAGCTCCGATTTCTAATCGAGACTCTGTTTTGTTGCGCTTTTGCGTGTGCTTTGTTGGTTCTTGTTTTCTTTCGCCCCTGTTATCCTTTGTTCGTTTTTGAGTTTGTTTTTATATGTTTCCCTTTGTTGTTCTAAATAAATGTCGGTGTTTTTAGTTCGGAAAAAGAGTAACATGTTTTTTAAGTGACTTGTGTTTGATTAGTTTAATTTGTAAGTGTGCTTCAGTTCATCCAAATATGAAACTGGACAAAAATTAACGCTTCATAATCGAATTATTTTTAATTAACATAAATTTTAGGGATAAAACTTTGATACACATGATGCTGGGTAAAATTAATTTTACATAAGCATGTGGATTTGCACTATAAAAATCAAATCTAAATTCATAATCCTAACCCTAGAAAACTAAATTCTATACACTAAATTCTAAACACTAACCTTAAATTTTAAACCATACAATCTAAACCCCTAAATTTTAAACCTTAAATTAAAATCTTAACCCCTAAAATTAAAAGACACACGTAAATTAAAGTTTACATGATTGTATCATTTTTTTTTCAAATTTCATTACACAAGGTGTAATTAATATTGTTTTGACGTAACATTTAATGCACAAACAAATTTATAATTTGGAACAATAAGAAATACGTTGGGTAAGTTGCACTTTTTTATCACTTAATTATGGGTAACTTTTTTTCTTTGGTTGCCTAGTTATAAAACGTTACAATCTAGGCATCTAACTAATCAATTTTATTTTTTCAGTCACCAACCGTTGACTAGCAATGGCAAATGATATGACAGTTTTATAAAGTTGTTATACTAATAAATACAGCTATTAGTATTATACATTATATCTATTTGTTCATGATTTTAAAAAATGGACTCTAAATCTTTACAAATTACACATAGTAGTAAGAGTTTGATCCAAAACCTTTTATATTTTAAGCCCTTCGTAGTTCATAAGTAGGGGTAATAACGAGCCGAGCCGAGCCGAGCCGAGTCGAGCCTGGCCAGGTTCAGCTCAGGCTCGAGGCTCGTCGAGCTCGAAATTTTAGGTTCGAGCTCATTTAAAAAAATAATAGTATTGGGCTCGGCTCGGCTCGAAATTGACATTTTACTACAATTTTTTTTATAAAAGATGAGGTATCGTTAAAAACCATTTTCATAACCAATACTGAAACGAAATTCAATATCGGGTAAGGGGAAAAGAGTGCCCAAAAATTAAATTAATCCAAATGATCAAGAAATATTACATAATCAAAGAGAATACAAAATCAAACAACCAAAGAGCATATGTAGTAATATATATATATAATTATTACGAGTCTGTTCATGAGCTTTTTGAGTCGAGCTTAGGTTACCTCAGTTTGTTAAAGTTTTGAGCCGACCATGAATCTTAATCGAGCTCACTCGAGCAGAGCTTTGATTAAGTCAATCCGAACTTAAATAACTTACGAGCCGTTCAAGCTTATTATCACCCCTATTCATAGGAGCGTGCCAAAGTCTCTTATCTAAAGCACTCCCGCATGCCTGACTTTTGTATAATAATATTTAACTTGTTTTTAGTTCTAATAAAAATCATATACACTTCGTTAAGTTGTTCGAACGTGTCTCACAAGAAATTATGTATTTTATGAAAACTAACTCTTTGGGTTTTTAAGTGTTTTTATTTAAAGAACATTGACATTGTAATGCTAACCGTTATTACATTATAAGTTATATTTTGATACAAAATATGTGTTAAAAAATACACAGCTCTACCCTAAAATATAATTATCTAACCCAAAATCGTAAGCTCTAACCATAAATTATAAGCATTGTAACATAAACTTTTAAACACTAAACTAAATTTCTAACCCCAAAAATTGACAAACATACGTAAGTTTATATATAAAAAAGAGATAATGGCACATATGCCCCGTGTACTTTCACAAATTTGTCAATGTGGTGTTTAAAGTTTGTAAATGTTCAATGTGCCTCATGTACTTTACTTCGTCTTTTAAAATGCTCCTCCAACCTAATGTCGCCACATGGCATTTTTCCAAGAAAAACAAATAAAAAATATAGGGACATGATTACAATTTTTCCTTTTCTTTTTTATGACAAAAAAGTACATGGCCATGGCTACAATTTTATCATTTGTTCCTTCTTTCCTTTTTTATTTTTCTCTTCATTTTCCCCACGAAACCCTAAAAGCAAACCTAATAGAAGACCTAAATTCCCTCTGTGAGCAGAATCCTCTCTTCAATAAAGTCGAAGATGGTGATCACTCAATTTCAAGTGTTAATTAGAACTGTTGCCACAACGCTTTTATGTTTTTTCGTTGGATTTCATTGAAGTTGGTGGCAAAGTGAAATAATTAGTGGCGTTGGTAGCGAAGCAAATACAAAAGACGAAAAATCAAGATTAACCCGGATGATGAAAGATCCATGAGATGAGTTATTTCTATTTTGGATCGGTTCAAGAATAAAATTTGCATATTCAACATTTAACTGACAATATTCTCGTAACCCTCTCTCAATGTCTAGTCTATATTGTAATCAAATTTGCATATTCTATTTAAAACTTTAAAGTTTACTTTTCACTTTTTCAAGGGTTTTTTTTTTTTTTTGTTTTTTGTTATTGCAAGAAAAAAATTAGGAATTTTTTATCCATTCGTTCTGCATTTGTTTCAAATTGTCAATCTCAAACCTATCCTCGTGTTCTTTTAAACCTTCAACCTTGTGCCTAAACTTTTATCTTGGTGCCTCTGCAAAAAAAAAAAAAAAAAAAAGAGTGTGCCGACACAAGCATCTCTCATTATTTCAAACACAAATTATTAGTATGCGAATGTATACGTTTTGTTGCTACCTGGATCTGTTTTACTTTCACCCGAGCAGTCTAATTTCATGGACTTAAAAAAAAATAACAGATTTGGTTCTTGCTTCCTGGTCACAGGAAAAACTGTTTCGCAATGATGAATAGTCGGAGAGGAAAACATCCGATGGTCAATTTGATTTTTTTTTCTTTTGTCACGAAAAGGGAAAATTGTAATCATTCCCCTATACCTTTTTATCTTTTTTTTGAAAGAAAAAAATGCCACGCGGTAATGTAGGAGAATGCCACGTGTCTATGCTACATCATCAATTAACGACGTTAGGTTAGAGGGGCATTTTAAAATACGAAAATACATAAGGCACATTGAATATTTATAAACTTTAGACACCACATAGACAAATTTTTAAAAATACAAGAGGCATATGTGTCATTATCCCTCTAAAAAAATTTCTCTTAAATTATATTATTATTAAATTAAATATATATAAAACTATACACCGCCAATCCAAGTTTTAAAAGAGCATTACACCAAGGCTACTTAAATATGTTTACCTTTTTCTTATCATTGAACCCACAAGGAATCATTGTATGCCTTTTTCTTAATTTAAAACAATGGAAGGGTTTATGTCTTAATTTAAGACTTAAAAAAATATGCAAAAACCTTGTTGAAAAGTTGGCAAGATTGCATTGATTCTTGCTTAAGATTATGATAACATTTTTGTGATTATAGATGATGAAAGAAATGCCATGAAATAAATTATAGGTGGGAGAATGTGTGCTTATGATTAAGGAAGGAGGGGATGTGCCTAATCAAATGATTAGCTTTCATTTTATTCCATTATTAAAATAAAAGATAAAACGTTTAATACACATACGGTGTAAACTTTAATTTACATAAGTCTTTTAGTTTTAGAGTTAGGGGTTTAAGTTACAATATTTAAGATTTAAGGTTGATGTTTATAATTTGGGTACATTGTTGATTTTTTCATGGTTTAGGGTTGCTTGGTTGGGAATTCAGAATTTGAGTTTTATAGTGTAAATTTACAAGCTTGTGTAAAATAATTTTTACAGAACTTATGTATAGAAAATTTAGCCTTAAAATGATGTCAATTTAATCAGAAGTATAATTATAAAAAATTCACTTACCCGAACACGATTTGACTAAAAAAATTCAGACAAAGTTTGAATGATAAAATATAATTCTAATTCAGATAACTATAATACCATCTAACTTCATTTCTGTTTCTTGGAAATAAATTTTATTTTTTTTATAATTTAGTCTCTCAATTTTGTATTTTGTTCAATTTAGTCTCAAGACTGCAACTCTTCGTAAATTATTTCCATCAAATTCTTGACTCCTTTATACCTCCAACAATATTTTTTCCTCAAAATCTTTTTTTTGAAAAATAATATTAATAAATATATTATATAATTTTAGATGATTTTTGTTTTGTTAAATAAAAGTACATAGCTTACTCACGTTTGTTGCAAATATAGAGAAAACTACATGATCTTGTTTGGTAAATAGCATTTTGATCCAAAATTAGAAATTTGAGCTAAAATTAGAGGTTTGATCGGTCAAATCCGCTAACTTTGATGTTTGGTGAATAATGGATTGGGGTGAAACCTCTAATTTTGAAAAAGTTGCTAATATAAGCTTTTTAAAATTAGATGTTTTAACATTAATTTATAAAGACTCTTTTATCATTAGCAATTATAAAAATTCTCCAAATAACCTAAATCTAACATTTTTTATTTTAATTCTTCACCCTCGCGTATTTACATTGTGACGTTTGTAAACTAATACTTTTTTATTTTTTATTCTCACTCATTTATATTTGTATTTAAATTTAATAACTAATTAAATTATATTAAAAATAAGTATATAAATAAATAATTAATTAATATATTGATCCTTCAAATATGCTTAGTAATGCTACATTAAAAAAATATTTTTCATAATCTAATTAATATTAATAGACACAAAATATTAATAACTTTTTAATAAAAAATATTGGTAACTAATAAACTATTCAAACAAGTATCGAATATAATCATGTCCTTATATGTAATATTACTTGTTTAAACAGTCAAACAGCTATCAATTATCAATTAATTTTACCAAAAACTTTTATACAATCAGCTAATACAACCTGCTAGTTAAATCAGCTAATGTAATTGGCTATCAGCTATATGCTAATTGCCAAACAGGGCATATGTATATCGAATATTGTTATAGAAAAGCGTTTAAATTGGAACCGGCCAATACCATAATATTATGAATATTTACAACTAAATTTGAACAAAAACTCGACTCAACTAGAAAATAATTGAATAAAGTGAATGGTAAAATAGAACTTATCAACACGATTAACTCAAAATTATTATCCCGACTCGATTGAATACTCACTCCTAGACGAAGATCTTGTTCATGAAACCTTTAATCTAAAATGTTCTCAATTTCGATATTTAATTAAATTAATTGGTATTTAATAACAATTTAATGTTTGCTAATATTATTTTGTTTTAAATCTATCAAACTATTTTTTTACACAAATTCAACATTATTCTTTATTTCAATATATTCTTAATATAGGGCAATAAAAATATCAGATTAGTGATAAAAACCTTTGATGGTATGTAGGGGTGTAAACGAGCTGAGTCGAACTTAGCATTAAGAACTCGAGCTGAGTTCGAGTTCGATTCGAGTCCAATCAAGTCGTACTCAGGTAGCTTGTGATTTGTCTCGGCTCATTCACAACCTTATTCATAATAATAATATTAATTGTTGAGTGGATTTATTCAACAACAAAATTGTTATTATTATTATCCAACAACATACATTTTAGTTCACTTTGATTTAAAAAAATTAAAAATTTTAGTATATTATATTTTTTGAGTAGCTTGCGAGCTTTTCAGGTTGGGTATAGAATTACTCAGCTCGGCTCATTAAGAACTCGAGTCAATTTTAAACTTGAGTCAAATAAAAACCGAACTTTAACCGAATCAAACTTAAATAACTCACGTCTATTTCGTCTCATTTATAGCCCTAATGATATTCATGTTTAGGTGAGCTTTATGATTTAAACTATATTATTTTTAATTAAACAAATAATAACATTTAACTCAATAGCTATACGTAACAAGATATTTTCCTTTATATCACTTTCCAAACACGTGGGTAACATAAAACCTAAAGGAAATCATCACCGCAACAAAGTTTAAACAACGTCAAATCGTGTTTTAATTAAATTAAACACAACACTTTGTCCAATTATCAAATTATTATTACACCAATTAAGCAAAAAGCACACTAATTAATCATCTTAACTTCATCAATGACACGACACATCTTAAAAACATTTTCCACCGCATTTTCTAAAATAATATAAAAGTAACTCTTAATTTAACAACTTTATTTTAAAGTTTAACATGTGAATTTAGGTTTTATCACGAGTGAGTTTAGGGTCTGTTTGTTTCATGTAATTCATTTTACGGAAAACGTTTTTCTTATTTTTTTGTGTTTGGTTGACATAAAATAGGTTAGTCAATATAATTTATTTTACTGGTCAACATATTTTCCTTTGCATTTCATGTAAAGTGTTTTATGGTTTGATTTTCCGTAAAACAAATTCCCAACTTTTAACTTCAAGGCATGAACCCTAAAACCCAAACCTTAACCTATAAACCCTAAAATTTAGACCATAAACCAAAACATTAAACTTTAAACCCCAAACCTTAAACCCTAAAGTATAAACTACAAGTTATAAACCCTAGACCCTAGACCTTAAACCATAAACCCTGAGCCATGAACCATAAACCTTAAACTATAAACCATGAACCTTGAACATACACCCTAAAACTTAAACCCTGAACCCTAAACCCTAAATTATAAACCATAAACCCTAAACCTTGAACCCTAAACCTTAATCATTGAAACTTAAACCATGAACCTTGAACTTGGACCATAACCCTTAAACCTTAAACCCTAAATTATAAATCTTGAACCCTAAACCATAAACACAAAACCATGAACTATAAACCGCGAACCCTAAACTATAAACCTTAAACCATAAACACTAGACTCTAAACCTTAAACCTTGAATCTTAAACACTATACTATAAACCCTAAACCCTATGTAGAAGGGCTACCTTTATTTATGAATTCGATAACATGTGTAGCTGCAATAGAGCATGTCCAAATAGGGTTTTACAAAATGAAGTACGAGTGAAATTAGAAGTCTTCAAAATAAAGAATAAGGTAACAATTTTAAATTTTAGTTGTATTCTAAAGCTTTGTTTATTGACATTTCTTCATGTTGATCTTTAGGGTTGGGAGTCTGGGCTAGTGAACCAATTTTGAGTGGCACGTTTGTGTGCGATTACATTTGTGAGGTTTTTGATGTAATTAAAAAAATAAAATATTATACTATAGTATAATTTTATTTTATTTTTTTCCAAAAAATTAAAGATAAAAAATCAAGAAAATTTGTAATGCGTTTGTTTTATTAAAATATATTTTAAATTTTTTTTACCAAAACAGAGGAAAATGAATTACACAGTATCATCCAAACACAAGAAAATGATTTCCGTAGTATGTTTTCCAAAAAATGTAATTCACTTTCCAGAATTTATTTTCCGGAAATAATTTACAGTGAAACAAACAGACCCTTAATTTTGAATTCAAATTTATTTTAGTAGGTTGTTTATGTTAAAAAATTAACAATTTTTACTTAAAATAAGAGAAGGAAAAAATTGCTCTTAATGAATCTCAAACCTATAACTTAGGAGAGAGGCGAGAGCGAGAGCTTTAACCACTTGCTCTTAATCTCGCTACTTCAAAATTTTGAAACTTTTAATTAAATTTTATTTTTTAAAGTATATTTAATTAAATCCCTCTTAAATTTTTAAAAAATTCATTAAAGCTCAAAGATTTTAAAATTTTTAATTTAGACTTTAAAATTTTTAAAAAAATTTAAATAGGCATCATCAATTTGTTTTTATCAAGATTTGTCCCTAACCATTCGTTTTTTCATTGAAAGTGTATCTAATAATATTTTATATAATATTTTTAAAAAAATAAGTAAAAATCATTATAAGATCAACAAATATTAGATACGAAAATATATTATATTAAAATATTTATAAAAAAATGGATGTGAAAAAAAATAATCTAATTTTGAAAGAAGAAAAGTATTGTTGCAAAGAATTCCCTCCTTTCCCTCAATTGATGGATGGAGTCCAGCTGGTAAGGTTTGATTGGGGTATCACATCACACGTCAACTCCTCAATGTTCAAAAGAAATATCTAATCACCGTTCCGTCCTCTATTCTCCTTTGACCAAGAAACAGTTTCCACCTTCTATCAAAGTAATATACCCAAAATCAATCGGTTAGAATTTTATTTTTTAATATATATTTTTAAATATTCTTTCTTTAATTATTATATATTTTTCAAAAAAAGTCAATATAACAAACTTAGAGTAATTATACATGTACTTACAGTATAAATAAAAAATTATTATAAATGACTTAATTTTAGGATTTATGAATTTATATTAGGGTTAAAGGTTTAGAGTTTAAAATTTATTGATTGTAGTTTTAATTTAGGGGTTAGAATTTAAGGGTTATATGCTAGAATCTAAGGCTTTGTTTGCGGTTGAGGTGACAAAACCAAGATTTGGGGCAAACCAAAGTTTGAGAATCTAGTTTGAGAAGCTGAAAAAACTAGGTTTTGCAAACCAAGATTTGAGAAAGCTAATTTGGGGGGCAAACCAAAGTTTTGACACTCAAATGTTGCATGTTTTTTGTTGCTTCTGGGCAAACCGCATTCAAAAGCTGTATGTTTTTTGTTGATTCTAGCTTCTCAAACTAGCTTTTCCAATCAACCTCAACCACAAACAGTGCCTAAATCCTTAATCATATTACACTAAACCATAAATCATAGCCCTAAATTCTACACCTCTAGACTTAAACTCATAACTGGCAAACTCTAAAACTAAACCGTTTGTGAAATATTTTTTATTTATTGTATGAAATATTTTACCATAAATTTATATAATTTGTCGGCTTTTCACACAAATTTTGGGTTTTAATATTATTTAAATATCTAACACAAAAAAAACTGAAATTCCTAATCTAGCACTCATTAATAGAACTTGTCTAGAGGGTATGTCGAATTTTTTAAATATTTTTTGGTGTCATAATTGACAGAGTTATAAAGAAAACTCATTAAAAATAAAAACTCTGAAAATAGTTGGCAAACAAATTCTAAAAATAAATGTTAGTTCCAGAAATATTTTTTAGTGTGTGCATACATTAAATCTCAAAATTTCAGGGTGAACACAATTCATAAAAAATTAAAAAATTAAAAATTAATTTATACAAATTAAAAAATTAAAGTCAAATATGAAAAGTTTAAAAACTTATAATAAGCACAGACCCACCCAAATATGCACTTGGATATGCAACCGGCTAGATCGAGAATTATAGTTTTTAAGTGTCAAATATGTAAATATTAAAAAACCACTGTAATAAAACTCTTAACTTTTTATATAAATAATATTAAAATTATTTTATTTATACCTTACCCGAAACATAATTAGCCAAATATCGAGTAATATTCATTTTTTGATAGTTAATGTTTTTTTACTACTTAGATTGTATCATTTTATTTTTTTTTACTGACATATTTAACATATTTTTTTTATTAATTAGAGGCATTACAAAGTTATATCGGAATTCGAACACATACAAAATGAGTACCATTGGTTACTAGGTCAATTGGTGAATCTTTAACATATTTTTTTATTAACAAATTTACAAATAAATAAATAAATATATATATAGAGAGAGAGAGAGAGAGATTTTGGTTGTCCTTCCAGTTTACCCTGACCGATCAGAACCAACCCGCGTCACACACCTGACTTTGGTGAGTGAGTCTCCCAGTAGAGTTTTTTGCATACACAACGCCTCAAACTCAAAACCTGCTTAAACGGAACCAAGTTGCTTATCACTTGAAACAACTCCAGTTTATAGTTTTACAAATATGTTTAAGTATAATCTATTAATTTTAGGATTACAATTGAGTTTGAGTTTAATTTTATTTTTTTCAAATTCAAACATTTTTTAGTTTGAATTTGGTTTGTAAAAATATTTAAATAAATTTAAGGTGATGTTTTATTCACGAAATATAATATTACAATTAAAAAGGTATTTTCAATATATAACAGAAGCTTTTGCATTTTTATTGTTGTTGACTTTTTTTCACAATTATGGTACAAGTAAAATTATTTACATAAATATTGTAGTTTGAACTGTAAAAATAAAGTTGGCGTGCACTCAATCCGACTTAATTGTTCATTCCAATTTTTTTATTAAAAATGACGAAGATAGGTGGTGCGAATGCACTTCACACAGAAAATACTGTTTAAAGTCGGATTGTAGGTAATCCGACTTAATTTTTTTATTCCAAAATGTCATAATATTGTTCAAAGACGGCAGGTATTTTATCACCTTTTCACTGTAGCAAATATAATATTTGTAAAAATAATATGATTTATGCTATATTTGTTGAGAAAAAAAAGTTAAGTACCATATTTGTATAATTTTTCGATATAACATTGTTTGAAAACATTAGTGTAAAAATTGCATTATCTTGTTTTATTTATATGACCACATAAAAAAATTCCTGTTTAATTGGTGTTATACGAATTTATCTTAAAATAAAATTGACCAAATTACCTTTATGGTAATTTTTTAATAAATTATTGATGTGAAAATTAGCAGAATCAAGATTCAGAGGAATATGTATGTCACTCAAATTTCATTTTTCTAGGGATTTGTAACATTCTTCTTCACCTATTCAGAGTTTTGTTGTTTTCATGTCTGTCGCTCGGTTGCCGCTGCACCATACACTTGCTATTTCCCATGCTCGGTTCAAAAATTTTAACCATTAAAAATACATAGTAAAATCTCGTTATACATTAGTGGGATATTAGAAGAGCTGAAGGGGTAGTGGAAAGTGGAGACAGACAATAGAAAAAGGCTCATTAGCCACTTCATCTTTTCCTATCTCCCATAGGCATTGGTAAAAGGCACAGTTTCCCCTGCTCCCCCAACCATTCCTTTACTTTTCTGGTAGTTATATGTGGTTAAAATAAAATTATTTTATATAATTTTTTATTAAGTTAATAAGAATAAAAATTTGTACAATTACATAAATTCTTATTCAAATATTAAAAATTTCAGTTATAATATAAAAAATTTGTATAGCTACAATAATTCTTACCAAAATTAAAATATACAAAAATTCTTACATCAGTTAATAATAATTTATATAGTTACATAAATTTTTACCCAAAACAAACAAAAATTTTACCTCATCCAACATAATTTTTTTTGTAAGCATTTATATCCGCATTTTAAGCTTTTTTTACCCAAAAAATTAAAACAAAAGCGGCGCTTTCAATCACACATCCATTCTCTTTTCTAATTTTTTTATTATATTTGAAGTGGAGTTAGATTAAAATTTGTTAATCAAATATTTATTTAGATGTTGATTTTATTATCTTATTCACCGAATCATTTGATATTTTTATACTATTTATGTATGTTTTATTTTTTTTCCTCTTACTTTTTCAGGTTTTGATTTGATTAATTTAGACTGGTTTACGTCACACATTTAATTTTGATAGGTAAGCTTTTTAGCAAATTTTTTTATATATATCATACCTCAAACTTGATACTTAAATAATACCAAATTACTTATTACTTATACCAACCCTAGTTAGTTATGCATGTTTTAAAATTTGTAAGTATACTTTTACAATTCTCTGTATATAATTTTTTGACCGCCTGATTAAGATAAGATAATGTCAAAATTTATTATGTGAGTAATTCTGTCAATTTAATTATTGTTTATTATTTTTATAACCCTGGAATTCAAACTCGGAACCATGTTTAGATGTCAGTCTAGCGTTGCAAAATTCGTAGTAATTGTCTTCTCTGGTTATCATTAAATCACCCAATGACGGTATTTATTTATTTATTTATTTATGGGGGTGATTTGAAAGAGACGCGTTGGAAGGGAGAGTGGGGATGAGAAGGAGAGGCCGAGGTGATAATGTATTACAGCGCAGATCTAAGTTGGATTATGTAAGAAAAGGAGTTCGTAGGTTATAATAGGGGAGGGGTTAGGGTTCACATGCCGAGGTTTATGTTTATAAAATATTTACAGCCTCGAGCCATGCGAAAAATGACAATTGGTCCATAAAACCCGCGAGATCTTTCTCTCTCACTGTCTCTGTCACTGTCCCTTTACCGTACTCCCCCTTCTTTCTCTTCTGCTTCTTCTTTACTTCCAATCTCACTCCCACTTTTCAAGCCCTTTAACCCACGCGCCTTTGCTTCTTCGTATCTTAATACGAGCGTTCGACGGAATTGAGTCCAATCGAATAAAAAAAATTAAATTGGTGGAGTTTATAAGTCATAATTTACTATTCAAATTTTAGTACACGTTTTTTTAAATCGAATCGAGTTAAATTTAGTTTTTAAATTTTTATATATATTTAATTATAATTATTTATAATGTTATAATATAGTTTGACTTCAATTTAAACGACCTTCTTTATTCATTTACGGTATACATATATATATTTCTTTAAATTTTTAATTGTGATATACGTAATATATCAGACATAATTATGATACTATACTCGAACTTGAAAAGTCAAACTTTATTTTATAATTTTTTTGAGTCGATACGAGTTTATAAAATTACGAGTTGAGTTAAAACGAGTCAAGTTTTTGTACGTCGAGTCGAATAATTCAAAATTTTCAAGTTGAATCGTGTTTTGTCCTCCCCTAAGTAATATTCTTTTTTGAGTAATTCACTCGATGTCGTTTTCTTTAATAGCCTAAAAGTGATTACAAGACAATATTTATTCATAGATATTCTTAACTTTTTGACAATACACATATAACATGTAGACAAAATGATTTGAACATGTATATTTTAAAATGAATATTTTTTCACTAAAACACTTGTTGTGGTCGATGCCATTGTTATAATAATATAAAAGATGTATTTATATACATTTGAACATACAATATTCAATTAGTTAGTGATTTCAAGTGAAAAATATGTGACGTGATATGTTTATTTATCTTTTTAATTATGTTATAAGGGAAAATTTTAGGGTGAGACACCCTTAGGTTAAAGTTTAAATGAGGTGGATTTACATAAATTTTTATTATTTTTGTAAGAATATATACAGTTACACAAATGCTTACAATCTATACAAATTCTTACCTAAATTGGGTAAGAACTTAGGTTATAATATAAGAATTTGTGTAGTTACAAAAATTATTACCTAAGATAAAATCTACACAAATTTTTATCAAGTTAATAAGAATTTATGTAGTTACACAAATTCTTATACAAATTTATAAGATTGTGACCCAGAAAATTTTTAAATCCGTTCTTATGAAGTTCTATCATGTGTAAATATTATTTAAAATTATTGCTTAAGTTTCAATATATTGTTATGATCAGGCATTCTATTTACAAATTATAATAATTTATTATAATTATAAGTAAATAAATATATTAATTTTATTAAATTATATAATGAAAAAAAGAATGGCGCGTGGGAATCGGTCAGCAAGAAATAGTGTTGGATTTTGTAAGCAGCAAAACTGCATAAAGTGAAGCCTATGGAAATCGTCAGTGAAAGTATTGGTAATAGGATGGCACGTGTAGGTTTCCTATTGGTCCTACGTCACGGACGGTCGTGCCAGATCTGGGAATTTTGGATTTTATAATTTATGAAAAAGTTCCAATTCCAAACAAAATGGAAGAATTAAAAAGAACATAAACAATACTAATAATAAGAATAATAAAGTTTATTATGAATTTTTATTATTACAAACATATTAGGGTTGAGAAAATTCGAGTAATTAAAAATATCAGAAACATAATATTTATAAGATTTATGGTTCGTAAATTAAATATTATGATTATTAGAATTAAATTTAATTCAAAATTTTATAATATAAAATAAATATTTTTATAAAAATTTGAAAATTGATGAACCGAACTGAGTATATTGACGATTTTAAAAATTCAAAAAATTTGATTTTCTTAAGTGAGAATTATAAAAAGGAATAAATTCTCTTTATGTCTTATCTTTTGATTAGTGTACGAATAGAACGACTTGGGCCTTAGCATTTGGGCCAAGATTAAGGACAATAATGTCATTATATGTTAGATGGTGTTGGATATAGGGTCAGTTCAGGTCAGAGTTGTGGCCGACCCGTATCCTATTTGAAAATTAAAAGCTTTAATTAGAATCCAATATTTGAAGATGTTTGGGCCTTAGTATAGTTTTTTGTTCGTGTTTGTTACATATATTTTTTAAGGTGTTTTGGTTTGTTTAAACTTTTAATATTGTGTTCATGTTTATTTGTTTATTTTTTAAGGTGTTTGCAAACATGTTCTTTATGTGTCCGCTAATATGTTCGTTTATAAGTTCGCCAAAATAGTAAAATTATACCACTAGTCCTTAAGCTTCACAGCTTAAACTATTAAGTTCAGCATGTGTTCAATTTAATCACTACCTTCACCAACACCAATATTTAAGGAAAATCGGGTAAATGAGTCGATAAACAAGTTTATTTGTGAACATAAACGAACCGAACCGAATACACATTTGTTTGTGTTCGTTCGTTTATTAAACGAACATAAAAATTTTGTTAGCACTCGTTTATTTAGCTTAATAAACGAACGGATCACGAATAGTTCGTCAAACGCTCCATTAATTTATACATTCAACCAATTGATTTGCTTGGCTTCTTCTCATGTGCAACTGTGTTTTTCTTGTATCTTCATGCATGACAGACTGGGCTAATTCGTATATGATATTTTTTTTTAGTTTTCTTCACGTGCCAAAACACGTCTGAGCAACAAACCGAGCTATGAAACATAAAATTGTTGTCTAAACTCATTTCGATTAGAATTTAAATATATTTTGATTTTCAGTTTAAATACAGTTAAATATTTAATGTTATAATGATTGATTCCAATTGCAATCAATTCATCCGACAAGAATATATGTTCAAATTCAAACGCGATTACACGTAAGTTTTTTTTTTTCCTTCTGATTTTGATGTTAGAATCTTTTGCTAGTCCTGGTAGCAAAAAACCATAGTTGATTTATTACTTTCTGGGGAGGAAAATGGTGACTAAAAAAAGGATAGACAACTCACAAGAAGCAAAAACAGCCGAAACCCAAATCTGGGTTTTAATTAAAACCAAAACCAAAACAAAACCACAACCACAACCGTTAAATTCTTTTAATCGGATCAAAATGGAAACGAAGAGCAGAAAAGAAAACAACAAACAATTCCCCCTTTCTTTTGTCTTTATCATTCTTCATTCAGATTCTCTCTCTCCATCTCTTGAAACGTAAATGTAATGTTTAAACCAAGGTTAGAATTGTAGAAGGAGCTTTCTGAAATTGAAAACCCAGATTTTGCATTGGCTGAATGGTGCTTCTCTCGATTTGAAGCACAGAAACAAAGGGTGCCCAGAGAAGAAGAATAAGCTATGGAAGGTAAATGCTTTCGTTTAGCTTTGGGTTCTTAATTTTGTGTTAATTAATGGTCTCAATTTTAAGTTTCGGGGATTTAAAAATGTTGGGATTTTCGGGTTGTTTAATGTTTGGTTTCTGCTTACTGGAATCTGTCAAGAAAAGTTGCATGCATTGAGGAATTTTGAGGGGGTGTTTGGTTCATTAGAAAATGTAGTATAGAATTCCAGCCACGATCGAAAAGCTATGATTTTTTTATTATTTTGTTTTTATTTGCTTGGATTTATTTATTTAATTTTGTTTTCCTTGCATAAGAGAGGCTTTCCAAACTGGGGGAGGGGAGATTTTGAAACAACTGCTAAGACAAGCCGAATTTGCTATGATTCCATGTCAGCTCTGTTTATGTTATATAAGTTGTTTGTGCCAAGAAAATTCGTGTGTTTGTATCTAATCGTTGCGTGTTTCCTTTAGATTTTGTTAGAACTGCAGATTGGAAGTGTCATTTTATCATGAACTTTAGAGTATTTTAGCATTGATGGGTGATGTATGATGAATGGATCTTCTTTGAATCTGTTCTAGGTGTTGAGAGTAATCTGCATAAAGCTATATCTCCAGTTTAGTGCTATTATATTCCGTATGTTAATTGCAGGGAGATGTGTTAATGATATGGAAGAATCTGAGAATGAAGATATATATGTTTCTTTCCTTTTGATATTTGAGTTCGAAGGCCAGCACGATTCAAGATGCTTGGAGCCTTGGACTATTCACGCCTGTGCTTAAATGTGTGTGTTCGTATTTAATCGTTGCATGTTTCCTTTAGAATTTGTTAGAACTGCAGGTTGGAAGTGTCATTTTATCATGGACTTCAGAGTATTTTAGCATTGATAGGTGATGTATCGATGAATGGATCTTCTTTGAATCTGTTCTAGGTATTCAGAGTAATCTGCATAAAGCTACATCTCCGATTTAGTCGTATTATCTTCCGGATGTTAATTGCGGGGAGCTGTGTTAATGATATGGAAGAATCTGAGAATGAAGATATATACGTTTCTCTCTTTTTGATATTTGAGTTTGAAGGCCAGCACGATTCGAGATGCTTGGAGCCTTGGAATATTCATGCCTGTGCTTAATTGCTATGTGTTTCTTTTGGTTATAAAGGTGTTTAAAATGGCTGAAGGAAAATAGTGAAATTGTTCGTCTGGCTCCGAGTAATTACATGAGGTCTTGTTTTCCTTTTCGTTAATCCGAGTTACCCAGTTTCTTGTTTTTATGCTATTTTATGTATGTGGCCGGTACGTACTGTACTTCTCATATGATAGTAAGTAAAATCCATCATAGTGATGGCTCTGATTTCCATTACTTCGTATAGCACCAAAGTAACAAATTTCAAACCATTCTTTACCTGTTTCATGGTTAATGTTATCGAATCTGATACATTTGTTTGTATTTCTTTGCGATTGTTTTAAATTCAGGTGAAGTGCAGACTGAAGAGAATAAAGTTTCTCTAGATGTCAATAAGAAAAGAACGGTCAAGACACTGGCCCAGGTTATGGCTCTGGAGAAATTCTACAAAGGTAATTAGTTCTTCACTTCTCATCTTATTTAAGACGCTTCGTCTGCTATGTTCAAATGCAGTTTTCGGTGTTTTCCAGAGTTCAGATTTCCTTCAGATGAAATGAAAGCACAAATAGCACTTCAGGTAGGGTTGACGGAAAAGCAGATATCTAGTTGGTTTTGTCACAGAAGGTTAAAAGACAAAAGGAGAGACGAAAATGGTAACGGGCGATTGGATCATTCTAGTGGCGTCATTCAGGATCATGGTAGTGGACGCAGGCAAGATTCTTCTGGCAGTATTAAGGAGCAGGATTATAGGAATATTGATCCACGGGAGGTTGAAAGTGGAAGGATTTCTGGCCAAGAGTTTCTAGCTGACCACAGGAGTCATTAAAATCCTTATGATGCGCATATGGAAGATACGTCTTCTGAAAGTAGTTCGCCTTTACAAGACGTGTGTTTTTCTGAAAGTCGGGATCCTCATGACATGCCAACTTCTGTGAAACTTAGAAAAAATGGAGCAGTTTTGCCGATAAATGCTAATGCAAGGACGACTAAAAGCAATGTTTATAAGCCATCAGGATATTTGAAGGTTAAGGGTGAAAGTGAAATTCCTGCTATTACTGCAGTTAAGAGGCAGCTCGGGAGGTATTATCTAGACGATGGTCCATTACTTGGTATTGAATTTGATCCACCGCCTAATAGTGCATTTGAATTCCCAAGTTGCAAGCCTGTCAGTGGTATGTCTAATGCCGAAGTCTGTTTGATGTATCGAACAAATTTTATAGAATCGTGAATATCATTCCGACTGAAGGGGCACTTAATTTAAGTTTTTTTGCCATATTATCTATTATTTGGTACTTTGTAGGTCTAGTAAGCAGTAATTAACTTTTGAACGTAGAAAGTAATAACTACATTGAGCATATTTCATCTTCCTTTTGCTTGTTTTGAAGTATAGTGTTTTGAAAAGCATATGCAGAAGACACGGATAATGATATGCAGTTCAGTTTAAATGCTCGAAATTTTTCATTCTCATTAAAGGGCTTAAGGTGTTCTAGCTACCTTTCTCCGTGCTTTTCGGCTAGCCTAACATGTATCCATTTTCTTGTTTTAAATAGTCTCTTACAAGCAGTACAGTAAGAAAGGACTAGATAGACCTTTTTGATAGAGATATTGTTTAAGCTTTAACTAAAACACTCAAAAGGTCTGCTTGATCCTACTGCAGCCGATTCCATGCCATCCTTTGTGTCTCCTGGCCTTCTCACCTCTACACCTCCTGTCCTGGTTCTATCAACCGAGCAGTCTTACTGCTGTTCTTCCGTTGTAGTCATTATGCTTAAAGCTAATCACATATTACTCTTTAGTCGTGAAATATTTGAATCTCATGTGTTTGCTTCAGCAGAGCCTGAAGATGTCGGAGATCCTCAACAGCCCCATTCTTCTCGTATCTCTGGAGTTGTAAAGCAGCCGGATCTTAACATTGTAAGTGGACTCTCGGAGGCACTTTTTTGTAATAAATATGACCCTGCTAAACAGTGTTGAAGGCTAGTATGAGTTAGTTTGTACATGTTTAATCAGTATACGAAGTAATGATGACGTTCAACTCTTTTTGTCCTAAGGTTCCATATTCCGGTCCTGTTTAGAAATTACTAATTTCAGGTTATTCTCTTTTAATAAATAGAATTTTGTGTGCGAGTATTAAAGCAGTAGCACTTGTGTCCGATACTGCAATTATTTACAGGTTAAAGTATAGCACAAGTTCTGTAGTTGTTCAGCTTTGATTCCGGGGTGCTTCTCGAAGCACCAACTGTCCTTTATACTTGGATACACAGAAAGCACTGTCATTCTTCATATACTGACATCAGTTATAATAGAAAAGCGTATTTAACAATCTGGATATCATTCTTCAGACCCGACCCGACCCGTATACCAAAACACGCGGATCCCCTAGGCAAATCCGGGTCCAAACGCGGGTCAAGGTATAAAAACTCTAACCTACTCAAACCCCTCTTCTTTTCCCTCATTTTTCGTTTTTACTCTCTTTCTTCTCTCTAAAACGCTCTGCGTAAAATACCTAAAACCCAGAAACAACTACACCGTTAGATCTTAATCCACCAAACTTCGGTCGCCTCTTGCTATTCGTCGGCAGTCAGAGTTTGAAATCGGTTGCCTATGGTGATCGCCGGCCGCCCTTGGGTGATTTTCGGTCGTCGTCCGCCGCCGCACCTCAAACCTAAAATTCTCCAAAATTTTCGATTTTCTAACTCCTAAACCCTAGATCTATCCCGGCTCGATAGAGCCACCCATCTCCGCCATCCTAGCATTTATCTACCTTCCCGAACATTAGTACGCACGAATGAGGCCCGGGTCACATAGCATCGGTAACCTCTATTTGCCAATTTACTTACCATAGTATTGTAACACAATTCTTGGTATCCGAATCCCACCAAATGAGACACTCAATATTCAATGCCCTTACATGGCATACAACAATTAACCGATCCCCAAGGATCATCATTGAATGAATACAACCAATCCACTCAAGGTTTTTATTAAGTTATTGCTCATTAAGTACGTGTATGAGGTTAGTTTCTCGGTTTCTTAGTTTTACTATTAGTTTTACCCTTTTAGAGACCCATGAAGTATTTTTTGCAATAGGTGCCTTAAGTATTTTTGGCTGAAATATGTGCCTAACGTTTCATTTTTTTTCCGTTTTAAAGTTAATCTGTCAAAAAAATTTCACCACCCAATTATAGCTTGACATGTGGCTTTTATTTATTATTTATTTTTTATTTTTATTTTCAAAAACTGACTAAAAACAAAATAAAAATATCCCAAAATTTAAAAAAATTATAAAGCAATCCCAAATAAATAAAACCCCAAAACCCAAAATTAATGCAATTATTGTCGCCGATAGTCTCGCCAGACCCCATCACCGTCTTCACCGGAGTCCCCGGACCATTTACCTCAACCACCCATCGCCGGTCGGACGAAAAACGACGAATGTAAAAGGCTCCAACCGTTCGACATCCGATTGGTATGTCTCCTGTCGGTTACCGGCGATGGGTGGTTAGAAGAAATGGACGGGGGACTTCGATGATAACGATGATGAGTAGGGGTGTTCGTTGTCGGATATTGGATCGGGTCCGATCCATTTTTTTCGGATATCTAATTTTTTGGATCAACGATATAGTGATCTGTATCCGCTCCAAAAAAATTAGATATCTAGATATGATATTTGGATACTCGATTATCCGAAAATATAATTTGATTTAACTATTTTTTAGAATTTGAAGGTCGTATTTATGAAATTTTCGAAATTCCGAATATAACAAACAACAAATTGCTAAATATAACAAGATTCACATATATGAAAATTTCAATTTTTTTAAGTTTTGAATTTAACAAGCATCAAATTGTTAAATATAACAAGATTAATATTCATGAAATTTTGAATTTTTGGATAATCCTAAACATGAAATATTACGATCCGTATCCAATCCAATCCAAAAAATTTAAAATCGAATTCCATATCCGACCCAGAAATAAAAATCAAATCAAATATCTGAATTTTCAGATTGGTTCAACGGATAATCAGATATGATATTTTTGAACACCTCAATGATGAGGTCCAGCGAGGCTATCGGCGGAAAAAATGATGCCAATTTTGTTATTTGGGTGTTTGGATTTATGACTGTTTTGAAAATTTTAAGAAGTTTTAGATTTTTTTAAAAAATTATTTTTGAAAAAATAAAATAAAAAACACATGTCAAATTATGATTGGGTGTTAAAAAAAAAATTTAACGGTGCTACCTTAAAATAATAGCGGAATGAAATTTTAGATACTTGTTTCAAACTATAAAACGTTAAGCACTTATTTCAGCAAAAAATATTTTAGACACTTAATTTTTAAAGAAAATGTATACTTTGGACACCTAAAAAGTAGTTAAAGCCAATTTGTTTAACTCTTATTTCCCCCAAATTTCTGCTTTAGAATTTATAATCAACAAGATATGGCCGAAAATCCTAACCGTCAGTATACGTTCTGGGTTCTTCATGGCGACATAGTCGAAATCTATGTCAATTATCACGACCCTAGAGTCCCAACGCCTAGGAACGTGCGGCCTTAGGCGCCTCTTGGCGTTACTCGGTTGATTCTGTGCCTAAGTAAGCCTTCAATCAACCTTGCGAGAACTCATGCTCGCCAAAGGCTCAGACAAGCCCTCAAGGATTCGGGGGATGCGGAAGCTTTAAACACCAATGTGGCTACTCTTAGGCACTACAAGAGGCAACAAGCACAAAGAGCTAAAGAAAAAAAGAACAACTGAAAGGGACAAGAAAAACTAGAGTAAATGCCTCAGAGTATTATTACTCAAGTGAGAATGAATAGAATGGGATGATACAAATGAGAGTGAGAGGCTCTCTATTTATAGTTGAGCTCTCACTCAATCAATGGCCCATCTCGATTAACACGGATGACCAGGATTAGCCTACTTAATTACAAGATACATTATACAAGGAAAAAAATATCAAATCACATCTAATCACATCAATTAGAAGGTAACTTTCCTCGGATAGCTGATCACGCTTAATATGGTAGGAATCTCCCACAATATCTTTTAACTTGTTCTCTCATGCCATTTCTGAAAAGCCAATGTGATCGGGCTCTCTAGCATTCTCCAAGTTCTGGGCCAAGTCTGATGGTCTTGACAAGCCCGATGCCCTATAAAAAGCCTTTCCGTCAGATGCTTGTGCCACTGTCTCGGACTAAAGAATTTGGGTCGTGACACAATAGGCAACCAGTTAATCTGGCTCTACCTGTCGATATCCTATTGACGAATGGGCAACCGCCAGTTAATCCAGCTCCACCTGCCAATCCGACTCTGTCGCCACCAAATGCTGCGCAAGATATTGATGCTATCTTTAAAGAGCTCGCCAATTTGATGAACCAACCGTCAAGAAGATTACTAGATGTATTCACGGTGTTTCAAGAACCAATCCAAACAATATCGTTTGGTGAGGTGATTGATGATGATGAGAGATCGTCCTACAATGGCAGCCTAATGCAAGATTATAGAGCTGAAATCAGAAAACTAATAGTTTTGTTATTTTGTATCGTTGGCGTTTGGTATAACCGTATCTTTCTGTATGTATTTTGTTTCATTTTCTTTGTTAATTTTTCTTTTAAACAATAATTTTTTGTTTATGATTTACATTAAGCACTTATTTTATACTAAAAAATATTAAGCACTCATTTCAGCAAAAAATATTTTAGACACTTATTTTAAAGAAAAATGTATAGTTTGGACACCTATAAAATAGTTAAATTCGATTTGTTTAACTCCTATTTCCCCCAAATTTTTGCTTTAGAATCCATAATCAACAAGATATGGCCAAAATTCTAACCGTCAGTATATGTTCTGGGTTCCTCATGGCGACATAATCAAAATCTATGTAAATTGTCACGCCCCTAGAGTCCCAACGCTGGGAATGTGCAGCTTTAGGTGCCTTGTGACACTACTCAGTCGATTCTGCGCCTAAGTAAGCCTTCAACCAGCCTTGCGATAACACATGCTCGCCAAAGGCTCGAACAAGCCCTCAAGGCTTCGATGGATGTAGAAGCTTTAAACACCAATGTAGTTACTCTTAGCCACTACGAGAGGCAACAAGCACAAAGACCTTGAGAAACAAAGAACAATTGAAAGGGACAAGAGAAACTAGAGTAAATGCCTCAGAGTCTTATTACTCAAGTAAGAATAAATAGAATGGGATGATACAAATGAGAGTGAGAGGCTCTCTATTTATAATTGAGCTCCGACTCAATCAATGGTCCAGATTGATTTACATGGATGGCCATGATTAGCCCACTTAATTACAAGATACATTATTCAAGGAAATGAATATTAAATCATATCTTATCACATCAATTAGAAGGTATCTTTCCTCGGATAGCTGATCACGCTTGATAAGATAAGAATCTCCCATAATCTCTTTTAACTTGTTGTCTCCTGCCATTTCTGAAAAGCCAATGTGATCAGGCTCTCTAGCATTCTCCAAGTTATAGGCCAAGTCTGGTGGTCTTGGCAAGCCCGATTCCCCAAAAGGAACCTCTCTGTCAGATGATTGCACCACTGTCTTGGACCAAGAAATTTGGGTCGTGACACAATAGACAACCAGTTAATCCGTCTCCACCTGTCGATTCTTATTGGCGAATGGGTAACCGTCAGTTAATCCGGCTCTAGCTGCCAATATCTTATTGGCAAATGTACAACCGCCAATTAATCTGGTTCCACCTGCCAATCCGACTCTGACGCCACCAAATGCTGCGTAAGATATTGATGCTAATTTAATGAACCAACCGTAAATAAGATTACCAGATGTAGTCACGGTGTTTCTAGAACCAATCCAAACAATATCATTTGGTGAAGTGATTAATGATGATGAGAGACTGTCCTAAAATAGCGACCTAATGCAAGATTATGGAGCCGAAATTAGAAAACTAATAGTTTTGGTATTTTGTATCGCCGGCGTTTGGTATAACCGTATCTTTCTGTATGCATTTTGTTAATTTTTCTTTTGAACAATAATTTCTTGTTTATGATTTACATTTTCCCCGTCCACCAAAAGATTTTCAGGGATGAAGAATATCTGTATTTTTTTGCAGGAGCCTTTTGTGCACATGTGATGAAGGTGAATGTTTAATTGTTAGCGGACATCACTCCATGTTTACACATGTTCTAAGTTTGTTGATTTAATCCAGAATCACTCAAAATCTTTTGTGGAATCACTCAAAATCGTCGTATCAAGTAATAAAGTGAGAGAAGAGTGTCGAACCCACGAGGATTGGATTACTAAGTACGAAGTTTTTGTACTTAGGAGTGGATTTGTATGTATAGGTGAATGTCGATTTAAGTGAACTAATTTAACTAACCTAAAAGATAGATATGATAAAGACAAACAGCTGCACCGACCTAATAATTAATTATGGATGTTGGGATTATTGCTAAGGATATATGCTTGATTATCTATCTTAATCCTATAGCGACGAGCAATACATGTCTACGTAAACCCTTAGGTTCTTCATTTACTCGACAGAATTTTCTAATGGACTTCTAACTCTCTCGATGCCTAGAAGTTAATAACTTTGTAGTTGAGGTGATACATGTTTGCGTGAATCCTAACAACTCTATTATTTGTTTAAAAACTCCCTTTTAGTCATTGAAACCCTACACTTATGTCTAAGCCAGATTAAGACTAAGTTGACAGCTTAGTCTCACTGTTCATGTTTGTATAACCTAATTATCTCGAATATTAGGTCACAGATCAATAGTTAACAGGCCTATCTCGAATAGCTCTTACAATTAACTATGCATTAAGAACATGAACATAATAGATGAAGATAAAAACAACTACAACATTGAAATATAATAATCAAAACATAAAATCTTGGGACGCAATAATTCTAACTAAAAAGTTTATCTCATGTCTGAGTCTAAAACAACCATAATTAAAAGTATAAAGTACGGTAGTTTATCGAGAAAGGAAAATAAATAAGTCCAGCGCCATCGACAAAACTTCCTCCGTGCTATCCAACTGTGCTGCAGGCCTCCTCTCCGTCAGGCTCTCTCGATGGCTTCGTTTGATAAGGAGAATCGACTAACTTTGCCCTGGTGGTTCTCCGTAAGCTGGAACTAAGACTGTCGTCAGAATCGTGCTCCCCCTTTTGAGTAGCGTCTAAGTCTTCTTCATATAGGCGATGAAACTAGGGTTTCAGTACCCTAAAGTTGTACAGCTTCATTAAAGAAAGCCAATTGTTTCCCATTGTATTAAATGTTGTGTATTTGAGAGAAAGTCCACGTGGGCAAAAGTAGATTCATCTCCAACTCTTTATGCCTCGTCAACTCCAACCATACGATCTGCTCCTCTCCAGCTCCAACAATCCTCCAGCATCTTGCATATGCACCACAAAATACCATCTTTCTGTGAAAAGCACAAATATATATTAATTAAAGCATATGCGGTGCAACTCCCTGTCTACATGCAAATGTGCACAATCTAACCTAAATACAACCTAAATGAGCTTGAAAACATGCAAAAGACAAGGATTAAGGGCTTAGAAAATAGGTCTATTATGCACTCGTCAAATACCCCGAAACTTGAACTATTGCTTGTCCTCAAACAATGCAAAATGGAAACAAGATAAATAAAAACAGAAATCAAGAACAATAAACAACACATAAGTCCTAAGGTTCCACTAAGCTATGATTACAGTGATTCCAAGTTATGTTGCAGCAGTAATTCATTCCTCAGCTATGTTGATGATGAGCAAGTGTATTAGAGCTTACAGTTTTATTCAAAAGAATGAACCTACGGTAGGTGCAATGTGTGTTCGGTTACATAATAGAGCATTCGATAAAATGTTTGTATAACGTTCCTTTTATTAAGCTAAATAAATGAATATGAATTGTTCACTTATTAATAAACGAACACGGTCAGATATGTGTTCGATTCGCTTATGTTCACAAACAAGCTCGTTTGTAAGTTCGTTTAGTGTCTCGTTTATAAACTTGTTCACATGATTCCCCATTTTCTTTTATTTTTTTACATGTAAAATATTGGTGAATATAATGACTAAATTGAACACGTAGTAAACTTTGAAGTCTGAGGAGCTTAAGGACTAGTAGCGTAATTTTAATATGTTGGTGAACATATAAACGAACATATTTACGAATGGTAAATAAAATAGCCCGAACACAACCTTAATCGTTCAAGTTCGGTTCATTTACCCCTACGTGTGTATATATATTTATATTTATTTTTCATTACCTATGAAATTATAATTATCCTCTTTTTTTTGTCCGATTCCAACGTGGTCAAAGTTTGTATGCTATTTTTCGTTATGCTTCCTTTGCTCTCTCAATAGTTGTAGGAAGAGATAGATAATAGGGAAAGGGCCACATTTTGGAAATATGAGAGTTGAAAATAAATTTTAAAGAAATAAGGAAGGTTGGGAAAATTTTAGAGAAATTTTACAGCAGAAATTATAATAAACATAAAAGAGCTGACGACACTGAATATTTTATTTTTTTAAAAAAAATATGCATATCACTTTCTGCAGAAAACTCTTTAAATATTCAATTATTTTTCTATTTACATTTCACTGTATTTTCTTCTCTTTTTAAAATTTTCTCAGTCACCAAACAGAAAAAAGATAAAAAATACTGCTAAGCTATCAAAAGGAAATAATAAGGCATAAAGAAAGAAAGTTTAATTAAGTAATTATGAAATTAAGATTAAATTTTTGTGTAGGTATTTTGCAATCTGCATTATCCTTTCTCTGTTCTTCTCTTTCACATTTTTATTCTTTTTCATCTCATTTCTTTATTCCCTCTCTTCTTTGTCCGTCTCTTAAACTCCTAATCAGATCAAACATTACATTTTTTCCCAACGCTTTCCCAGATTTTCTCTCTTTCCAAGCACCTCATTGCCAGCTGATTCCTTCTCCTCTCCCTTTCTCTCTTGCTTTTTCCACTACTCAAAGCTTAAAATTTTCTCCATATTTGCTTTAGATTATGATGATTGAAGCTTAGAAAGAGGTGTAAAAAGTGAAAGTACAATTTGGGTCAGTGGCATTTCCTTTGATGGTGGAATCCCAATTATTCGGAGATTGGATTGGATTTGGTGGGCCGAAGTTAGTGTTCAGCTATGGGGTGGAGGGAGAAGTAAAGGGTATTTTTGGATTAAAGGATTTGGCTTTGAAAATGGATGAATTTGTTTTCAACATTTCTTAACTGGGATTTTAATTTTTTTCCTTTTGGATCCCTTGTTTTTTGGGAGGATTTAGGGGGTCTTGGCCTAGTTTACTAAATTGTAGTTTTGGCTATGTCAAGAACTGATGGGATGGCTTCCGATCTTAGCAGAACTGGTCCTGTGGAAAGAGACACCGAACAGGTGTTGTACTCTTTTTTGCTTATTTGCTTTGTACTTTGTTTGATTGAATTTGTTGAGTTTTTCTTCTAATTTGTGTTACATAAATTTTGACATGTTTGCTAGTCCAGATTATGCTTAATTTCAGGAGCTAGAAGAAACAATAGTGGCATGAGAATGATGAAGTCTTGCTAGGGAAAACCAGCTGATCTTATTATTGATGCAATGATCTTATATTTTTCTAATCGAGTCACGAATTAGCTAAGTCCGCTCTTGCGAATACCAATTTCCGCGACATGGCCTAGTTTTTAGCAAGTCGATAATTACAATCCCATATACAACATGTGCTACTGCAGATAAAAAGTTGGCAGACCAGAACTAGTTTTTTCTACTACGAGTTCTAATACTGATGCAGATTACTTCTTGGGTTGTTGAAGTTTAACTGCTATTTCAGTGCCGAATAATTTGAAACCGAACCATAGATTAAAAAACGTTTACTTTCATACATGTTCTATGGCATATCTATATCTACAAACCTTACTTAATGAGCATCCTTCATTTGTTTCTGGATCATTGAACTTTAAGTTCCTGATCTAAGCTCTGTCAAGTGTAGGCTGGAGGAAAGCTGTAAATGTATATATGCCTAGTTCAATATAAGTTGGAAAGTAGATTGCTTAGATGCTAAATGCCATTAGAATAATGCACAAGTCAAAATGAAAATAGATTGCTAGAATTGCTTCTGCCCTTTCTCTTTGTTTTGTCAGTGGGTCCTGTTATGTACCAATTGTTTTTAGTATAATATCACAGCATTTTGCTTTTCTGAAATCACTAAAATTTCCTTTTTTTGAATAATTTGGTGATCTCGTGGATATTTTCCTTTCTGTATTATTATGCTGCATGTAAATTGATACTGGATCTACAATTATGTTTCCCACCTGCAAATGTCCTAAATATGCCTAAGGTTATTGTGGTATTCTTCGCAACAGGCAATTACTGCTTTGAAGAAAGGGGCTTGCCTGCTGAAGTATGGAAGAAGAGGGAAACCAAAATTTTGCCCCTTCCGCCTATCAAATGTAAATTTTTCCTATTTTTAGGTCACATGCTTGAACTTTTCTCCTTCAAATTTTGTATCTGTTATAACTTTTTCGTTGTCAATTAGCCTCATGAAAATGTAACAATTTACATGACGTTAAGACTTCAAGCCAATAACAATATGTGTGAAGGAGTTTTTACTTTTAGCCATTGTAAGTAATGAATTATGGGACTAATATATAGAGGAAATGAGGTTCAAAGCTGCTGATATAAGACTATTAATTGTGCCAATCTCAGAAGTCCAAACCAATTATTGGGAACCCTTCCCTTCGTTTACTGTTTAGAACCATTTGATGCTATTCCTTTGTCTTTGACACTGTGGCTTGGATACCCATATTAGATTGAGAGAAATCAGGTTCAAAACTGTTGTATGAAGACTATTTGAATTTCTAATTGCTAACTTGGGAAATACAGATTATATAAAGGTCGACTTGGGCATGGGGATAAGGAAACAAAACTTGTTCCTACTTGTGTTGCTGCACTTGTTGAACCAAACTTTTGCCAAGTTTCCTGTGGACACAGTCTGACAGTTGCCCTTACAACATCAGGACATGTCTACACCATGGGAAGTCCTGTTTATGGTCAGCTAGGAAACCACTAGCCGATGGGAAGGTTCCTACCCGTGTTGAAGGAAAGCTTTCCAAGAGTTTTGTTGAGGAGATTTCTTGTGGTGCCTATCATGTTGCTGTTTTAACTTCCAGAACTGAAGTTTATACTTGGGGAAAGGGAGCAAACGGCCGATTAGGTCATGGGAATACTGATGATAAGACCTCCCCAACATTGGTAGAAATTCTGAAAGACAAGCAAGTCAAAAGTATTGCATGTGGCACAAACTTCACTGCAGCAATCTGTCTCCACAAATGGGTTTCGGGTGTTTATCAGTCAATGTGCTCTGGCTGTCGCCCCCCGTTTAATTTCAAAAGAAAACTTCACAATTGTTATAATTGTGGACTAGTCTTTTGTCACGCATGCAGCAGTAAGAAGTGCCTTAAGGCTTCCATGGCTCCAAATCCCAACAAACCCTATTGTGTCTGTGACAGTTGTTTTAACAGGCTGAAGAAAGCCATCGAAACTGATGCATCATCTCAATCTTCTATAAGTAGACGAGGAAGCATAAATCATGGGATTAGTGAATTTGTCGATAAAGATGATAAGTTGGATTCCAGGTCTCATGCTCAACTTGCTAGATTTTCATCAATGGAGTCGCTGAAGCAAGGAGAAAGCCAGTTAAAGAAAAACAAGAAGTTTGAATTTAATAGTAGTTGTGTCTCATGTGTCCCAAATGGAAGCTCCCAAAGGGGATCACTTAATATGTCCAAATCTTTCAATCCAGTATTTGGATCATCCAAGAAATTTTTCTCGGCTTCTGTTCCTGGATCAAGAACCATTTCTCGTGCAACATCACCAATACCGAGACGACCCAGCCCTCCTCGTTCCACAACTCCAACCCCAACACTTGGAGGCCTCACCTCCCCTAAAATAGTCGTGGATGATGTTAAGAAGACGAACGATGGACTTAGTCAAGAGGTTATCAGATTAAGAACACAGGTATTTTGTTTTTCATAGTTCTCAATACTCATTCGGAGATTTATATTTATTTGTTTGCGAGGTTATTTAGTATTCATTCGTTGCACTTGCACCTCATCAATATTTTCTCTCTCAGGTGGAGAATCTTACACGCAAAGCACAACTTCAAGAAGTTGAGCTGGAAAGAACGACCAAACAGCTGAAGGAGGCTATTGCAATCGCAGAGGAAGAGACTGCGAAATGCAAAGCTGCAAAGGAAGTCATCAAGTCACCTACTGCACAAGTAAGATGGTTTAATTTTTCTTTGTCTACCACAGATATCTATTTTAATAAAAGCTCTAGCCGTAGATCTCTGCATTGTGACGTTTGAGTAATCGTAGCTCTGAACTATACTTAGCTGTATTAAGTCATTTTGCCGGGGTTTTATCCTTTGGTTTCTTCTTATTTATGTCTGAAGCTCTTTGCTTACCTTTAGTAACGAACCGAGCATGTGACAAGATCACGAGAATTCTCAAGTTTCGTTTTACTTAACGTTGGACTTACGAGTACTTTCATCTTTATCTTGTTTTTCTACTGATGATAATGATATTTGATATGCTGAGCAGTTAAAGGATATGGCTGAAAGGCTGCCTGTCGGGGCTGCTTGGAACATCAAATCGCCTTCATTTACTTTGTTTGGCTCTAGTCCTCCTTTCAATGATGTCTCTAGTGTTTCCTTTGAAAAATTGAACGGTCAAACATTGTGTGGAGAACTGGATTAAAACGAATCAAGCAGCCAGCCGCTTTCGAATGGGTCCAACACTGCAAAATCGTGGTTCAGGTCATAACAAACAAGGCCATATTGAACCAGCCGCTAAAAGTGGAGGCAGAACAAAAGAAGGCGAATCTCGAAATGAGAATGAATGGGTTGAGCAAGATGAACCCGGTGTGTATATAACACTTACCTCACTACCAGGCGGTGCCAAGGATCTCAAGCGAGTTCGATTCAGGTAGGTTATGCATTACTCTCAGGCAATTCTAATTTGTGTAGACAAGCTATCCCGAATCGACTTATGAACTCAGTCATGGATATATAGAACAGAAATTAATTTCAAATAACTTTGATTGCAGTCGTAAGCGGTTCAGTGAGAAACAAGCGGAACAATGGTGGGCAGAGAACAAAGCAAGAGTATATGAACGATACAATGTCCGCACGATTGACAAGTCTAGCATTGGTGTCGGGAGCGAGGACTTGGCTCATTAACACAATGAAGTAACAACTAATGATGTACATGCAATATAGTGTTTTCCGAGATTCAATCCCAACATCGGAACTTGATTGATCCAATCACACCATTGTTGATCTAGAGTGGTGTAAAGGAAGATGATTTAGAAAGGGTTTTCATTAATTTTTTGCATCTTTTTATAATTCTTTTGCCCCCACGTGATTTTATTTCATTTTTTTAATGTGTGTGGGGAGGGATTGGGGGTGACAAAAATGTATATTTTTATTAGGTTGCCGGCTCTTGTTGAAAGCAGTTGCCTTGTAAATTCATACGCAACTTGTATCTGCAGGAAAGAAGTTTTACTCTTTTTCTTTTGGTTTATATGATTTCAGTTGAGCTGATGGCATGTATGTATTTTCTCAAATATGAATATTAAAACGGCCATGAAAATAATAAGAGAAACTTTAATACATAGTGTACACAGCCCTTTTAATTTTAGGGGTTAGGGGGTTTAGTTTAGGGTTGTATGGTTTAAAATTTAAGGTTAGTGTTTAGAATTTAGAGTTTAAGGTTTGGGGTTTTTAGGGTTTGGGTTTTTTAGGGTTTAGGTTTAATTTTGATTTATAGTAGAAATAGACAGTCTCGTGTAAAATTTATTTTACACAGCATGTGTATCAAATTTATAGTAGATCTCTATAATTCGTTGGCCATTAGTGAATGTATGTATTTATGTTGTTGTATGGATAATAGATGTTGGCTATTTATACCATTGGGCTATGTGATCAGGGTAGCGTTGCTACTCGACAGATTGTGTGAGCTCGAGTAACTCGATGGGCTGTGCGATCTCGAGTATGAGCTAGATAACCCTTGGGCTATGTGATCAGGATAAGAGATGTAACTCGATGGACGGAGTGGCCACGAGTATGGTAAGCCTAGGATGGTAGACTTCTTACATAATAGTGGTATCTTGAGACAGTTGTAAGCCCTAGCTAGGATAGGCTAGAAGATGATCCTTAGATGTTGAGAAACCTTTCTGTGCACTCTTGATTATATTATCATGCATGCTTGTTTTATGATATTCATGAATTGCAGTAGAGTATAAATGTACCACTGAACTTTGTTAGCTCAGCGTGCGGAATTGTGGTTTCTTACGTGCATAGGTTGACAGGTTGCTTTTGGAGGAGCACATCGAAGAGGATTTTCCAGCACCGAGCCAGTTTCAGAGTACATTACTTGATGTTTAGTTCGGACTGACTATATTCATAGGACAGTCGAGTCTGTATTTTATTTTGATTTACTGTTATTTGGTCAAATGATGTATTTTAATTTGAACTTATATTTTGCAAACCCTTTTAATCTTATTATCTATGTGAATTTTATGGAAATGAATCGTCTTGAGAATTGCCAACTTTTGGTTTTAAATGGAGAAATTTTAATGGGTCGATTTTGGGTGACCCGAATGTGATGCTCCGGATCCGGGACGAGATCGGGGTATTACATATCAGTTATTCGTTAATTTTATCAAACACTTTTATACAATCAATTAATACAATTTGCTAATCAAATAAGCTAATTTAATATGTTTTCAGCTAATATAATCCGCTATCAACTATCTGTTAATTGTTAAATATCAACTATATGTTAATTGTTAAACATGGTCAAAACATCATTAAATACAATTTGAAAATATAATGAATAAATTTAAAATATATTCGGGATTTAACTATTTTTCAGAAAAACAATAAAATACTTTAAAATAATTGAACTTCCTTAATAGTATATTTTTTAGTAGCCTGGGTGGCGGATTTTAAGGAGTACTGGAATCCCAAGTTTAGTGGGAGGATTAGTTCCTTCAAAGGAGGAGATGGGTTTGAAATTGGTGGTGGTGGTGGAGGTGAAGGTGGATAGTAAACAAGTGGTGGTGGGGGAGTGAACATGTTTAAAATCAATGCGTCATGGTAATTCGTATTCGAAATTAGGGAGCAAAACTCGACTCGAAAAAACTGAAATTTTCAACTCGATTCGTCTTGACTCGACTTGAAATTTCATAAACTCGATTCGACTCGAAAAAAATTCAAATAAAGTTTGAGTTGTAAAACAGAAATTCGAATAACTCAAAATTTTTAGTAATTAGTGGATTAATTTTTAATTTCGAGTCGAGTCCCTCAAATTTTCCTAGTATATATATATATATCGATATAAAAATATGAAGAAATATATGTCACATATGAAAAAAATATGAAGAAATATATATGCGTATCTTATATGATTAGAGAAAGTCATTCAAATTGGAATCAAATTGTACTATAACATGCTAAATAATTACAATTAAATTTGTATACGAACTCAAAAACTCGACTCGAAGTCGACTTGAACTTTATAAACTTGACTCGAATCGAAAAAATTTCAAATAAAGTTTGAGTTATAAAATATGACGCGTCAACTCGAATAACTCAAAAATTTTTAACTCGACTTGACTCGATCGAACACTCACCCCTATTCAAAATCGATGAATTGGATACCGATGTATTTAATGGTTGGCCACGAAAGAACAACGTCGAGGAAAGTTCCGGCAAACCGGTTGCTGCTAACGTCCAACTCATACATCAACTTTTGTTTAGACAGGCCATGGTAGATTAATGGGAAAATTCCATATTTATCAATTATCAATGTTATATTTTTATTAAATTATTAAAATTATTACACAATTATTGGTAGAAACTTAAAAAAACATTAATTTTTTCATATTTAAACAAAATTTTGACCTTCGGTGTTTGAAACATGCATCCGTATCATCTTATGATTAGTGATAACGGTTTATCACTCAATGTATTGAAATTTGTGAAAGAATATAACTACTGGTATTTAATTTAAGAGTCCACTGATTTAAATAAGATATTACAAAGGCTCGTTATAACGATAATATTTTTAACTCAATTTATTTTATTTATATCATCAAGATTCGAACTAATGACTTTGTTTAAGAGGCCTAACACCTTATCACATTATACTAACTAGTTATCGGTATATTTATATTATTATACACAGAGATGAATACCGTATTTTGATTAGGAGGGGTTGTTTCCTTCCATTTTTTTATAATAGCATTTTAGATCATTTTAATTTTAATATTAGTTTAGTAAAGTCTTTTCCTTTCTAATTTTTAGATTTAAAACTTAATTGATCGTTAATCTCCCTAATATTTAATCATAACTATGTAATTGATTATACACTTGAAATATTTTTTTATAAGTTAATAAAATGTATTATACATTTTTTTTAAAAAAATCGTACATCTAGATTATGGAAAAAACTTTGATACACAGGTCATGTAAACTTTAGTTTACACGTGCCTTTTAGTTTTAGGGGTTAGAGTTTTAGTTTAGAGTTAAGGTTTAGAGATTTGGGTTGTAGGGTTTAGAATTCAATGTTAGTGTTTAGAATTTAAGGTTTAGGGTTTAGAGTGTGGGGTTTAGTTTTTTAGGGTCAGAGTTAGGAATTTAGAATTTGGGTTTTTATAGTATAAATACACAGGCTTGTGTAAAATTAATTTTATACAGCCTGTGTATCAAAGTTTTACCCCTAGATTATATTCAAATTATTTTAGTAATAGATGGTTTAACTTGGAATGATTAAACACCTCTCATATTAAATTCACCCTTATCTCTGTTTACATAATTATTTTGGCATATGGACAATTTAAGGTAATTATTTTAATTTAAAACACCATTAATGATATAATACATTGTCAATGCAAATTAATTTACTTATTTTACGTTATTGAATTTATCTTTCAAAATTAAAAGATTATGTTGAACCAATAGGGGTTATATATATATATACCAAAAATAAATATTTTCTTTTTCTTTAATTATCTTCATTGGGCCAATAAAACAAACCTTAGATGTTTATCTTTCAAAGATACACCTAAACAGTTTGATAATGTATCTCCATTCGTATGTTTTAAATAGAAAATGAGTTAATTGTACCACACTCCCTCAAACTATGACTCTCAATTTAAATTAGTCCTTAAATTTGAATGTTTTAATTTCATTCCCATATTATAACCCTCATTCTAAATCGGTCCCCCAAACTTTTAAGCGTTCCGATTTCATCATCAAACTATGACCCTTGTGGTCGTATTTCATCATCCAAACTTTTAAATTTTTCAGTTTCATCGAACTGATTTCATGGTCCAGTTTCATCGTAAACTTTGAATTGTATTTTTTTTAGCTAATCTCATGGTAGTATTTATTTATTTTTTTAGCTATGTGATAAAACAGGCACACCTAATTACAAACAAACTGTTCGAACATGAGTTTTCTATAGATAACAACACTTAATTTTGCTAGTGAACTATTACGATTTGAACTAGTTTTTCAAAATAATTTTATGTAGTAAAATACTAGTATAATTTATATGATGTATGTATGGTTATTATGGTGTTTTTTTAATTAATTTGGCAATTAAAAAACAATGTTTATATATGGAAAATTAAAAGGAAAAAATGGGTAAAAAATCCTTCCAAATTAATTACTCATTGAACATTGATAATGAATATCAAAGAAAATCTGTTGTAACTTGAAGTGTATATCAACTCTGGGTCTTTAATTTTCTCAATCAATATAGCTCAAATCCCTCTTTCTCTGCCCTAAATACTTCAATTCTGCACTTTTGTTTGTCTCTCTACATGCCTTTTTTAATCCATCAAAATCTTCTAAATCCCCAGATTTTCTTTTCATTCTCGATTTTCCTAGAAAAAAATACCAAATCTTAGGGTTTTTTTTTTTTTTAGTTTGGCCTTGTGTTTGAATTTTGATGGATGATCAAGCTACAACCACCATGGAAACGTCAGATTCAGCACCATTGAAACCAAACAAGCTTATGCTGAAGCTCAAGATCTCCAAGCAAATCGGCTATGGCGGTGCCGGTGGAGGAAACCACCATATCTGCCCCGTTTGCAGCAAAGGGTTTACGTCAGGGAAAGCGTTGGGCGGTCATATAAGGATCCATATGAAGGGAAACAAAGCTAGCCGCCATCGGAAGATCTCGAAGCGTCAGCCGAGGAGCGGCACCGTTCATCGCCGCGCGAAGTCGAAGAATAAGATCTCCAACACGGCGGCATCCCCGGACGATGATCCGAAACGAGATGCTGACGAGAAAGTAAGCTGCTGTATATGCAACAAGGGCTTCAGGTCAATGAAATCGTTGTTCGGACACATGAGGAACCACCCCGAGAGGAGCTGGAGGGGGATAAGGCCGCCTCCGTCCGACAAAAACAGCTGTTGTTCGAGCGTGTCGGAGAACGACGAAGCTCATGAAGTTGATCAGGTCAGGGGTTCGAATTCTGATCTCTTAAAATCACTTCCGAGGTGGAATACCAACACCTCAAAACGATTCGACGACGACGACGAAATACCCGAGGCTGCATATTGCCTCATGAAGCTATCTCGAGGTGATTCATTTCACAAGACACCATTGAAGCTCGAGGAAGAAAGGATTTATTACCAAAAACCAGGGTTTTACTTTTGCCCTAAAAACCCTAATGGAGAACAGATTTCGAAATCATCTGATCATAAAAACAGCAAGGTTTGTTCATCAAAAACACTGCTAGATTTTGATTTGAACGAACCTTATGTTGAAGAATTTGATAATGATCAGAGCTCAATCTGATTAGGAACTTAGCTTGTTTGTTAAGAACAGATTTCTGGGTTTCAGCTAGCATTTTATTTTCTTACAAGTTTGGTCCTTAGTTTTGCAATGATCTTATAGGTTTCTCAAGTGAATTTTGTGTCTGAAACCACTTCGTTTACTCTTGTTTTCTGCATAATATAATGGCTATCAATTAGTTGTGTTGGCATTATGAATCAGCTGTTTCTTATCTGTGCATGTTTCCCTAGAACTGATTACAAGAATGTTGTTTCAGTACAAACCAAATGATTAGAAATGATTATGTATATTAGGTTGAGTATTCGATCGAGTCGAATTAAGTCAAAAAATTTGAGTTGATAGTTTATAAAATTTTAATCGAGTCAAGTTGAATCATTTTGTTCAAATTTTTATTCAAATTTAATTGTAAATATTTATAATGTTATGTACTACGAACATATTCCAATTTAAAAATTTTCTATAACCATATATGATTCAAGTTGTTCGGGTTCATGAAATTACGATTTAAGTCAAAACGAGTTGAGTTGTTCTCACCCCGGATAGCTGATTACATTAGATGGTAGCTGATTACATTAGGTGATTGTATAAAAGTATTTGATAAAATTAACTGATAGTTGATAGTTGTTTGATTATTTAAACAAGCAAAATGACATATAAGGACATGGTTATATTCGATACTTGTTTAAATAGTTTATTAGTTATCAATATTTTTTTATCTATTAATTAGATTATGAAAAATAATTTTTTTAATATAACATTACTAAGCATATTTGAAGGATCTATATATTAATTCATTATTTATATAATTATTTTAATACAATTTAATTCATTATTAAATTTAAATACAAATATAAATGTGTGAGAATAAAAAAATATTAGTTTACAAATGTTACAATATAAATACATGAGGGTGAAGTATTAAAATAGAAAATGTTAAATTTAGGTTATTTTGAGATTTTTTATAATGGTTAAGGGTAAAAGGGTCTTTATAACACTAATGCCAAAACCCTTTAATTTCAAAAAGCTCTAATATATAATAGTTAAGGGTAAAGGGGTAAAAGTACTAGTTTGATGTTTTCCATAGAAGTAACAATTTTGGTTGAAATTCGAGTTTTTAGATTAAAGGTTTTAAAATGAATATAAATTTATGATGTATTGATAAGAGATATCGCTTTAGTTCTAATTGACATTAGGATTTAGGTTCGATTTTACAATTCCTCCTCCCTTGTAAAAAAAAATGAAGTATGCGTTTTCATTATTTTCGTATGATTAACCACAAATAATTTAGGATTAGTGTAATTTTATCATAAAATATGGTTAAAATTTTAATTATACAGTTTTTGTGAATCATTTTCCCTTTATAATTAAGTTTCTTTGATCAAATACAACTCTAAACAATCTCTTTGCTTAATTTACTCATTTTCTAATGGATTTGTCTTTGATTATAATAGTTATATTTACTTATTTCAATTGTGGTAGTTGAATTAATAAAATTATTAATACAAAATGTGTTGGATCGAATGGTAAAGAGTTCGATTTCCCTTAAGATCTCGAATAAAATTTTTGTGGATGAAAAATAACGGTAGAAGAGTTTTATCGAAGATATCGGACTAAAAAATATTTCAGAAAAAAATAAAATGGGCCTAATTCTTCAATAATGAAAAAAAAATAATTACTTATATATATTTTTTGAATATAATTACTTATATATTTGTGTGTTTTGTATGTGTGTCTTTATATATAGAAGTGAATTAATTACTAGTGATAAATGGGGTTAATTTGGCATAAAATGGTTTTGAAATTGATTATTGCGGGTTATCTGTTTTGATATACTTTCCAATAATAAAAAAGATAAATCTAAACATTTTCACAAATAAGGCAATTAATTATGTATTTGTGTTTTATTAAATATCTTTCAAAATTTTAAGATTTTAAAATACTCATAATTTTTAATTTGATATAGAACAATTAATAAATATGGGACGAAATTTTCAACCTTATTAATATATATATTTTTAAATATAATATTTACGTTTTTATGGGCTTTTAAGTTTATTGAAATCTTATCGGAGTGTTTGGATGAATAAATTTAAATTTTTTTAAGATTTTTAAAATGTTAGCATTTCGAAATGCATCATTTGAAAATTCTAGCATTTATGATTATTTTGAGTAAATAAATAATTATTTTTGAATGATTTAGACTATTATAATTTTATGAATTTGAAAAAAAAATTGCAACAAATCATTAATATCAAAATAAATAATATAAAAAGGGTAAAACTTTCATATACAGGCTCTGTAAAATTATTTTACACAAGCCTGTGTATTTACACTATAAAAACTCAAATCCTAAGTTCTTAACCATAACCCTAAAAAATTAAACCCTATACACTAAATTCTAAACATTAATCTTAAATTCTAAACCATACAACCTAAATCCCTAAATCCTAAACTAAAACACTAACCCCTAAAACTAAAAGGCACACGGCATGTGTATCAAAGTTTTTTTCCATATAAAAATATAAGATATGGATATCATTGAATTTATAGAAAAACAATTTTAATAACATAAAAAACTAAATATTAGAATTAAATAAATGGTATTTTAAAGTTATAAAATTTTTATTTTGTAATGATATCAAATGCAGATAATATAATAAGATTAAGATAAAAAAAAATCACCTATTTATGTTGGATTTAAATAACTGATTAGACTACTACTAACATCTCCTTTTAAAATTCCTTGTAAATTCTGAAATTTCCTATCATTTGAATAAGAGTAGTATTTACCCACAAATTTTAGTTTTACTATATGAGTTAAGAATAGACTAATTTCAATTTGTAATTTTAGTCATTCAAGTGACTTGATTTGAACAAAAAGGAAAATATTTTACTTATGTGATTATTAATTTTTTTACTCGTGTCAATACATATGTAATTAGTTAATAGTCACATTGTTTTAATGATTAAGTGATATTGACCCTCTTTTATTCGTCCTTCAATTATGAAAGATATATATAATCAAAAAAGGCATATTTGTCTCTTTAGGTTGCGACTTAGTGCCGTTACTTCTTTTTTCTCTCTTTTTTTTCTATTCATTTTCTTTTAATTTAGAACTAAATAAATATAATTTCTAAAGTGTTTTATTTTTATTTGTCTTTTGGCACGATTTTTGCTTATAGTGATGATAATTTGATGTTTCGTATTGCATTCATCACATTGTGCCTTTGATCAGAAAAAGTCGGTGGTCTCTTATAGTTAAATCCACTTTTGTGGTAATTTGTCGATACATTCATAATCATTCGCGGAGTAATATATAAGACTGATTTACTTGATTTCTACTTCTGCATTAATATAACGTCTAATTTAGATAGAATATAGTGTTCGAAATAAGGTTTTTGATTTTGTTTTTTCACATCGTTTGGATTTTCATGTTAAGGATTGTGTTATTTTTGTTTATACCTTGACTTCTCTTTTTAATGAAAACTTAGCTTTTAATTTTATAAAAAAATACATATTCATTTTTTAAATCAATTTCATTATTCTAATGATTAAGCCCAATCTAATGTTACTTTAAAATATTTTAATTTTAATTATTTTATTTTTGTGTTAATTAATTAAAAATTATGATAAATTTGGCCCAAAAAAATTATGATAAATTTAATATTTAATATTTATACATTTGTCAGTTTAGTCTTTATTTTGTTTGAACTAAATTTAGCTTTCAACCATTTATAAATTTAATATTCGATAAACAGAATGACTCAATTATGATTTTTTGAAATATGATAATCTAATTATAAACATACTTATAATAAAACGACACGTTTAATGATAAAGTGGTCTGAATATTAGCAATCGATAAAAGAATGAGCTGAATGACCCAATTATAATATTTTAGATTATAATATAATGATCAAATTATAAACTTAATCGTAATATAGTGACTTGTGTTGTAATTTGCAGTTTTATGGTTTACAAATTACATCACGAAAAAAGGATACAAAAGTTGCAGGGGTAAAAGATTATAAATTCCTAGAAAAGGACTCAAAAGAGGGCTTCCCTTTCTTCTTCGTCATCGGCGACACCGAGTCGGCTGACTCAGTTGAAGAGCAACTTCTGCATTACAGTATCAGTGAATCGAAAAACAAAAGTATGGAAGCTACGCCCGACGGAAACGAATCACTGGGGAACGTTGAAACCCTAGACTCATTTTACTCCAAATATCTGAGCAAACGATTGTTCTCTTTGTTTTATTCTTTCCCGTCAATTTTTCTCGAGAAAATCTCAAATCTGTCTCGCCAAACGTTTCTTCCGATCTCTACTAAACGCAGAGCTGGTCTCCCTCTGCCGTTGCCTTCCAACTCAGTCGACTCCGCCCGGTACACGATCTTTACCTCTCTTTTTTTTCATTTTATTATTTTTAATTAATAGAAATGAATTTTTGTATTTGATTTTTGATATTTTTTCACTTACAGGATGACACCAGAGGCATCGAGAATTTATGGAGTTTTAAATGATATAATGGATCGTTTCATTTTGAATTTGGTTAAGATTCAAGAGAATTTGCAATTTTGGCTCTCTATAGCTGAGGTAATGCACTTTGGATTAATTTGATTATTAACTTTTTTTTTTGTTAATAGAGTTTCTGACTATAATTATAGGATATGCAGTTTTTCTTTCTTTCTCTGAAATGCTTGTCTAACGACTAGTGTAGCATTTACTTAATTTGAAAGCTTTGCCTATAACATAATTGTTACAAAACTAAAATGCAGATTTCTCTATAACATATTAATCATAGAAAAATAAAATCATTGCATTCAGTTCTGAAAACTTAAAACGATTTATGATTTATTTTTCAGTTCTTACTAAATATTGTTTTCCATTTCATCCACTGTTCGCAAAACTGTTTGGTTTTGGAATTAATGTGCTTTTTTATGTTTTAAAAATCTTAGCGAAATCAAATCAAGCACCATATATAACTTACTCGAGCTATATTTCATTTGTTCGGTTTATCCTATGTTTTTATTTTTTTAAAAGTTAATACTATTTTTAAGTTTTTTTAATGTATATGCAGTACTAGTTCGGTTCAATTCAATTCAACTATTTGCTGTTTTCTACTTGTGAATAAAACAGTGAACCCAAATATATTTAATTATTACTTGAACCAAAACTGAATCAAACCGAAATCTTTAGAAATCAAAGTGAAATGAATCGAACATGCGCTTGTAAGTCAAAATTGGGCCACCCTAGCCCATTAGTGCTCTACCTTGGACCATGAATCTTATGCTCGACTGCACTGTTTGAATCTGTTTTTGTTTCTTTTTCATTTTTTGTCAGCCTTTTACTGCCTGAGCACATCTACTTCCAGAAATGTAATTACTAGAAAAAACATCCCCATGATACTTAAGAATGTATTTCTTGTTTGTGGGCTTTAGTGTTTATCCTAATTTTGTGGAAATTTTTAGGGATCTAATGCAAGGAAAGCCTACTTCATGATTTTCGAGAGAGGGCCACAAGCTTTTGTTAGTGGATCAGTTCAACTCACGCGTGAAGCTGTCACTGATGGATCGGCAATGCAGAACCTTTCCCATTCTGCATCTGTGTACATCTCTGCAAGGATTGCCGTTTTATCTTCACTAAGGTGTTCACTTGCTGCTTTTCTGGCTCAGGTTTGTTCCATCTTTTTTCTAGTTACTGTGAAGATACCTTTTAACCTTGATAAGGAAGCATGTCATCTGCTGACACACTTCACAAACGTATCATTTTTTTCCACTTAGTCAAAAGTCAAACCTCCAAAAGCCATAGATAGATTTGACACTAGGCATGTAGTAGTGAGGCTTGGTAAATGTAAACATTGGCATTGTTGTTTTGTTTTGTCAGACGTGAATAATCAAGTATTCATTGCTTGTTTTCTTTAATAGTTTTATGTAGATGTTGACAAATGTGGAGAGGAGTTAGTAAAAGATCCAGAGAAGTCATTTTCCTCAATAGCATGCACTCTTAATAGCTTATTTTCTAAGTTGGAGGCATCAATTGGCCATCTTCATATGTTGCATCAGGTATATATTTTTGTACAGAGCATTTCAGACTTGCTGCTATGATTAGCTTGTTAAGAACTTGTATGTTTCAATTTTCATGTAAAAACTATGCAGAGCGGTTCTTCCATTGATGAAACCTTTTCCTTTCCTCTACTATTTGAGAGATTGCCAGAACTCAATCAGGAAGAGTCTGAATGGACAAATTCTGAAATTAATGATGCTATCAACTTGGTTTGCCAGAATCTTCAGGAACTGGACTCTTACTTAGCTCTCATGGTAATGATCCTTTTATCTGTAATCCTTGTCATAATAAAACAGACATTATTTTATTAACTAATAACTGTCTTGTTCGTTGATGGTTCTTGCATTTGATCTTCAATATATACCCTGCTCTTAGGTAGCTAAACACCAAAAACCAAGTAAAGTAACTCAATACTGGATCCGGTATACCTGTGGTGCAGTTGGCCTTTCAATTTGTTCTTTCTGGCTCCTAAAGCATAGCCGTCTGATGGGAAGTTCTGACATTGACAACTGGATTCGTGAATCAAAGGAGTCTACAGTTAGCTTCTTTAATGACCATGTTGAGCAACCGGTATGCTTCATTGTGCTAATCTGATTGCTCAGTTCTTTTTACATCTCTCCTGAAAGTCTTGAATTTGCCATTTCTATGAATGCTTGAGAATGCAACAACTGATTTCATTGATGCTAAACTCAATTTTTCTTCAGCTTTTGGCAATTAGAGATGAACTTTTGGATAGATTTAAGAAAAGGCAGAAAGGTGTGATGGATATGGAGGAACTGCAGTTGACTTCCAATTCTCTCCACAGGTTAAATTTTCATTGTATCGATTTGTATTCATGAATATTGAATTAAATTAGTATCAAGGGAATTGATAGATGTGATTTCTTCTTTCCCTTTTGTAGAGAAACAGAACAAGAAGAAAAATATAAAAGTAGTTTCTGTTATCCAAAGAATGCATGAAAAATATGCTAGTTTACAGACTATTTAAAACTAAAGAATGGTTCTGAGTTCTAATCAGCTTAGATTATTTAGAATTTAGGATATAAATTCTTTTAATATATTTAACCTCCCAAACCATGTTTTGCACTATAGAATTTGTTAAAACCTTGAGTTCTAAAGATTATTTAGAAAAAGGATATAAATTATTTGAATATATTTAACGTGTTACTAGAATTTGTTCAAACCTTGGTAAAATTGGGTGGGGCTGAGGTTTACGGATAAAGAAGGGCTACTGTGTAGCTGAAAGCCCAATGGGCCTCCATATGTACAAAAAGGATTTGTACTCATCACTCTAATCTTTGCTTGAGATATCAAAAACAAAGGAAGTTGGATTCTAGGTTGCCTGATGTTTGTTTTATTTGGCTTTAAATAGCCTTCCCCTCCACTATTTGATCTCTTTATTTTTTTCTATGGTGATTGAATGTAGTGAAATTCTTTTCAATAAAGGGTAATTGCTACATTATTGACAGCAATAGCTGCTTTCAAGTTTTGCAGAATGTTATTGGCCTTCAGTGAGCAAACAAAAGGTAAAAAATTCCCAGAGAATGCATCAGATCAAGAAATGCTTGAGATTTTTATGTTAAGGTGCGACTTTCTTTGTAATATTATAGTAATGCTAATCATGTTTGCACTTAATGACTTGTGATGCACATCTTACGAGTAAAATTTGAACTTGCTCTTTTGTTTGGTATTTTACCTGTATGAAAGCTTCCGGTACAATCTTTTCAGAAAAAAAAAGGTTCTTAGACCAAAAGATACTGAAATAAAAGATACGTAATTTTTTAAAAATGCCAATACATGTGAAATAATCTAGCGTTCTCAATTTTCATGTTTTCCTGTTCAACAATATTTCAGAATAAATACGTTCCTTTGATTGCTAATCTGATATATTGCTTTAACTGAACTGCCATGGTGTGCTGTATATCTCTTAAGTGTGCCAAATTTCTTCTTTGAGACTTAAGAGAAACTCTAATTTATTGGGATTTATAACATAGATATGAAAAGGAACTTACACATCCTATCCAGAATCTTCTCCAGGGAGAGCTTGCTCGTGCTCTGCTCATCCAGGTAATGCTTGTTTTTACTGCACAGTTGCTGACTTTTATTCTGGTTGCATAACCGTATGCTTTTGCCAGTGCAGGTTCAGAAGTTGAAACTGGATATTGAGATGTATGTTCAACACCAGCCTTTTCCTACATAGATGCATTCTGGTTTATTTCAATTCTCAATGTTCTTACTTCTAAAGATGATCATTGAACTAGGGCAATGCTTGAACTGGATCAGATTCTCAGAGCAAATGAAATCAACTTTGCAATCTTAGCTGCCTTGCCAGCATTCTTTCTGTCTTTTGGTCTGATTGTGGCCGTATGTGCATGGTTTAGACAGGTCTGAACACTTTAAATCTATACAATATGTTATCCAGTTAATCTTCTTAAGTAAATTCTGTTTGTTGATCAGGAAGAGACAAGATGCTAGGTTAGTGATGGCACTGTTTAGATGGTTATACAAATTTATATTGCCACACTATCAATTCAAAATTGAACTTCCAGCATATATATATATGTTATGCCTTCTAAATGTTTCTGTCTCTTGGTCTGATTGTGGCCGTGCGTGCATGGTCTAGACAGGTCTGAACACTTTGAAGACATACAATATGAATCTAATTAATTTTCTTAAGTAAATTCCTTTTGGTGATCACTATAGGAAGGGACAAGATGCTAGGTTAGTGTCTTAGTGATGGCACTATTTAAATGGTTATACAAATTTATATTGCCACACTTCAATCCAACCTTGAACCTCCAGCATATATAAATATATGCCTTTTGACGTTTAGTATATTTGACTGTTGGTTTCTTTGTCTAGTTAAAGCTAAAGTTCCATCAAAGAGCATTTCCACAGCGTTCCATTAAACAAATTCTTCTTTCCTTTCTCGTGTTTCTCATGCAGTTGATTATCTGGTTTTGTTATTGTATTCAGGATACTAAAGCAGAAGGCAGGGGAAGAATTGCTCGTATCCAAAGGAGGCTACTTATTTTGGAGGTTGAGAAAACAATTTTGCAGTACCAGGCTTATATTGACCAAGGGCTGGTAAGAAACTCACTGTTCCGTTTGGTGCTTGGATGCTCCTGATTAATTTATCTTTTTCCCTTATCCACATAATCTTCTTTTTATTATTATTTAAAATCATTTGAAAAACAAAGGGACTTGATCAAATTAAGATTCTGGGTTGGCCATTTTCAAGATGTAAGCATCTGAAGTTGTTTCTTCTAGTTGTTGGCTCATTACACATTCACTTCTATTTGGGAGGAATAAACTCATAGAAAACCAAAGATCTTGACTTTATTTGCATTCTCAAATCTCAACTGAGAGCAAGCAACTGGCCTTGAGAAGGGGGGATGGAAAGTTGATCTTTCTGTTTCACTGAAGATGCCATTGGCCATTGGCTACGAATGTATATGTTGTTTTTTGTTTTCTGAAAGCATCTTCACCCTCCATCCTTTTCCCATTGATCCCTCTCTCATAATCCGTATAACATTTGTTAGCTAGTGTGATTTCATATGCTCGATATGTTTTTTCGTTTGTCTTTCGATAGATTAGGCACCATTGTTAGCTTGATCTGTTAGAAGAACCTTTATTTGGTTCAAAAGCTCTATTGATTTTTACTATAATTCATTCGATCTCTCTGGTGACAGATTATGGTTTCGCTGATTTGCAACTCTTTTGTGCTACTAAGCCAAAAATTCCTTTTGCTTTGACTCGATGCTCTGCATACTAGCTCTTACCCACATCTATGGTGAAAAAGGAGGTAACATATTTAATGCTCTCTTTCGCAGGAAAATGATGCACAATGCATGTTCGGACTGTTGATTTGTTGTCTAGATCGATTATACAATTCTGTCAGAAGACATGCAAAGGCAACTGGTGAATGGCAATGGTTAGTTGATTCATCTATTTCTTAAACGATTTAAAAAAGTTAAACTACTTTGCCTGTCAAGTTTCCGCTTTTCTGTTGTAGAATGATGAAGTCCAACCGAAGATAGCTACTAACAGATAATATATAACTGTGATGAACAGCTTGAAACAGGATATAATTGATTTGGGAAAGCCTGGTATTCAAACTTCTAACAAGCTAATCGTGACGGCACGAATGGAACGCTTGTACGACTGTTTGCTTCCTTCCTCAAAACGCCAATAGATCTTTAAAACCAGAGGGGAAAAAAACAAGCTGCTAATGCAAAACTTACTTGGCCTTCTTGAATTGCTGTTGCATCAAATTTTGTAGGGCATTGCTTAATTTTGGTCCGAGGTTCGGTGCATTTTTCCCTATGTTTACTCGGATTTGGTTGTGAATGTCGTATACAGATATATGTCCAACACGGGCATAGCAGTTTTCAATACTTTTTGGAAGGTTTTAGGAATCTTCACGCCATATCTGAACGTGTCTAAAAGTTCTACAGAATTGGTTCAACATTTATTAGTTTTGCAGTTAATAAGATAGGAAAGGTGCCCGTGGAACATTTCACTGAAAATTAGGTCCATGCATATTTGTTCCGAGTAGTTCATATTTGTTTTTAGACTATAAAATAAATGTCCCTGTCGAATTAAGGGTTATTATTTGATACACTGCAAGTGATTTTTTTTACACGAGCATGTGTAATCTAAATCCATAATCTTAGACTTTAAACCATAATTATAAATCTTAAATTTTGGATTCTACCCCTTAAACTCTAAATTATAAACCAACTCTGTGAAATAGTTTTTCTCCACCGGCGGTGTATAATAATCTTCGAACTACACATTTTATTTGAAAATTTATGATCAAATAATTGTTTAATTTGACAGTTCAATTTGTTATATAAACTTTGTTTTAAGTATCATTTTAATCTATCCACATTGATAAAAGGATGTATATAAAAAAATTATAAATGCTCTATCGGGTCGAATGGTCAAAATGTTAACTTTTTAGAATAGTTTTATATTTAAATATTGTAAATGAAGAAAATATATGTTAAAAGGGATACTCTTTAATTAGTATGCGGGTTAGTTCGACTCTGAATTGGGGTTCGATATCTTAATTATCAAAGTTTTTTTTTATATACTAAGGTACTTAAATTATTAATTTGTTGTTAGTTTACCAAAACAACACCATCCATTTCCATTAGACACACATAAATATATTAATTTGGAGATATTTTGAAATATAAATTATGTAAAATTATGTATCATCATCTCTATTTAAAATATAAAACCTAGATCTTTAAACACTAAAATTTAAAATATAAATAATATATTTAAATTCAAAATTCTAATTTCTAAAAAACTATAAACCAAAGTTTACTTATCTTGTATGTCAAAATATTATAATTCTAAAAGATATTTCATATTTAAAGGTGTTTATCAGAACAAATTTTGATTGTCCCTTTTCAATGCACATTTGTATTTTTCACAATGATTTCATGTATTAATGATTTATTTTTTAATGTTTATGTTTTATTGATAATATAAGTGACATAAAATTATTGGTGGAACGTATAAAGAGACACAAAAAAGAATATGACAAAATTTTATTCTATTTATCGTAATGCAATTTAAAAAAAATATTATTTGTCTTCAATTAATTAAGACGAGTAAGTCCTTTGATAAGTCGTGTTTAAATGGGAAAATAGGAGACTATTTATACGTGAAAAACACAAACCATAAAAGAAAAAAAAATAAAGCTTCCTCTCATTGTGGTTTATGTCCAGAGAACAAAACATTTTACTATAGATCATTAACATTAATGATCATAATATAAGTTTTCAAACTTTAGATTATAACTATGATACTAAAATAATAAAATATAATGAATTACTTCTGCTCAGCCAAAGTGAGAATTTCAGTCGGTCCAACTTTCTTCCTCAGATTGGTAGTTAACTTGACAGCATCAAGTTCAAATCCCTCTCCAATCACCACCACTTTGTCCTCATTCCCTTCTAGTCCAACAAAGTTCACCCCTGTTTTTTTAATTAAAAAAACAATTATTTATTTCATAATCTGAAACAAATAATAAAATAAAATAATAGAAATTAATATATATATATGTATGCATGCATGTATTTATGTATGTATGTGTAATCACTCATTTTTGTCCAGGTTTTAGTATTATTAGTACTATTTTAATAGTAATATTATTAATATAAAATCTATAAAAAATTTAAAAATAGTATATATATAATATTTAAAAAAGCAAAAATTAATTTATTAAAAAAATAAAAATAAAAATAAAAAAAGAAGGGGGAAAGGAGTGGAGCATAAGGCTCCACGTCACCCTCCTCACCCCTCACTTTACCTATAAAAAGGGGGGCGTGGGGGCTTGAAATGAGACCCAAAATTGCCATGGAAATTGGCACAATCGGCTCCCCAAATTGGGAGCCTGGCCGGCTGGGGTTGGGGGCAGTACTCTCGACCTCAGTTGGTTCAATTTAACGTTTTATTAGGGTTTTATTTTGAATCTGATTTAGTTAATTTTTTGAGAGGTCGTGGTAGATTTCGGTGGGGTTCAGTCGGAGTTCATCATTCGAGCTCTTAGCTAGTTATATTTTCTTTCCTTTTTATTTGTGTTGTAATTTTTATAATTAATGAAGTATTAGTTAATTTAAAATTGTATTCTTATTTTGTTAGTTTGTATGTTTATTTATGTTTTAGATTAGTATTTTATTTATGTTAGATTTGTTTTTATTTGTGTTAGATTAATATTTATGAATGTTTTAGATTAATATTTTATTTATGTTAGATTGGTTTTTATTTATATGTTAGATTAATATTTATGTATGTATGCTTTAGATTAGTATTTTATTTATGTTAGATTAGTATTTTATTATGTTAGTATTTATTTATATTTTATTGCATTTTATTTATTTATATTTGCCATATTTTAAGTTTGCATAACGGATATATATTTTGTCAATGCGGTACCCTTTTATTCGAGCGTAAACATGGCCAGTATCAAGCGCAGTGATGGTGGTTTATCGGTTTACTCTCGAATAACGAGGTCCTTAAAATTTACTCGCACTTATAACCAAATTTTAATTTAATCGTCACTTTAATTCGGAAAGTCTAATACTAATAAAGCGGTAATTATTAAAGTACCAATTTTGGGCGGTGTGGGGGTACTAATCCTTCTCCATCCGTAACCGACTCCCGAACCCAACATTTTTAAAATCTCTGGTTTTATGGTGTCCGGTCTACCTAAGTGGCCGGTGGCGACTCCAATTTCAAAATAAAATACGGTTTTTGCAAAACCTCCCACGGAAGACATTATTTTCAAAACAAACAAAATAATAATAATACTCTTTAGCAAACTTAATAAAAGAGATCGCTACAGATGGCGACTCCGCTGGGGTATTTTTTGTTTTTCAAAAACAAACGAGAGTCAAGATTTTTAAATAATTACCGCTTTACTAATATTGGAAGTTCCGGATTAAAGTGGCTATTAAACTAACATTCGGTTATAATTCCGCGTTTATTTTAACGCATTTAAATTTTGGCATATAAACCCATCTTTTTAAGTGGGGGAAAACGCTAATACTTTTCGTGAGGATATTGTTCCTCCGTATGGGCCTAGCAAGTACCTTCGGGGCTCGAGTACCTTATGCTTTCGTAAGGATATCGTTCTTTCGTAGGGGCATAAGCGAATGGGTCCCCTTGAATTGAACCCGGTTGAAAGAAGCCTATAATGGGTGATGATCGGGGGCCTTGCTACTCTTAGTAGGGGACAGCAAGGACAATTCGGGTACCTCTTAGCACCAAAACTGCATGTAGAGAATATAGAAAGCCCACCCTTTAGAGCCATGCGGATAGCCTAAGTGTTTAGACATGATATATATAAGGTTATCCTGTTTGTTTGCTTTATTTAAATTTACCTTTTATTTATGTATTTATTATTTTTATCCGATACTAACTCATTTCTTTTTGTGTTTTATTTTTATTTTTTATTTTACACATACTTTTGTTGCATTATCATTGCATCCACATTACATAAAGGTGTTGATTCAAGTGGTTTGCCCGATCAGAAAATCTTTCATCATGGAAAAAATGTATCTTAAGAAGGACGACATCAACCTAGTCGTGCGACATCGGTCAGAGGTTAATCAACGGGTTCGAGGTAGCAGTTTTCTGAGCAAGCGTGTAGTGCCAAAGTATACACACGAGAGCCTACAACAGAATGATCTAGGGGAGCTTAAAGAGATTTAGGAAAGATGGGACCGAAGACTACATGACCTGTTTTCCGACAATTATGGCGCTATAGCCCAGCTAATGTATGTTCGAGTCAATCGACCTTTACTCTGAGCCATTTTCCAGTTTTTGAATCCCGTTTTTTGCTATTTTACCTTCAACGGCCAAGACATGATAACCACGGTAGAGGAATATACAGCCTTGCTCAACCAGAAGAATGTACAGAAAGATTGGATCTACGCGAAGTCGCCGAGGAATCAGAACTATCCATTGAAGCTCAAAATCTTTTGATAAGCGAGGATTGAGCCAACGATTTGATTCAGAATTGAAGAGACATCCTAGCATCTTCATGGGAATGTATCTGAGATAGCACACCCGAATAAGGTAATGAAGATAGATGTATTCATTTTGGGGACATATGGTTTGATCATCTTCCCGAGGGTATTCGAAAACATCGATATAGCCATCTTAGATCTATTTGAATGCATGAAGCGAAAGGCGAACCCAATACCAGGGATTTTAACCGAGACTTTTATTTCCTTTAGTGCGACCTAAAAACATATAGAGGGGCATATCTGTAGAAGTTTTCTTTTCTGGCTCCAGAATCTGGACCCTTTAATTCCTATGGAAGTCGTTCGAAAGAGTGACTACCAGTGAAACCAGCGCCTTTATTTGCATTCATTTTGCATATCAAGACATGGGGTCGATTCAAGAACGGTTCATTTAAAAAGCTTTCAAAATAGAAAAAAGTCTGCTTTGCCAAAAACGATAATATTACAGTATCAAGTTAGGCTGAGCAAATACCAATTGAGAAAGAAGACGGTTCGATAGTAAGGCATGTGCGGCGCAGAAGATCCAGGGGGGACTACAGAACACTAATTTTAAAATCTTCACATTTAACCATTTGTAAAAATCTCAAAGATTTTAATTTAACTCCAAAAAAATTTGAAAATATTATTATTGTGTTTTGAATTCTTTTCCCTCATAAAACTTTCAAAAAAACAAAAAAACCTAAAAGTTTTATTTTTGAAGTAAGTTAAAACTTGTTGATATTACAAAAAGAAAATTTTAAGCCAAATGATCCTTGTTGCGCGTAATAAGTGCTACGCAATTGTGCAAGTATACACGTCGCAAGTTATAGTATAAAAGATATCGTCTCCACAGGGATTGGTGCCACTTCAAGAATCTAGTCTCTTGCACTGTAAAAAGTAAAAACACAAGTGAAGGATTATAGAAGTTTTAACTAATAACTAATCTAAAAAGCAATTAAGTAAAAGAAAAGATGAATTCGAATGAGAGAGATAGGCTAGGTTATCGTGAGTTGAGGTGTGATAGCCGATTGGATTGTCTTGGTAAAAGAGTGCATGGGCAACTCAGTTGCCGTGGCGACTTGCACAACGGGGTTGCCTTGGCAACTAATTGATGGTTGCTTGGGCGACTAGTTGGGCAACTACTTGGGCGATCGGGCAGCAACTTCAAGGTTCGGCGGAGCGTTCTTCAATGGTTTCTTCTTATTCCTAAGTCGAAACTCTAGCTACTTGTGCATGCCTTGATAATACATCCTGCGTGAATCAAGGGTGAACAACAACCAATCTTGCGCTCCTCTTAGCCGTTGAAATCCTTAACTTATTCCTAAGCCGGATTAATCTTCACCATCATTGGATTGCATAAAGATCATATTCATTCGTTTCTTGAATCTAACTCTCCCGATATTAGATAAATGGATGAAATCACGAGATCCTCTCCCAATTCACTCGCAAACAATAATAAGAATCAAGAATGAATAAACCTTGAAATAGAAAAGTGCAAACTCTTATTACCTAAACAAAAACCAATAGTTTCTTACAACCACAAAACACAATAACCATAGCCAAGTAAATTTAGTTCATGGCTAGGTTCCAAAGAAACACAAGATAATTAATCCCTAGCATGAACCCAATCGAACAAAGATGAAGGAAGAGGCTTGTCGAAATCCTCCTTGCCCTTGATGCTTGTCGAAAATTCTCTCCCCTTGCCCTACTTGGACTTGCTGAAATTTCCCTCTTGCTCTCTCTCTTGAATTGTCGAAATCTCCTTGATATTTATAGGGCTAGGCCAAAGTCCTTCTTTGAGGAGGAGTTTGAGTTGGAATTAAATTATCTTTAAAGAATATAATTCTTTATTATAATTTTATTCCTATTAGAACTTCTCCTATCCTCTTGGAATTTAATTCTTCTTTAATCTCTGCATGGCAATCAAATTCCTTTGGGCTTGAACCTTGCTCCATGTCATCTTGGGCTTGTAAAATCATGAATTTCGACATCCATATTGCTTTTGGTCTTTGTCGACAAATGCCATGGCAACTGGCTCGGCATATCCTTCATGCATTGCCCTGGCAACTAGCTCGGCATTGCTTTGGCAAGTGATCCTGCACATACATACACAAAAACACACCAAAGCAGCATCTATTTCCACAAAAATCACCAAGTTATGTAATCAAGCTCAACGATTGAAGGAAACATGGATTAATGCATGAATGGCTAACTATGCAACTAATATGAGCCTAAGTCTAACAATAATATGAGTAAAAAGGGTAAGAAAAATAGTACTTTTGAACACTTATCACACCCCCAAACTCGAACTATTGCTTGTCCTCAAGCAATGCAAACTCATAATTACCTGCCAAGACTTCAAATTTTCACAAACTTAGCTTTGAACTTGATTTCAATTCTCTGAACCGGGGCACAAAGTATGATTGGCTTTTTATTTTTTTAGAAAAACGAGGAATTACTCGGAATCAAACTATAATGCTTGTGAGTGTGTGCGGAGTTGTGTGCAAGTTGATTTTTCGGATTCTATGCAAACAATAGGTTTTCAAATTACTTTATTGGGTTCTTTTTAACATGTTTTAACTAGAGCCAATTTCGGGCACCTCTAGTGTTTTATTTTTAGTTTTCTTAAGTTAATTTAATCGACTAGAGCCGGTTTTGGGCACCTCTAGTTAAATTTTTTTTAACGCCTCCTAGAGCCAGTTTCGGGCACCTCTAGTGATCAATTTTTTTGCATATGCTAGAGCCAATTTCGGGCACCTCTAGCCTTCATCCAATTTTTATTCTAATCTCCCAATTAGTTAATTATCAACCTAAGTTTACTAGAACTCCTTAAATCAATCAAACCACAACAGTGTTTCATCAAATTTAGCATCATAGTAAAATTCTAAGTTTTTCCATGGTTATCCTAGAATAAAAATTCTATCAATTAAGTGCATTGGTAAAGTCATCATTGAATATTCATCAAATCTAAGCAATTCTTGTTCCAATTAAAGGCATGGCAAGCAATTTATGTATCCTAAATGTAATGCTTAAGATTAATGTAACTAAACATGGTAATTACTAATAACAATCCCCCCCAAACTCGAGTGAGGCATTGTCCTCAATGCATGCATAAAAATAACGAAAAATAAAAATGCATACGAGGACTTACTCAGAGAGTTCGTCATCGTAGATGATTAGTTTCCTTCTAGTTGGCGTCTTGATTTTCTTGCTTGAACGCGATGGTTGTTTTCTTGTTGCCGGGATGTCTTTAGCTTTGGTTGTCGTGGCATCTTCAGGGTTTGTTGCCGTGGCATCAGCTTGTGCAGGCACGATGTAGGTTGCCGCGGCATCTTCTTCATTGGTTGCTGGGGCAAGGATCTTGGCAGTAAATTTCCTTAGCATAGTAGTTGTGAGTCTTGTTGTGAAAAAGAAAATAAAGAAAACCTGAAAACTAAAGATAATGAAGAAAAATAGAATATCTCCTAAAAATAAAAAATAAAAATGAAAAGAAAAAGAAAAAGGAAATACTAAAAGGAGAGCATGCTCATGCATATCCTAAGTTGACCACTTCCTTGTTACGTTCCACATGGGCACCATTGTAGTGCTTCAATCTTTGTCCATTAACTTTGAATTCATGATTGTCAGAGATGGACTTGATTATTACGGCACCATGAGAGAATGGTTTGACGACTTCGAATGGTCCTGACCATCTTGATTTCAGTTTTCCCGGGAAAAGTTTTAGCCGAGAATTGAATAGGAGGACTAGTTGCCCTGGCGTGAATTGCCGTGGCAATAGTTTCTTGTCATGCCATCGCTTTGTTTTCTCCTTGTAGATTCGTGCATTGTTATAGGCGAGTGCACGAAATTCTTCTATCTCATTGAGATCCATCAAGCGCTTTTGTCCGCACTTCCCAATCCATATTCACGGTCTTGATTGCCCAAGACGCCTTGTGCTCGATTTCCACCGGTAGATGACATGTTTTACCATAGACAAGCTGGAAGGGGACATACCTAATGGTGTTTTGAATGCGGTCGCGATATGCCCAAAGTCGTCATCTAGTCTTAATGACCAATCCTTCCTTGAGGGATTTACAACTTTCTCGAGTATTCCCTTCAACTCCGGTTGGAAATTTCGCTTGCCCGTTGGTTTGTGGGTGATATGCCGTGGCGATCTTGTGTGATATGCCGAGCGTTGCAACATCTTGGCAATTAGTCTTGTCAAAATGCTTGCCCCGTCGCTGATAATTGCTCTCGGCATCCCAAACCGTGTAAATATATTTTTCTGCGAGGAATCGTTGCACGGTCTTGAAATCGTCGTTGGGAACTGCAGCTGCCTCTACCCATTTAGACACATAGTCGACGGCGGCGAGTAAGATGTAGAGGTTGCGAATGAAGATGGGAAAGGTCCCATAAAATCGATCCCCATACATCGAACAGTTCCACCTCGATGATGTTCGGAGTGGCATCTCATGTCGCCTAGAGATATTGCCCGTCCTCCCTCCGCAACGATCACATTGCTTGTAAAAGTCTTGGGTATCTTTGTACAATGTTGGCCAATACAAACGGGATTGCAAGACTTTGGCAGCGATGCGAGTTCCTCCAAAATGTCCTCCATAGGGTGAAGAATGGCATTGCGGAGTACATTCTGTTGCTCTTCTTGAGGACACATCGGCGTATAACCTGATCTGCACATTGTTTAAACAAAAGAGGCTCGTCCCAAAAGTAATGCTTAGCATCATGGCGGAACCGCTTCTTCCCTTGGTGAGTAATGCCATACGGAAAAATACCACAAACAAGGAAGTTAACTAAATCTGCGTACCAGGGTATTGCCGAGGCATGTGTTGCCGTAGTGTCTGCTCCCAAAATTGCCGAGACGTGTGCATCCATGGTTGCCGAGGCGTCATGGGCTGCCGAGGCGTCAAGGGTTGCCGAGGCGATTAGAATTTGTTCATCCGGGAATGCATCACATATCTCTAGATCCGCGTCCTCCTCCCTATTGCGTTCCAAACGTGATAAGTGATCGGCCACTTGATTTTCTGTTCCTTTCCTGTCCTTAATTTCAATATCAAATTCTTGTAAAAGTAATATCCAACGAATCAAACGAGGCTTAACATCCTTTTTAGCAAATAAGTATTTGATTTCCGAATGGTCCGTATGAACAATTACCTTTGTACCGATTAAATAGGATCGGAACTTGTCAAATGCGAAAACTACAGCTAGTAACTCTTTCTCCGTTGTTGTGTAATTCACTTGAGCATCGTTAAGAGTTTTACTAGCGTAGTATATCACATGGAAGGTCTTACACATGCGTTGGCCTAGGACTTGCTCCTACCGCGAAATCACTTGCATCACACATGAGCTCAAAAGGTAGCGTCAATCTGGTGGAACGACAATGGGTGCGAGGCAAGCTTTTTCTTTAGGGTTTTGAATGCTTGGGTGCAAGAATCATCAAAATCGAAGACTTTATCTGTTCAAGCAGATTACACAAGGGTTTAGTGATTTTAGAAAAATTATGAATGAACCTCACTGTAAAAACCTGCATGTCAGAAAACTTCAATTCCTTTAACCGAAATTGGTGGGGTAATCTCTCGATCACGTCCACCTTGGCTTTGTCTACTTCAATTCCCTTGGATGAAATCTTGTGGCGAGCACTATTCCTTCATCTACCATAAAGTGGCATTTCTCCCAATTGAGGACTAAATCTGTTTCTTCGCATCTTGCCAACACCTTCTCTAAATTGCCGAGACAGCCGTCGAAGTCATTACAAAAACCGAAAAATCATCCATGAAGATCTCAAGGAAGTCTTCGACCATGTCTGAAAAAAGAGCGCCATCATGCATCTTTGGAAGGTTCTTTGGGGCGTTACACAATCCGAGCGGCATCCTTCGGAAGGCATAAGTACCGTAGGGGCATGTGAAGGTTGTCTTTTCTTGATCTTACGGTGCTATGGCAATCTGATTGTAACCTGAATAACCATCAAGAAAACAATAAAAGGGTTTACCCGCAAGACGGTCAAGCATTTGATCAATAAAGGGTAATGGGAAGTGATCTTTCCTAGTGGCTTTATTTAGCTTTCGATAGTCCATACAAACCCTCCAACCGGTCACAGTCTGGTTGGGATAAGTTCATTATTTTCATTGCTTACCACTTTATTATACCTCCCTTTTTCGGCACACATTGTACGGACTTACCCACGTACTATCGGAGATAGGGTATATAATGCCGTCAAGCCACTTGATGATTTCTTTCATTACAACCCCTTTCATGGCATGATTCAGTCTCCTCTGGGCCTCAATTGAAGGTTTGTGATCATCTTCCAACAAGATCTTGTGCATGCACACCGCTGGGCTAATTCCCTTCAAGTCGGCAATTGTCCACCCTATTGCCTTTTATGTAGCTTCAACATGTTGATCAACTTCTTTTCTGCTCAGGCTGTAACTTAGAGGAAATAATTACGGTAATGTATTATCGATCCCTAAGTATACATATTTGATTTGCTCGGCAATTGTTTCAACTCAAGAATTGGTGGATTTTCGATGAGGGTTTTTCGATCTTACCTTCCTTACCCGAGTAGTCCAGTGGTTCAAAGTATGTACCTGTCGATTGACTAGCCAATTTGCCTCTTACGGTTGTTCCTCATCGACCGGTTCTTCATACTCCTCGGGTTCCTCTTGATCGGCAATGTAGTTGCCGAGGCAACTAAATTCCTCATCGGTTAAATTCTGCCGTGGCATGAAGTAGTTGGCATTCTTACGGATCATCGGCATGCCTTAGTGTTTGGAACACATTTACTTTTACCTGCTGGTCATTCACCCTCATTGTGAGTTCTCCTTTTCAACATCAATCAAAGTTCTCCTGTTGCTAGGAATGGTCTCCCGAGAATGATAGGCGCATGCTCATCTCGCTTCACAATCCAAAACAATAAAGTCAGTGGGAAAAATGAATTTATCAACTTTTACCCGTATGTCCTCGATTTTTCCCTCGGATGCACATAGGATCTGTCGGCTAGCTGCAGCATAATCATTGTAGGTCTTGCCTTCCCGATTCCTAGTTTCGAAAAAACCGATTTAGGCATCAAGTTTATGCTAGCCCCTAGGTCGCATAGTGCTTTCCCGACATAGTGATTTCCAATAGAACGGGGTATTGTGAAACTTCCGGGATCCTTCAACTTGGGCGGCATGCGATTGTGCAACATTGCCATGCATCCCTCTCATCGCGAAAGCTGTTTCAAACTCTCCTAGCCTTGTTCTCTTGGACACAATGTCTTTAAGAAACTTGGCATAGTTTGGCATTTGTTCAATTGCTTCCACCAATGACAAGTTGATGTGGACTTGCTTTAGGATATCAAGAAACTTCTTGAATTGGTATTCTTGCTTTTGTCGCTTCAACCTTTGTGGGAATGGTGGTGGAAGTCGGATATCTTCGATCCTTTCATTGGTTTGAAATTTGATTGACGGCATTGCGGGGACATTTGGAGTTGCCGAGGCATTATCAAGCTGGGGTTGCGAGGCATGCTTATCGCAAGTTGCCGAGGCGTCTTTATCGTTGGTTGCCGAGGCATGTTTATTGCCGGTTGCGCGGCAATTCCTGGTTCAACATCCGAGGCTTTGCCGCTAGGTTCGTCGTGATCTTTTTGTGGAGTTTTGTTTGACGAGCGGGTTTGAACCTCTCTAAGTTGTTGGCCACTTCGGTGGTGATTGCCTTACATTGCTCATGGCGAGTTCCTCTTGCGACTTGATATCGCTAGGTAAACCTCCTTGTGGTCTAGTGTTGATTTTAAGCAAATTGTCCGACTTGATTTTCCAATGATTTGATTGCCGCCTCTTGGTTTTGCAATCTCATCTCGTCCTGTTAATAAAAGCATCGATTCTTTTTATGAAATTACTATTCTCAGCCATATAAGATTCATTTTTCATCATAAAAGCATTTAGAAAATTTTCAAAGAACTAGATGTTGTCGGTTGTTCTTTGCGGCATCTGTTGCCGTGGCATATTCTCACTGAAATCCCGATGCTTGTGCATTACGATTGTTACGGTTTAGAGCATTGTTGGGATTACTCCATGAAAAATTGGTGCTTCTTCCAAGCTGGATTGTATGTATTTGACATCATGTTGTTGCCCGATTGTAATTCCCCACATAGAAGCTAGATTCGGATTACGCATACATTGGAAGAATTATGGTTATCACCACATAACTCACAAAAAGAATCCATTACCTTGACTTCATGTGTGTTGTTTGGTTTTTGCATGTTACGGACCATCTTGGTTAAAGCGGCCAATTGTGCGAAATTGAATCGATGATCCTAGTTCATGTATTGTGGCTTGGCGTCTAACTCCTCCTCTTCTAGTAGATGGGAATTGATAGTCATTCTTGGCCAGCCTGTTTAAAATTTGCATTGCTTCCTCCGGTGACTTATCTAAGAGTATGCCGTTTGCCGAGGCATCTAGCATCATCCTTGTTGGTGTATTCACGGCGTTGTAAAACATTGTTACTTGAGTCCACACCGGGAATCCGTGTAGAGGCATTTGTGTAGAAGTTCTCTATATCGCTCCCAAGCCTCGTACATGGATTCATCATCTGCTGCGAAAAAAGTAATGTCGTTCTGAAGCTTATCGATTAAATTTGTAGGATTAAATCTAGCAAGGAAATCACGACAAAGATCAGTCAAGATGCTATGGATCCGGCAGAATGCTATTTAGCCATGCTTTCGCCCTATCCCTCGGTGAATAGGGAATAATCTTAATCGTAGGACATCGGGGTAACTCAGTGTATCTTGAGCGAGTTGCAAATCTCGAGGAAAGATTTCAGATGTTGTCGTGCATCTTGATTCTTTGAGCCGCCAAATTGACCTATTGTGTTGATCATATTAAACATTACGGTTTCAACTCAAAGTGGTGGGCTTCAATTTCGGTGCGACAACTCACAGGTTAAGTCCATCAAGATCTTCTTCAAGATAGTCTCGAATAGTTACATTTTTAGTGCAAGAATCACTCCTCCTCCTGCTCGAACATCTTGATTAATATTGCCGTCTTGATTTGCCATTGCTTCTCTTATCCTTCGTCTAAGTCTTTGTAAGGTTCGTTCGATTTACGGATCAAAGGGATATTACGTGAAGTCGGTCTCGCCTCAGTCATATACCAATGCAAAACCAAAGTTTGTTAGCCCTTTGAATTTTAAACAAGAAAATAAAAAAAAGTGCAAGAAAGTAAAAACAAAGTCGCTATTGCCAATCCCGACAACGCGGCGCAAAAAACTTGTTGCGCGTAATAAGTGCTACGCAATTGTGCAAGTATACACGTCATAAGTTATAGTATAAAAGATATCGTCTCCACGAGGATTGATGCCACTTCAAGAATCTAGTCTCTTGCACTTTGTAAAAAGTAAAAACACAAGTGAAGGATTATAGAAGTTTTAACTAATAACTAATCTAAAAAGCAATTAAGTAAAAGAAAAGATGAATTCAAATGAGAGAGATAGGCTAGGTTATCGTGAGTTGAGGTGTGATAGCGATTGGATTGTCTTGGTAAAAGAGTGCATGGGCAACTCGATTGCCGTGGCGACTTACTGTGAGGGGTGCCTTGGCAACTAATTGATGGTTGCTTGGGCGACTAGTTGGCAACTACTTGGGCGGCCGGGCAGCAACTTCAAGGTTCGGCGGAGCGTTCTTCAATGGTTTCTTCTTATTCCTAAGTCGAAACTCTAGCTACTTGTGCATGCCTTGATAATACATCCTGCGTGAATCAAGGGTGAACAACAACCAATCTTGCGCTCCTCTTAGCCGTTGAAATCCTTAACTTATTCCTAAGCGGATTAATCTTCACCATCATTGGATTGCATAAAGATCATATTCATTCGTTTCTTGAATCTAACTCTCCCGATATTAGATAAATGGATGAAATCACGAGATCCTCTCCCAATTCACTGCAAAACAATAATAAGAATCAAGAATGAATAAACCTTGAAATAGAAAAGTGCAAACTCTTATTACCTAAACAAAAACCAATAGTTTCTCACAACCACAAAACACAATAACCATAGCCAAGTAAATTTAGTTCATGGCTAGGTTCCAAAGAAACACAAGATAATTAATCCCTAGCATGAACCCAATCGAACAAAGATGAAGGAAGAGGCTTGTCGAAATCCTCCTTGCCCTTGATGCTTGTCTAAAATTCTCTCCTCTTGCCCTACTTGGACTTGCCGAAATTTCCCTCTTGCTCTCTCTCTTGAATTGTCGAAATCTCCTTGATATTTATAGGGCTAGGCCAAAGTCCTTCTTTGAGGAGGAGTTTGAGTTGGAATTAAATTATCTTTAAAGAATATAATTCTTTATTATAATTTTATTCCTATTAGAACTTCTCCTATCCTCTTGGAATTTAATTCTTCTTTAATCTCTGCATGGCAATCAAATTCCTTTGGGCTTGGACCTTGCTCCATGTCATCTTGGGCTTGTAAAATCATGAATTTCGACATCCATATTGCTTTTGGTCTTTGTCGACAAATGCCATGGCAACTGGCTCGGCATATCCTTCATGCATTGCCCTGGCAACTAGCTCGGCATTGCTTTGGCAAGTGATCCTGCACATACATACACAAAAACACACCAAAGCAGCATCTATTTCCACAAAAATCACCAAGTTATGTAATCAAGCTCAACGATTGAAGGAAACATGGATTAATGCATGAATGGCTAACTATGCAACTAATATGAGCCTAAGTCTAACAATAATATGAGTAAAAAGGGTAAGAAAAATAGTACTTTTGAACACTTATCAATCCTTGAGAATTTTAATTTAAACCCCAAAAGTTTTAAAGTATTCCCCTTAGAATCAATATAATCCATCCCTGTTTAGACGTATTATTCGAAGATCATATCGTTTGTACCCAGATCTACAGAAGAAGAAGCTCTTGTCTGCATTATGCATGCACTTGTTGATGTCCTTTTCAGAAGCCACAAAAATAAAGACCATGACATCACAAGTCCACAGATTAGAATAAGAGGAAAAGACGAGGTCATCCATCCTCCTGAAGACGACGTCAAGACGTGGAGCACATGCTCTGCTTTCCGAAGGTAAGGTCTCTAGAAGGAATCCAACTATTACCTCTAATTCAATATTAGTTTCTTACAATCAGACATTTTCTATATTGAAAGTTTTTTAAAGACTGTTCGAGAATCAACACCGCATTTGCATGCATTCTCGCATTTATAGGGTATTGATTCCCGAGTGGTTTCTCAAATCTCAGAAATCGTTCATAATTGACAAAGGGTCGTCTGGTTAGATATTAAAGGGCATAGATCCAGGGTTTTATCCCAGAACAAGATCATAAACAATATAAGAGGAATCACCTGAAGACTTTAGGTCATACACGGTACTGGTAATGAGCAAAGTAAAGTGCAAGAGTTGAAAGAAGCAGATGGCAGAAGTGATGAATCAGATGAATACTTTGACAAAAGGTAAACGATCCGTCGAACCGAAAGAAGAATCGATTAAGGATCATAATAGAGAGTGGGATAGTCAGAATTCTACCTCCAAGCTAGCCAAATACGACAAATTGAACCCTTTTGTGATCCGCATCAATAAACAGACGGAAGGTATGTCTGAGTCGGGCTTCCAGAAAATAGAGTTTGGTCTAGAAGAAACCCAAGAAGCAAGTAATAAAAAGAAGTACATCTCAATTTTTGTGAGGTACACCGAACTACTCCTAATGTTCATCGAGAAGAGCCTTATTACCTTGGTGAAGTCTCTACCGAAGAGATCGTCTTATCCGAAAGGTTACGACACACGTGCTAGAGGCAGTTATCGTTTAGGAAGTTTGGGTCACACTATTGAGAATTACGAGGCCCTGAGGAACAAGTTCAAGATCTTATCATGATGAGAGTTTCGGGTTTCGAAGACGGAATACCCAATACTATAGTAAGCTAACAATCACCTGAGGGATAAAATCGAGGAAGAATCAATATCTAGGACAAGGTTCGAGTAATAACGAAGTGGGTCACTCAAGCGAGTTAAATTTGAAGATTGAAGATAGGGACATCCCATGAGAGGGATATTCTTTCGAGTTCAGCCAGCTCAGATAAGAGAAAAATAACTTGGATGAAAATTAAATTTGCAGAATGATCACCAGAAGCTTTACTGTGTATTTAAGAATATCAGATCGGGTCACCTTTAAATATGAACAGTGTTGATCAGTTGAAGGACGACTTGGAATGTTGGAAGAAAAGAAATTAGTCAAGCGAGAATCAAGTCAGGCAGCTATAAGGTAAGTTTGAGGAAATTGAGAATGGGTACGACATTCTCCAGAGATGAGCTGCAGAATAACCTAGCCATTAACAAGAGTGTTGAAAACAAGTTTACAACAGAGCAAGGGCAATCCAACACTCTTCAGTTGGAAAGTAAGGAGCAAATGGAATAGCTCGGGACTTCTTTGCGTTGAATACGAGGTTCGTGTAGAAGTTATCAAACATGTTGCTGCTAAAAATGTTGTAGAGATAACTTCCAAGCTGCAAAAGACTAAGCATGGGATAAAATGAAGACATGAAGATCATATTACCTGAGCAGGTAGAGAGGCTCAACAAGGTGGCAGACTTACCTGACACATCGATGGCATTGAGTCAGAACATGGACTCAGTGTTGGACCATGGGGGCAAGCTGATCGGACTACTAGATGAAGTTAAGAAATTAGGCGCTAGAGCTCATCAGTAACTGTAAATATCTAATATCTGATGTAATGAAATCTTTTGGCCTCAATGAATGTCGTTCTATGGGGATCACTTTTGGAATCAATACCTTATTTCATTCATGTTTATATTTTAGGATTGTATTGCATTACTTTGCACGATCCTGGCATATTTTACATGACATTGTCATTACCTTGCATTATTATTACCTTGCATAAATTTCATGAGGAGTAATCCAAAGACCAATTAGGGTTTTATCATGGATGAAAGAATTGAAGACACTTAAAAATCAAGATTCGAGCAGTTAGAAGATGGGATCAAAAAAAAGAAGTTTGATGCCTTCGATGCAAGAAAACTCTGTTTGAACCCTGATTTGGTCATACCTCTGAATTTCAAAGATTCCCAGATTTGCGCATGATGACAGAACACGATACCCCAAGATTCACCCGACCGTTTTCTGCAAAAGATGGAGGGCTACATTGGGAATGAAAAATTATTGTTCCATTGCTCCCACGAAAGTCTAGCAGGACCCATCGTGATATGGTATAACTGTTTGAGTAGAGACCAAGTTCAATCGTGGGGAGACTTAACCAATGCCTTTTTGGGCCCATATAAATATGTTTTGGGCCTAGCACCAAGTCGTCATATCTCTAGGGTACGAAGATGAAACCTGATGAAGGCTTCAAGGAATGTGCTTTGAGGTGGCTGTGTTTAGCGACCTAGGTGCAGCCTCCCGTAGACGAAGAGGAAAGTGACTTCCATGTTTCATGCCACATTTCATATTTCTTCTTTGATAAGATACTCGGGAAAATAAATGCCAGCTTTGAGGACTTCATAACAGTCGGAGAGAGAATCGAACATGCACTCCGGGACCTAAGTTTAAAGACCATACCTACCTAGGAGCAGAAGAAAAGAAAGAGATAAATGGGTACCACTTTCAAGGTTCTCGTGATCGTAAGAGAAGAAGACAGGCAGATTCCTCTGAATCACCGAGAAAAATTCCTCGAACAAGTACATATTTAGAGATATTCAGAGTATTCCATCTCGGACATATGGCTTCATCTGGTCAAGGGTTAGTACCTTACCTCCGGGCTGATAAAGATTACGCACAGCTCATATGCTCACAATTTTGATCCATACAGTACATGTGAGTTTTACATTAAGGCGCCGGGGCATGACACCAAGAAATTTGGGGTCTTTAATAGAAGAAATCAAGAAGCTGGTTGACGAGGGAGTCATGACGAGAGAGTTGATCCAGTGGTGGAAAAACAAGAAAAATGGCACAAGCCTACACTACATTGAAAGGGCCGAAATGAGTTAGTACCCGAGGGATAGTCCGAAGGTCCCTACGATTTTCTTATCATTTCACAAAGAAATTCTCAACGTAAAAAAACTCATTGTTTGTCAGAATAACAAATCATATTTTCATTTAGAAAGCATTTTTACATTTTTGATTCTTTAAACATTTTATTTTTATGGGGTAGGTTTTGTTCTCCCATATGCATATACACACATTTTTGAATGGACATATATATATATATCATTTCTATACCAGGTCCTCGAATTTTGAATGCAACAACACATTTGTTTTAGATCTAGAGATCAACTCTAAGTTGCTTATATTTAGAAGAGATTGAATGTTGTGAGGATACTGTAAATGTGAGTATCTGCTAGTTTACTTAGGCCAACAGAGGAACAAAGCGAATGTTTAGATAATGGGCAATTCCTATTTTAGGAATTTTCCTTCTCAGACACTTGTCGTTTAAGATCCTTGAATCAAGAGTTGACCTTAAACCTTTACCCCCTGAAGGCTTTCTCAGGCCATCTATGAATGGAAGGACAAATGGTATTCTTTCACTTTACTAAGAGAAAGAGATGAAACCAGATAGATTGGACATGAAGGCCATAGAAGTACCAGATGAAAATGGATGAAGACAAGTTTATGCTCAGAAAGTAAACCAAGCAATATAAGAAATGGCAATCAGAAAGCCGAAGCAGTCAAGAGCGAGTACACTAAGTTAAAAAAGAAGATACATGAAGACTACCGTTCGATAGGTGCCGGTTTAGAAGAGCTGGGTAGAATTGATTACGTTCAAGCGGGAACAAGCGACAATGTCTGGTATAGATACAGTTTGATTCGAGAATACATCGACAGACTTGAATAAGATGAAAGAGACTCTAGGCTAAAAACCCAAAATAGGCAGTCTAAAAAAGAAAAAGAGATAAAAGAAAGAAAAAAAGAGACAAAAAAAAAGAAAAAAAAAAGAAAAAAGAAAAAAGAGAGATTACACTCCACTGTTTAGGTTTACTAAAAGGTATTCCCAGATAAGAGTGTTTAAAAAGAGAGAAATGAGTAGAATTTTTTGGGCACTCTGCTGTAGTGAAAAGCTTAGAAGGTGGTTGTATGCTCTATCCATCTTTTAAGTCAAAAGTGGAGTAGCTACATGAATGATATATTCAAATCATGACTATGCCAAGTAACTCGGGGTTCTGTTGTATACTCTATCATTATCCTTGAGACAAATGACTGTGATGAGTTGAATTCCCTTAGAAGAAAAAAAGAGAAAGAAAAAAGAAAAGAGAAAAAAAAGAAAAAATAGAGAAAAAAGAAAATATTGTATGTACTTCACATACAGATCAAACGATACAATATCGAGACTTCAACCGTAAGAAATGAGCAAGAGATACATAAAGAATTTATAATTTTTAAGATTTGTATAGAAGCTTGAATTGAAGCCAAGTCGACCCGAAGATTGCCAATTTTGAAAAGAGAAATTACCTTTAGGGTGAAAACCCAAAAATGGGCAGTCTAGAGCGATCCCGAAAATGAAGAGGAAAGAGTAGTCCGCCTGAGCATGTTGGCATCAACATCTAACCAAAATACACTGATCTGAAGATACAAAAGAAGAAAGTGAACTCTAGGGTGAAAACCCAAAGGTGGGCAGTCTAGAGCAATCTACAAAAAAAGAAAGAAAGATGAATATTTCATCTGGGCATACCAATCACAAGAATTCCCAGAAATGTACATAATCGTTCATTCAAGAAACTTTGGAGGGTCAATCATTTTTTGCGGAAAACAAGCATCAATACACAGCCAGAATGCAAGGCGGACCAAAAGAAAGAGAGTGAGGAAATGACCTCTAGGGTGAAAACCTGAAAACGGGCCTAGAGTGATCCCGAAAAAGATATAGCTTCGTCTAACCGTGAACCAAAGACCTACATTACAAGCCTCCAAAGACCATTCTGATCATCCATAGATATCCAAGTTGAACGAGAATGTCTTCAGATTTCATTCCGCCTATAAGGGTTATCCTTGCTTCAAGGAACGTCAAACTTCGAAGTGCTTGATCGACACCCAAATAAGGGAAGAATGAGGCATGGTGAGTTAGTGAGATTAAGAGAGCCACCTTAAATGGGTTAGAAATTAGGTATAGGATTGTGCCTCTTGAAAGCCTAATAGACTATAATAAACTATACATTTGCATATATCTCCACAATAGTCAAGATCTTCTAAATATGCGCTTCATTAGAGTTGATCTCTGGCAATTTGAAGTGGATGTGCTATGGTGTTTGATATTTTGGGGGCAAACATGTTTCAAAAGGTTTGACATTTTCTCCCAGAGTTTTGATGTTTACCATTTCCCACAAACATTATTTTTTAAAATGTTGACAATATACTTCGAATTTTGTTTACCATTCTCCAAACCTTAATTTTCAAAAATGTTTGACCTTTTAAAAAAAGAGAAAAAAAGAAAGATGTTTACCATTTGTTCCAAACAATGTTTTTAAAATGTTTGGTATTCCCTCTAAGTTGTGATTTTCAAAACGACTGTTATCTTTTTAAACAATTATTATTTTTTGTATTGAAATATACACAAGTAAATTGACTTTTGCATTACTTTAAAAATGAATGATGGTGAGATTTAAAGCATAGGGACAAAGAATTAGTCCCGTCAAAAATGCTACGAGAAGACCAAGGATGAGCTTAGGGGGTGGAAGCATTTTTGCTTACCCTAGTGATTAGAAATAGATCAAGGCTTTGTATGATGGGTCAGGAAATTCGAAGCAGTGGAACCCATAGTTGAATGAGGCAACGACAAGCGAAGAAGATGACAATGGTTCTTATAAGAATAATATAAGGACCAGAAGATCATTTATGAAGACAAGTGATAACCTTGAAGAAAAGAAAGCCTTTCGCACGAAAGATTTGAAAGCATGTTAATTCAGATTCGAAGTGATTGATCAAATGAGGATTTAAGAGCATATAGTGAAGAAGTAAAGAGATGAAAAAATCTAAGGAACGACCTTTCAGGGTGTAAGACTTTAGAACAGAGAAAGATTGAAAGAAAAAAAAGAAGAGAAAAAAAGAATAAGAGAGAAAAGATAGTGAAAAAAGATAGAAGAAAGGAAGAAATGAGAAAAAAAGAAAAATATAGAAAAAAAGAAGAAAAAAAGAAAAAGAAAACATTACATTGCACGCATCATATAGATAGAGGCATGTCAATTTTTGCTTGTTTTAGACAGATATTTAAAGAAATGTCAAAAAGTTTAAAGAAGCATATTTCATTAAATGAAGATGTTGGTAGCCATAGTAGCGTGAGGCCAGATGATGGTAGCCAAAGTAGCATAAAACCGGATATTAAGTCCTTCGGGCCATCACTAAGACCTTCGAGCATGATGATAAGACCTTCGGGCCACCAGTAAGTCTTTCGAGCATGGTGATAAGTCTTTTGGGCCATCAATAAGTCCTTCAGGCATGATGCGACATCTATAGTAGTGTGAGGCTAGATGTCGGCAGCCTTAGTAGCATGAGTCTATAAAGATCGACAGCCTTAGTAGAGTGAGTCCAGAAAGATCGACAGCCTTAGTAGAGTGAGTCCAGAAAGTTCGACAGCCTTAGTAGCGTGAGTCCAGAAAGATCGGCTGCCTTAGTAGCGTGAGTCCAGAAAAATCGGCAGCCTTAGTAGCGTGAGTCCAAAAAGATAGGTAGCCATTTTCGGCATGAATCCCCAAATTTGAAGATTTCAGCAACCATAGTAGCTTGAGTCCAGAAAGATAGGTGGCCATTTTCGGCGTGAATCCCCAAATTTGAAGAAAGTTTGGCAGCCATAGTAGCGTGAGTCCAGAAAGATCAGTGGCCATTTTCGGCGTGAATCCCTAAATTCTCAGAAAGATCAATGGCCATTTTTGGCATGAATCCCCGAATTCCCAGAAAGTACATTAGCCACTTTGGCATGAATCCCTAAATTTGAAGGAAGATTTCGACAGCCTTAGTAGCATGAGTCCGGAAAGATCGGTAGCCATTTTGGCGTGAATCCTAAATGCGAAGATAAAGGTTCTATATAGGAAGGACCTATAGTTTCAAGCACTCGTAACGAGAGGTTCTATATAGGAAGAACTCGTAGCTCTAAGATTTCAGAAGCTAAAAGTTCTATATAGGAAAGACTTGCGGCTCCAGGGTTTGAAGACTAGTAGCTCTATATAGGAAGAACTCCCAGTCGAAAGAATCCATCTGTGATGCAGAAGGTTTTATATAGGAAAAACCCACGTTGAAGGTAAATAGTTCTTTATAGGAAGGACTCCAAGCTTTACCGCCTAAGAGTGAAAGGTTCTATATAGGAAGAGCCCTAACTCCAGGATTTCAAGGTAAAAAGTTCTGTATAGGAAGAACTTTTAGTCCGAAAGATCCGCCTGAGAAAGCGAAATATTCTATATAGGAAGAGCTTGTAGCTCCAAGATCGGAAGGTGAAGAAGTTCTATATAGGAAAGACTTACAAGCCCGAAGATTCGGCCGAGGAAAAGCGGAGAGTTCCAGAAGAACATGTGATTCCGAAGCCAAGAACAATGAAGTAGGTAAAAATGAGTGCTTTTGATCTTTGCTTTGTTCTCGTTTCACAAGAACAAGCAAAGAGGGGCATCTGTAATAACTCATTTTTGTCCGGGTTTTAGTATTATTAGTATTATTTTAATAGTAATATTATTAATGTAAAATCTTTAAAAAATTCAAAAAATAGTGTATATATATAATATTAAAAAAGCAAAAATTAGTTTATTAAAAAAGCAAAAAATAAAAAAATAAAAAAAAGAAGGGGGAAGGGAGTGGAGCACAAGGCTCTACGTCACCCTCCTCACCCCTCACTTTACCTATAAAAAGGGGGCGTGGGGGGCTTGAAATGAGACCCGAAATTGCCATGGAAATTGGCACAATCGGCTCCCCAAATTGGGAGCCATGCAGGCCGCAAGGCTGGCCGGGGTCGAGGGCAGTGCCCTTGGCCCCAGTTGGTTCGATCCAACGTTCGATCGAGGTCCTATTTTGGATCCGATCTAGTTAATTTTTGGATAGGTCGTGGTAGATTTCGGTGGGGTTCAGTCGGGGTTCATCATTCGAGCTCCTAGTTAGGTATATTTTCTTCCCTTTTTATTTGAGTTGTAATTTTTATAATTTAATGAAGTATTAGTTAATTTAAAATTGTATTCTTATTTTTTTAGTTTGTATGTTTATTTATGTTTTAGATTAATATTTTATTTATGTTAGATTTGTTTTTATTTATGAGTTAGATTAATATTTATGAATGCTTTAGATTAGTATTTTATTTATGTTAGATTGGTTTTTATTTATATGTTAGATTAATATTTATGTATGTATGTTTTAGATTTGTATTTTATTTATGTTAGTATTTATTTATATTTTTATCTCATTGTATTTATTTATATTTGCCATATTTTAAGTTTGCATAACGGATATATATTTTGTCAATGTGGTACCCTTTTATTCGAGCGTAAACATGGCCAGTATCAAGCGCAATGATGGTGGTTTATCGGTTTACTCTCGAATAACGGGGTCATTAAAATTTACTCGCACTTATAACCAAATTTTAATTTAATTGTCACTTTAATCCGTAAAGTCTAATATTAATAAAGTGGTAATTATTAAAGTACCAATTTTGGGCGGTATGGGGGTGCTAATCCTTCCCCATCCGTAACCGACTCTCGAACCAAACATTTTTAAAATCTCTAGTTTTATGGTATCCGGTCTACCTAAGTGGCCGGTGGCAACTCTAATTTCAAAATAAAATACGGTTTTTATAAATCCCTACGGGAGACATTATTTTCAAAACAAACAAAATAATAATAATACTCTTTAGCGAACCTAATAAAAGAGATCGCTACCGTATGTATGTACGAAACTTACCCTTTTGTTTTGCAGCCACCTCGAGTGCCTTAGTCCTGCATTTCTTGCACTTCATACTCACTTTCAACACCACCTTTTGCTCCATATCGACACGAGTGTCAGATATGTGTACATGTTCGAATAAATAATTTTGCACGTAAAACAAAATTTAAAAAATTATATGTTTACCTTCATGTCTTTGCTTATCCTTCTTTTTCTTCAACACACCAAGAGAAATATTATGAAAGAAGATGTCAAACACAGCAGGTAAGAAGGAAGAACGAGTTTAGATGCCATAATTCCTCATTTACATAGTGAAATGACATGACTTAGTCCCCAAGTTTCCTTTTCTTTTATCTATGAAATTGGAGGGAAAACAATGGAATTATTGAAGAAGTTTCATGTCGTTTTTTGTATTCTTCTTATGTTCACAACTCTAGTATATGTATAGTAATTTATGTTATTCGAATTCAAAAGTGAACATCGAATGAGAAAATATCTAATGTTACTGATAGTGAAAATTTTGTTTTTCACAAGCAGGGCTAATTTAGAGATGAAAAATTTGAGTCCAGACTTATTTGATACAGAAAAATCGAGATAAAAATTAACATTCCTCAACTTTATTTGATATATCTATAATACAATTTTTGAATTCGCATCGAGATTAGAAAATTATCACGTCATCTGTCAATATTTTAATTACAAAATAGATAAGATATATAGTAAAATCTTTAATTTATTCTTCATGTTAAAAAAATTATTCATCCGTTAGACAAGATTAGAGATTCGAATCCTGATGTTATGAATTGAGCAAATTGAGTTGAGAGGATCACTTCATAATGAATCTGTTGTATATAATCTGAATTAATCGATCAATAAATTGAATATAGATAATTATAAAAAAACTCTACCGTGTGACAGGTAAGCAACTAGTGATGCCACTTTTTTGGATTTTAAAAGTAACCTTTTTATGACCTTTTTAACTTAAAAAAACCTTTAATTTTGACCTAATATTATTTATATGTGACACTACAATCATGTCTAATGTCCTACCTGAATTTTGACCAAGTTTAATAATAAATAGATAATAATAATAGTATACAATAAATAAATAAATAAAAATAAAACCCAATAAATGATCCAACAGTTCCTTCAAATGTCCATTACAAGTTGAAAGCCCAAATTACATTAGATACAAGCCCAATTTAGTTTTGTTAGATCATTTCCCTCCCAAACACAAATGGCCTAAAATTAGTTTTTTCCCGCTCAAATTGGTATCAAAATGACACATGGCACCCGTTTATTGGATAAAACCATATACCATGGATTGTGGTTTTCCTTGAACCCAGCTGACATAGCTGATGTCAGGATATCTGACTCCTATAAATAGGAGAGAGAGAGAAATGTCAAATCATTAATAATAATAATAATTAATAATAAAAAACTAAAAAATAAATAATAATAAATAAAGAATGATGAGGAGAGAGAGTGTGTATACCTTGGGAGTTGAACCGCCACCGGAGAAGAAGAGTCACCGCAGTAGTCGTCGGGAAACTCAACAGACGTTGCCGGAGCTATAGCAACGCCGCTGGAACCGCCATTTCGCCACCAGAAGGTAAAACTTCATTCATTCTTTTCATTCTCTACAAAACAACAATAAGAACAGAATTAGTGCATTCGAAATAAAATGGATTTTTAAAAAAACAAACGATATGAGGAATGTAGTGGCCGAAAACTCGTTTTATGGAGGTTGGAGCGTCGGAGTCAAACATTGAGCCTCGGTTTGCTTAGCCTAGTTCTAGATCGAGAGATCTTGGGAGGATTCTTTCGAATCTGGGTAGATTTAGTTTGGTTTTGGGGAAGAAAGGGTTAGATCTATTCGGATCGGGGTAGATCTAGAAGTAAAAATCGAAAGTTGTTTGGGTTCGAATTGATGGTTGCCGAAAATCGCTCACGGTGGTCTGAGTTGTGACAAATATGATCGGAGTTGGATTGGGGCGGCCAGTGTTTAAAGAACGGCGGCCGGCAAACGGCTATGAGTGACGGGAGTGGGGTTCTGAAAGATTCAAGGGCGGCGGTCACGGAGGTTTTGAGTCAGAATTCATCATGTTCATCCAAAACCGGATGAACACCAAACCAAAGGCTTGTTTTTTATCCGGTTTGAGCCTAATTTCTGGGAAATGGAGTGTTTTATTTCAGAGTGTTTTGGAGAGTGAAAGGGCCTAGAGAGAGAAAAATCCAAAAAATGGGAAAAAAAAGAAAGAAAAAAAGATCTGATAAGGTCTTTAAATAGGCGATGGGTTCGGGCCCATTCTCAGCCCGTGAACCCCCGAAATCTGCCCGCGCCTTTGTCGCTTCTTGTAATTCGTCCCTCATGTTTTAATAACATATCAATTTGGTCCCTTTTCGCTAGCAAATTGACACCTAAGTTTGAAGTTCATTTCAAAATGGTCACATTTTCTTTGTAATTGGGGTATTAGGCTTCGTAATTGTTCAACTTGGTCCTGATAATAATAAAATTATTTTTGTTTCTTTTTTGTTTCAATTTAGTCATTTGGTTTAATTGTTTTATTTAATTAAATGTAATTTATTTATATGCTTGCATATTTAAATTAGGCATATATAATTATATGTTAGATAATTTAAACACATTTAGATTTAATTAAATATTATTAGAGCCAGTCTAGGTTTCTCTAATTAGGATTCAATAATTGAATAAGAATAGATCATTATAGTAATTAAACATGCATTAGATATATTTTTAAAATTTAAATTTGGATGATGTTCCATTGTTTACAATGGAGTGTTATCTCAACATGAATTTTAATAAATATATTTATACATGTTACACCTATAAATGAATATTAATTTAGTTCTTTAATTAAAATTAAAAAATTAATTAGAAAACATTGTAGTTAATTGAATGTATATCGAATAGAATCTTTGAGGTTCAAATCTGGATGGTGTTCCATTGTTTACAATGGGGTGTTATCTCAGCCTTGGTCATAATGATGCATATTTGATATACATTTTCACTTATAATATTGAAATAATAAATTGTTAGAGCCTTAATTAGGACTATAACTTTAATTAATTAGAAAGATTAATTAATTAGGAATATGATTAGTTTAAAGGCTTTAAATATATGGAAGATATTCATGAAAATGACATTTTCTCATAAAAGCCATTAAACTAATTAATATTCATAGTTAAACAACTAATTAATTAGATTCGTTTTAGCGTAGAACTTAAAATTAACAAGACAATAAAATATCATTTATTTAAAACCTTTTATGTTGGAAATTCATTTTTAAAATACAAATAGGGGTGCCACTTAACGGGTGCTTTTAATCACGTATTCAAACAAAATAAATTTCCTTATAAAAGGATATCTGCATTCGGAATTTAAATTCAATTAATAATTATATGATAAATTAAATTCAAATAATTATTCAAAATGCCACGTAAAATTAAAGATACCGATAACAGGCGTTTGTAGGGGTGCTAATCCTTCCCTACACGTAACCGACTCCCGAACCCAATTTTTTAAAGACAGAATCTCTGGTTTGTTTTTCGGTGTCTGATCTACCTCGAAGTGATCTGTGGCGACTCCAAACGTTTTTTAAAGATAAATAAAGGAAAATCAAATTTAATACGAAAAATCCTAAATTTCAAGATTAAATTAAAAATGGCCAGAAAATCATAATTTTATAAAAGATCGATCGTCATGCTATTTTTACACGTCTCAATTTTCAAAAAATGGTCACGACATCTAATATATTATATTTAAATATAAACTTTAACAATTTAAAATTTTGTATTTTACAAATTAAAATACATTTTATATCTATAATCTATTCATATTATATTTTCGTATTATATTTGTGTGGGTCCAAAATTATTATTAAATTGTACCATTTCCAACTAACGCCTACCGTGGCCCATGGGCAGCCAAAGAAGGCTAATGCAAACTTCAAAGTCCACTATTTTTTTCTTCTTTTTTTAAGTCCTCTTAGTTAAATAGTTAAAAGAAAAGACTGTTTAGATTTTTTGAGAAAGCCAAATGCATAAATTTATGCCGAAAAGGACTTACATTGTATTTTAAATGTTTTAGAAGGACTAGAAATAAATTTTGATCAATTTATTTGGCATTGCTGTGCAGCCTATACTTAGCGTCTGATCTTGGCTTTTTTTTCTAAACTGAGTTAAAAATACTTTTGGTATTAAAAGTAATAATAAATAAAGTTGAGTAAATATATATTTTGGTACTTGAATGTGTAATTTGATATTTAAGGTTTTTTTGTCCAATTAAATACTTAAATCCGGTTTAAGGTCCAATCAGGTATATGAACTTGTCTTTTAGTTTCAAATTGGTGCATAAATTTGACTTCATAATTCAAATTGGTTAAAATAAACCATTTATTGAAAGTACCAATTTGAATCAAAAATTAAAATTTGAGTACTAGTTGAATCAATAAATCAAGTTTAGACATCTAATTGAACTAAAAAACTTAAAATATCAAATTGAATTTTAGAGTTAAATTCAGATAATTTTTACTTGTGCTCACAGCTAGTCTAATAGTCTATTTACTAACTTAAGTCTTCCCATCAATTTTTTTTAAATAATCAGATTCCTGATGATTTTATGTGGAAATTTCATATATTTATTTTAATGAGCTAATAAATAAAACTATATCAACCAACGAGTATTGGTTTAAATGGTAAGCAACTTGGTATCGCTTAAGCATATCTCGAGTTTGAGGCGCTGTGTATGCAAAAAATTTATGCCAGGAGACTCACCCACCAAAGCCAGGTGTGAGACGCGGGTCGGTCCAGATTAGTCCGGGCGAAGCCCTAAAAACCGGAAGGGCAATATAAAAATTATATATGATAATATTAATTAATATTACTCGGACTTGAGTGAATATCATACATGAGATTGTGTAATACCCCGAAAATTTTTACTAAGTTATATAAGGGTCATTTAGTACTAAGGTTTTGGCATAAGGCTAACTTAGTGACTAAAATGACAAACGATAAAAGTTAGTGACCAAAATGAAAAGTTGGTAAAAGTTCAGGGACACAAGTGTAAAATTTCCCAAAGATGATTTTTATTCAGTACGAGGATAAATTCAATCAGAATAAGGATTTTGGTAATAGGTTTAGGAGGTTAGAATGCAGTATAAAATATAAAATTTTGATCGAATAAAATTGTTAAGCGTGCTCAAATTAGAGAAAAGTTTTGGGTGACCTTTTGGGAAGTGTCACATAACAGTATTTTGATTTGTAAAAAGGACTCAGAAGAAATGAGAAAGATTCGTATAAATGCTTAATGAAGGATTTTCAAGAAAGATGCTACCCAATAGAGATTTCGGGTAATTATCAGTATTTTTGGATCGAGTCAAATTTCTAAGTTTGACTTTATTAAATGGAGGATTTTATATGAAAATATAAATTTATTCATGGAATTAGGGAAATATATGATTCCCGGATTAGAGTTGATAGTTCGATAAAGGAAAAATCGTAGAAGGTGAAAATCGGGAAATTAGATCGAACAAAAATCATAAATAATATTTTATAATTGTTTAATGATGATGACCAGTTGTATGGGAACTAATCTAGTTCAAAAATAATGGGATGGCATAAATTTGAACTAGATGTAATTTTTATTTAGTTAAATGGGTATTTTTGGAAAGAAAGAAAAATGAATTTAAAATTTATTTTTTATTTACATGTGACAAAAACATGTTATAATAAGGAATAAAAAGTCAAAGATGAACCAAAATTAGTTCATCTTCTTCCTACATCATTCGAAAGCCAAGAAAGAAAGAAGATAAAATATAGCAAAATTTTCTCAAGCCATTTTCAAGGCTTTTGAGCAAGATTCAAGCAAAAAAATTGTTTAAGGTAAAGTGATCTAGTCTTCATTCTCTATGTTTTGATAGTAGAATTGCATGGAATTATGAAGTTTTGGATTAGGATTTGAAGAGAGGGAAATTAGGGTTTCATGGAAATTTATGGAATTCAAGTAGTTGATGATGAATTAAGCTTAGTGGTGATGAAAACAAGCTTGAAATCAAGTTAAATTCATGTTGAAAGTTATAAACCCTAATTTTGAATTTAGGGATTTGTTAGGGTTTTGAGAATTAAGGATGAAAATGGTTAGATTATGATATTTGAAGCATTATATTGATGACGGAAGTTCAATTTTGATGTTTGAAGGTCAAATTCCCTTTAGGGACTAATTCAAAAATTTGAAGAAAATTTGGGACTAAATTGTTAAAATTTAATTGATGATGGAAATGAATAGAAAATGATGTTTCAAGCTTGAATTGACAATTTGGGACCAAATTATATATTTTAGAAATGTTGAGGTCCATTTCGGCATTTCCAAGAAATTAAGGACTAAATTGTCAAAAATTATTTTGGTGATGAAAATAGTGGAATTGTGATATTAGAAGCTTATTTTAGCATTTTGGGACCAAATTGAATATTTGAAAAAGTTTAGGGACCTATTCGGCTTTTTGAAGAAATAAGGGTATGGTTTTGGAAATTTTATTTTGAAGGGAGATTGATCTGTATATATTTGAAATTGAGATCAAATTAGCTTGAATTGATGAAAAAGGGTCATTTTGGTAAGAATGAGAAAGTAAAGGATTAAAATGGAAGAATTGAAAATTAAGGCATGAATAGTTGCAAATGTTCAAAATGGTCACTAAAGGCCCAAAATAAGATACATGGCAAACATTAGTATTTTATTTGGCAATGTCAGACTCGAATTAAGTAAGTGTATAGTAATAAGTATGTTAGATTGATTTCTACAGTTTCAAGAAATATTAGAGAAGGTACAAGCATTCAAGGAAACAAAAAGATTAATGAGTAAGCTTAGTGAGGCAAGATAATAAATGACTCAGGTGAGTGCATTTATATGTTTTGAAATATATTTTAGTAAAATTTTATAAATTCTATTTATTTGATTTTATTAAAATGATAACATGGTTCTTCTATAAGTTATATGATGATTCATAGGCAAAGGAAAAATGTTAGTATATGTTGGGGTATGAATTGTCCTATTATGTTTTATTTTGATAAGTTATTATTGAATAATGATGATATATGAATCATTTATCAAATGATAATTTATAAGTCAATTATATGAAATTATTTGCTCAAGTTTATGATAGAGAGTTACAGTATAGTGGCATGCCATTAGAGGTCTAGCAGTCAAGGACTGCAGTATAGCTATACACCGATCTTCGAATCTATATGTTTTTGACACTTATGTGTCTATATGTTATCGTCACTTCGGTAACTAGTACTCAATGAGTGCCGACCTTGCATACTTTAGTTTCTCTTTCTACAAATTCTTGGGCTAATTATAAGTAAATGTATATGAAATTCACCATTTCTTATATGTTATTGTTTATAAGTATATGAAAGATTTGATATGATTTTTCTTAACTATGTTTTCATTTATTTCAATACTTATTTTATGATTATTTATAATGCCTCACTAAGTTATACTTAGCGTGTGATTGTTTCACGCGTAGGAAAATAGAAGTGTTGAGAGTAATGAGCATTAGCGAACATCATCAATCGAAAACAGGTACATCAGTATCAGTAATAGAATTTTTATGTTGTTTGATATTTACTAGTCGGCATGCATAGTAAAATGTGAAGCCTGCTCTGATATTAATCATATTTTATTCAAAATCTGAATGATTTTAAATTAGGCAGTTTTATTATTTATATGCTAATGGATCAAACTGTTAAGTTGCTGCCTAAATCTATGTTCAAAATTGAATGTGAAATTATTAAGTTTAAATTTTATGTGATTAACTATTTTTACAGTCAAAGATAAGATTTTCTTAATATTAAATAATTATTTTACCAGTATCATGTGACATCCCTAACTCTTATTCAGCGATGAATACGGGAAATGAGTGTTACATTTAATGGTATCAGAGCTACAGGTTTAGCCGGTTCTAGGCGTAAACATAAGTGATTTTATGTCAAAAAGTCTATATATGCCACTAGTATATCAATATTACTTATCTGATGTTTATATGATTTGATTGATGTCGTTCCTTACTAATATGAAAGGAGATAAGTTATAATTAATATTCGAGTTAAGAAGATTGAGATGAACTAGTAAATGGGAGGTTATGGAAAGAAACATAGCCATAACCTTTTGGATTAATCAAAACAAGAAAGAACATTGGCACAATAAGGAGTGACTATACAAGATTTGGGAAATCCTGAATTTTATAGTGAAGGTGGTCTGATGGCTGCTGACTTATGGTTTACTGATGTTAAAATTATAAGGGAAGAGCTAAATTGTTCTGATGTGGAAAAGTTAGAAGGAATTGTATCCCTGTTAAGAGGACATGTTCTAATACGGTGGACAAGTATCAGATAGAGGATACTTGCAACTGAAGTGACATGGGTATTCTTCCAAGAAGCATTCAAGGCGAAAAATATTGGTGATCAATATAGGAGTAGAATTTACAGCAATTTTGATAAGTTGTCAAGATTACCTTCAGATTGAGAGGTAGAATTTATAATAGAGGTATTACTAGGCATTGTATCTCTATTGATGGTTCCGACCGAGTTTCGGGAAAAGAATGTGCAATTGCAAGAAATGTTGGATCATGGTTTTATAAAACTAGGTGTGTCACTTTTGGGGCGTACCCGTATTATTTATGAAAAAAATGATGGATCTGTGCGACTATGCATCCAGATGAAAACAAGATGTAGCAAGGATTAAAAAGTCAGTATTGGTGGCTAGGCATGAAAAGAACAATAAATGAGATAGCTTCTAAATGTTTATCATGCCAACAAGTAAAGGTAGAACATCAGATACCTTCTGGATTATTACAATCGATTTTCATTCTTCAGTGGAAATGGGATCGAATGACTATGGATATTGAATATGAAGTTGGAGATAAAGTATCCTAAAGGTATCACCATAGAAGAAAGTCCTATGATTTGGACAAAAAGAGAAAGCTTTACCACCAGAGATGAGCAAGATTATATGATATATTCCATATATTTATGTTATGAAGGTATCAGTCAAATCCTTCACGTGTCATCACTTCTGAGGAAATTGAATTACAACCAGATCTGATGTATAAAAAAGAACCCGTGAGAATTCTAGCATATGAAGTTAAAGAGTTAAGGAACAAGAAAATTCCTTTGGTCAAAATTCTTCGGAAGAACCACAAGATTGAGAAGGCCACTGGAGAAAGCTTAGAAGAAGATGAAAAAGCAATATTCGTAATTATTCAAATTAGGTACGTTCTAAAATTCGAGGACGAATTTTATTTTAAGGGGGTGGAATTGTAATGCCCCGAAAATTTTTACTAAGTTATATAAGGGTCATTTAGTACTAAGGTTTTGGCATAAGGCTAACTTAGTGACTAAAATAACAAAAGATAAAAGTTAGTGACCAAAATGAAAAATTGATAAAAGTTCAGGGACTCAAGCGTAAATTTTCCCAAAGATGATTTTTATTCAGTATGAGGACAAATTCGATTAGAATAAGGATTTTGGTAATAGTTTTAGGAGGTTAGAATGCAGTAGAAAATATAAAATTTTGATCGAATAAAATTGTTAAGCGTGCTCAGATTAGAGAAAAGTTTTGGGTGACCTTTTGGGAAGTGACACATAATAGTATTTTGATTTGTAAAAATGACTCAGAAGAAATGGAAAAGATTCGTATAAAAAGAAATGGGTGACCAGTTTTATTTAGTTATAAGGTGAAAATCAAGAAATTAGATCGAACAAAAAATCATAAATAATATTTTATGATTGTTTAATGATGATGACCAGTTGTATGGGAACTAATCTAGTTCAAAAGTAATGGGATGGCATAAATTTGAACTAGATGTAATTTTTATTTAGTTAAATGATTATTTTTGGAAAGAAAGAAAAATGAATTTTAAATTCATTTTTTATTTACATGTGACAAAAACATGTTATAATAAGGAATAAAAAGTCAAAGATGAACCAAAATTAGTTCATCTTCTTTCTACATCATTCGAAAGCCAAGAAAGAAAGAAGATAAAATATAGCAAAATTTTCTCAAGCCATTTTCAAGGCTTTTGAGCAAGATTCAAGCAAAAAAAATTGTTTAAGGTAAAGTGATCTACTCTTCATTCTCTATGTTTTGATAGTATCAGAGCTACAGGTTAAATGAGTATTTTTGGAAAGAAAGAAAAATGAATTTAAAATTGTTTAAGGTAAACTAATCTAGTTCAAAAGTAATGGGATGGCATAAATTTGAACTAGATGTAATTTTTATTTAGTTAAATGAGTATTTTTGGAAAGAAAGAAAAATGAATTTAAAATTCATTTTTTATTTACATGCGACAAAAACATGTTATAATAAGGAATAAAAAGTCAAAGATGAACCAAAATTAGTTCATCTTCTTCCTACATCATTCGAAAGCCATCATTCTCTATGTTTTGATAGTAGAATTGCATGGAATTGTGAAGTTTTGGATTAGGGTTTGAAGAGAGAGAAATTAGGGTTTCATGGAAATTTATGGAATTCAAGTAGTAAATGATGAATTAAGCTTAGTGGTGATGAAAACAAGCTTGAAATCAAGTTAAATTCATGTTGAAAGTTATAAACCCTAATTTTGAATTTAGGGATTTGTTAGGGTTTTGAGAATTAAGGATGAAAATGGTTAGATTATGATGTTTGAAGCATTATATTGATGATGGAAGTTCAATTTTGATGTTTGAAGGTCAAATTCCCTTTAGGGACTAATTCAAAATTTTGAAGAAAATTTGGGACTAAATTGTCAAAATTTAAGTGATGATGGAAATGAATAGAAAATGATGTTTCAAGCTTGAATTGACAATTTGGGACCAAATTATATATTTTAGAAATGTTGAGGACCATTTCGGCATTTCCAAGAAATTAAGGACTAAATTGTCAAAATTTATTTTGGTGATGAAAATAGTGGAATTGTGATATTAGAAGCTTATTTTAGCATTTTTGGATTGAATATTTGAAAAAGTTTAGGGACCTATTCGGCTATTTAAATAAATAAGGGTATGGTTTTGGAAATTTTATTTTGAAGGAAGACTGATATGTATATTGTTGAAATTGCGATCAAATTAGCTTGAATTGATGAAAAAAGACCATTTTGGCAAGAATGAGAAAGTAAAGGATTAAAATGGAAGAATTGAAAATTAAGGCATGAATAGTTGCCAAATGTTCAAAATGGTCACTAAAGGCCCAAAATGAGATACATGGCAAACATTAATATTTTATTTGGCAATGTTAGACTCGAATTAAGTAAGTGTATAGTAATAAGTATGTTCGATTAATTTCTACAATTTCAAGAAATACTAGGGAAGGTACAAGCATTCAAGGAAACAAAAAGATTAATGAGTAAGCTTAGTGAGGCAAGATAATAAATGGCCCATGTGAGTGCATTTATATGTTTTGAAATATATTTTAGTAAACTTTTATAAATTCTATTTATTTGATTTCATTAAAATGATAACATGGCTCTTCTATAAGTTATATGATGATTCACATGCAAAGGAAAAAGGTTAGTATATGTTGGGGTATGAATTACCCTATTATGTTTTATTTTGATAAGTTATTATTGAATAATGGTGATATATGAATCATTTATCAAATGATAATTTACAAGTCAATTATATAAAATTATTTGCCCAAGTTTATGATAGAGAGTTACAATATAGTGGCGTGCCATTAGAGGATTAGTAATCAAGGACTGTAGTATAGCTATACACCGATTTTGGATCTATATGTTTTCGGCACTTATGTGTCTATATGTTTTCGACACTTTATATGTCTATATGTTATCGTCACTTCGGTAACTAATACTTAAGGAGTACCGACCTTGCATACTTTAGTTTCTTTTCATACAAATTCTTGTTCTAATTATAAAGTAAATGTATATGAAATTCACCATTTCTCATATGTTATTGTTTATAAGTATATTAAAGATTTGATATGATTTTTCTTAACCATGTTTTCATTTATTTCGATACTTATTTTATGATTATTTATAATGCCTCACTAAGTTATACTTAGCGTGTGATTGTTTAACGCGTAGGAAAATAGAAGTGTTGAAAGTAAGGAGCATTAGCGAACATTATCAATCGAAAACAAATACATCAGTATCAGTAATAGAATTTTTATGTTGTTTGATATTTACTAGTTGGCATGTATAGTAAAATGTGAAGCCAACTCTGATATGAATCGTATTTTATTCAGAATCTGAATGATTTTAAATTAGGCAATTTTCAGGCAGTTTTATTATTTATATGCTAATGGATCAAACTGTTAAGTTGCTGCCTGAATCTAGGTTCAAAATTGAATATGAAATTATTAAGTTTAAATTTTATGCGATTAACTATTTTTACAGTCAAAGATAAGATTTTCTTAATATTAAAGAATTATTTTACAAGTATCATATGACATCCCTAACTCTTATTCTGCGATGAATACGGGAAAGGGGTGTTACAGTTTGTCTTACTCGACATGAAATTTAGTGTCTCGTCCCAATCCAAATTATTTTATTCACAACGTTAGGATTCAAACTCTTAACCTTTTTAAGAAATCTAATACCTCATTCGACTAGACCAATTCCACTAGACCAATTAATTGCTGATTGGCGTTATATATATAACTTTGATACCTCATTCCATATATATATATATATATATTGACCTTTTAGTTTTAGGGGTTAGGGTTTTAGTTTAGAGTATAATGTTTAGGTATTTAGGTTGTAGGGTTTAGAATTTAGGGTCAATGTTTAAAATTTAGGGTATAAGGTTTATGATTTAGTTTTTTAGGGTTAGAGTTAGGGATTTAAGATTTATAGTGTAAATATGCAGCTTTGTGTAAAATTAATTTTAAATGGCATGTGTATCAAAATTTTACTCTCTATACGTACGACAGTCAAATAATCTTATCACATTTTATTTGAATTATCTTTTTCGTTGGTCCAAAATTATAGAAAATTCAACCCTTCACACCAAGTATTCCATGTCAATACATTGGAAATAATATGAACACAAACGTCTGCTATGGACAGCCAAGGAAGACTAAAGAGTAAAGACTATTTTCAAGTCTTCTTATGTAATAGTGACTTCATTTGCCTTTTCTTCTGTTTGTCTGGGTGCAATTTCTATATAATTTCTAAAATAAACAAAATATATTTTTTATTAAGTAGAGATTTAAATGTAAATATCGAAATTTAAACTCATACAAGATGAAACAACATACCACTCAACCAATTAGTGAATCTTTAAATAAAAAATAATTTAATAATTCATATATAGTACTATATCGTTTTAAGTATAAAATACTTATTTTATATTATAAAATGATTAAGAATTAAATTAAATCAACTCTGTCTTTTGACACGCCTTTTCTCTATCTTTTGACATGAATTCTGCTTCTTAGCATGCTTTTCTGCTCCTTAGTACGAATCTCGGTCTTTTCTGTTTCTGTGAAATAGACCCAGTAATAGAAGACAATCTGGCTGACCTGTCAATTGAAGATGAAGAAGATTGCGAGATACATGTTGAAGCAGAAACTTTAGATAATGACTTCTTTGAGAATTGTTGTGTGGGTCAATTTCTTACCACGAGTGTTATTCACTTTCAATCCATGTGAAATACTCTGACGAATGTTTGGAGTCCCCTTGGTGGTATTTTTATTTCAGATTTGGGTGAGACTCGGTTTCTTTTTCGATTTTATCATACGGTGGATGTTGATAGAGTGGAGGTCAGTGGACCATGGAATTTTAATTTTTCATATATTGATCTTGCATCGTTTGTTTCCTAGTGAGATGCCTCTAGCGGTCCTTCTTTTCTTTGTTCTTTTTTGAATTTTGGTGAGCGATGTGCCTCCAGGTTATATGTCTGAAGGGGTGGCTAGGCAATTGGGAAATTTTGTTGGCTCTTTTATTGAATATGATTCAACTAATATTGGTCTTGGATACAGAGGAATTATGCGTCTGCGGACTTGGATAGACACACATAAACCACTGAAACGAAGAAAGAAACTGGCAGTGCGTGGTGGTAATGGAGTCTATGTTCGGTTTGAATATAAAAAACTCTTTATTCTGCTTCATTTGTGGTAAAATAGGGCACAATGAGAGCTTTTTTCCGGTTGGTATGACTATGAACAGATCAAAAATTGTCTTTTGATGGGATTTGAGCCTTCGTGCTCCGATGAAATGAATGGCGGTGGCGCCCACAAGCAGATGGTTGCGAGAGGAAGGTGCGCCTGGATTTTTTAACAATGTGGTCCAGACAGTTACTCCCCAAAACTCTAGGGATGTGCGTCACCCTCCATCCACACTCCCCACTAAAGAGACGAGTTTGGATGATAAACAGGTGTTTGTGCCTAAATTAACGGGAGAGTCAACTTCAAAAAGTCCACCGATTCAAAAGTCATGTATAATGGACCAAGTTATTGCAGCCCAAGTTAATGAAGGTCGTAATTTGGGTTTTGATATTATTATGGCCCATGAAGATGAGAAAACTATAAAAACTTTGCCTTATGAACTTAAACGCCCAAGAATAAGTTCTACATCAGAGGCTTCACGGGGGGATTCCAGTGATGTTGCTAATTCAGGATCAGCAAACCACACTCAGCGGGCCAACCGGGACCAATGAAGTTCCTTAGTTAGAACGTCTGTGGCTTGGGGAAGTCTCGGACGACTCGGTGTCTCAAGAACATGTTGAGGCACGTCAATCCTTCTATAATTTTTTTGATTGAAACTAAATTGCAGGATAATAAAATGGCTAAAGTTCGTAATTTTTGTGGTTTTGCTAATGGTTTTGATATAAGCGCTCGTGGTAGAAGTGGTGGGCTTTCATTGGGTTAGAAACCCAATTGTACAGTTTCTCTTCGTTCATTTTCTGAGAGACACATTGATTTTATTTTTATAGATGATTCTGATGGTAAAAATTAGCGATGTATGAGTTTTACAGGGAACCTGAAGAATAGAATAGGGAGGAATCCTTGAATTTGCTGCATTAGTTAAATGATTTCTCAAATATACCATGGCTGGTTATTGGGGACTTCAATGAATTGCTTTTTGCGGATGAAAAAAGTTGTGGTCAAACACGGAGCCAACGACAAATGGACAGGTTTGCTAATACCTTATCAGACTGCTCTTTAGAGGATGTGGGTTATTCTGGGGCCTGGTTTACTTGGGACAAAGGCCTTTTTAAAGCTACTAATATCCGAGAAAAACTTGATAGAGGGGTAAGAAATAGAAGCTGGTGGGAGCTTTTTCCCCACTTTAATCTTAGCCACCTACAACATACGTTCTCGGATCACTGTCCTCTGTTTCTCAACACGAATAATAGACATGCTTCGTCCCTTCGGCGTCTCACTTTAGATTTGAGGCATCGTGGTTATTAGAGAATTCCTGTGAAGAGGAGGTTAAGAGATTGTGGCAGAGTTGTAAAGAAAATCTGGTAGATCGACTACGCTATCTTAGTCGCAGGCTAGAATTATGGTTTAAACGAATTAAAAGGGCGAAGAAAATGTCTGCTACTGACCTTCGCAAATGACTTCGGGACCTGAATGATGCTTCTCCAACTGATGAAACACTTGGGGAAATTGGTGAGGTAAAATTGGCTTTGAACTTAGAAGTAGATAGAGAGAAATTATATTGGGAGCAGAAGTCTCAAGCCAACTGGTTACGTTTTGGTGACAGAAATACAAGTTTCTTTCATCAACATGCTTTCCACATACGCCAAAAAACAGGATTAGTTCTTTGAATAATAGTAATGGGGATTCTTTTACAAATGCTGATGAAGTTATTAGTGTTGCTTCAGATTATTTCCAAGCGTTATTTTCTTCACCAGGTACTTCGAAAGCTTTTGAAATTTTAGCTGGAATTGACTCTAATATTACAGCAGATATGAACAACAATCTTTTGAAGAGTTACTCTAAAAAGGAAATTCATCTGGCGGTTCGTTCAATGGGCCCCCTCAAAGCATTCGAAGAAGATAGACTTGGTGCTGTGTTTTATCAACGATTTTGGCATATTATTGGGGATGATGTTGCAGCTTTTTATATTGAGAGGCTTCATGGTGACCAATCGATGCAGGATATCAATTCTACCCACATCGTATTGATATCGAAGGTTTCTGATGCTAAGTACATGTCTCAATTTCGACCACTTATCCTTTGTAACATTTTGTATAAAATCATCTCCAAGATGATTGCAAACAGAATGCAGGCAGTTCTCCCGTTGTGTATAGATGAAGCTCAAAGTGCCTTATTGCCTGGTCGTCTCAGTACTGATAACATCATAACAGCTTATGAGATTTTGCATTATTTAAAAGCTAGAAGAGTTGGGAGACAAGGTCATTTTGCTCTCACGCTCGATATGAGCAAGGCCTATGACCGTGTTGAATGAGTTTTTTTGGAACAAATGATGCGAAGAATGGGGTTTGCTGAGAAATGGGTGACAAATATAATCCGATGTATATCTTCTGTAACCTATTCTATGGTTGCTAATGATAGTGTGGGAGAGGAGTTCAAGCTGAGTAGAAGATTGAGAAAAGGAGATCCCATCGGCCCTTGTTTCTTATATGCAGTGAGGGTCTATCTTCTTTGCTCCGTCAGTCCCTAGCTCATAGTGCAAATATTGGTGTTCGAATAAATCTACGTGCTTCTTTGGTGTCTCATTTGCTATTTGCGGATGATAGTATTTTATTTGGTGATGCTACAGCTTTAAGGGCTATGAGTATACAAAATATCTTAAACAAGATTCTTCTTGTTCAGATCAGGTGATAAATTTTGAGAAATCAAGATTGTTTTTCAGTTTAAATGTCATTGACAAGAACAGGCAAGATGTATGTAGAATTTTTGGAGTGTCCAGTCAATTTAGCCCAGAAAGGGCTGCCTTCCATGATTGGTAGAGACAAGAAATAGGCTCTAGCAAACTTGAAGGCTAGGTACTTAAAGCAGATTCATAATAAGGGGCTAGGACTCTTTCGAATGGAGGTAAGGAAGTTTTAATTAAAAGTGTGCTACAAGCTATCACTGTCTTTGTAATGTCATGCTTCTTTTTTCTAAAGACTTTTTGCACTGAACTTGAGGCTATTTTAGCTCGTTATTGGTGGCAAAAATTAAGTGAAAAGAAAGAGATTCACGGGTGTAAATAAAAATATCTTTGTCATTCAAAATGTGATGGTGGGTTAGGCTTCAGAGACATGGGCAAGTTTAATAGTGCTTTACTTGCAAAGCAAGGTTGAAGGCTCATCCAGAATCCTGACTCGCTTGTGGCCAGGTTATTAAAGTCTAAATATTATTACTCATCAGATTTTATGCATTCTTTATTGGGGGCTAATTCATCCTACATATGGAAGAGTGTTTGAAGTTCGAGAGGTCTTTTGGAGCTTAGTTTAGGCTATTTAATTGGTGATGAAAATTTCATAGATATTTGGAATGATTATTGGTTGCCTATTCAACCAGTAAGAAAAGTCTCTACACCACCTGTACAAGGCTTGCATTGAGTTGCTGAACTAGTGTCTACTGATAAACATTATTGGAATGAGTCTATCTTCAACAACGAAGATTCTGAGGCTATTTTATCTATTCAATTATCATCTACCAGACATGAGGATAAACTCAGGTGGACTAGTGAGCTTTCAGGTATTTATTCTGTGCTGGCTACAAAATTTTAATTTCAATTGTTAATATGATGCCAGCATTGAAATTATTTTATCAAGTTTTATGAAATATTAATTGTCTTTCTAAGGTAAAGATCTTAATCTGAAGATTTTCATGGAACTATGTACCTACTATGCAGTGTCTATATGTGAAGAAAATTGCTCATGTCCCTTTATGTCTTAGATGTAAGGTGCATAATGAAAATACTACTCATGTCAGTTATGGATGTTTATATGCGCAACAAATATGGCATGCTTTGAGATTTTAGTGGCCAAATCAGATATCACAATGCAGTTTCAATGAATGGCTCAAGTGGATGATGGGCAACTATAACTCGAATCAACATGCTACAATATTTGTATTTATATGGGCAATATGATTTGCACAAAATAGACTAGTTCAAAAAGGATTGATTCAGTCAGTACCTGAAGTCGATGTATTCGTCAAGGATTACGTAGAAGAGCTGAACTCTGTGTCAGTTAGTCTAATACACCCGAACATTAGAGCGAATCTCTCCCCCTCAACAACTGGTAAAAATCAATGTGGATGCTTGTTTCTCTCCTGCAGAAAATAAATCGTTTTCAGGACTGGTAATCAGGGATAATGAGGGTTTTATTTTGGGGTCAGCTTACCGGGTTAATTTTAATGTTCGGTCGGTCTTTGAGGCTGAGGCTTTAGCTATTTTTCAGGGGCTTCAGTTTGGGGAAGACATTGGTTGCACCGACATAGTTGCGGAAGGAAATTTAAGGGCAGTGATTCAAAAATTAAATTTTCCATCTGATGATTTTTCCACGATTCGATCAGTAATAGCTGATGCGAAATCAATTTTCAAGCGTTTTAGAAGGTGTAGCTTTAGGAATGGTAATCGGACGGCGCATACAATAGTGGTGGGTAAATCATCGACTGATGACGAGTTCTGAATCGAAGATGCTCCTCTATCGATTTTAGCCATGGCCACCGCAGACCGACATTGACTTGACCCTCCATAGGGTTTTTTTTCTTAGGCGTAAGGGCCTGACTTTCTTCTTTTAGTTCGAGCTTTTATCTGGTTTTAATGATTCAAATCAGATAAATTAACTTTTAATCCCTGAACTTGATAATTTTTTCAGTTTGATCCATGTATTGTTTTATCCACATTAATTCTAAAACTGGATGAACTATCCCACTTTCAGTCCTTTTAAAGACGCGACACTGACGTTATACCGCATGATCAAAATAACCAAAATTCTAAGAAGACTGATATGGATTAAAATATATTCAAGGATCAAATTGAGAAAAAAATGCCAAGTTTAGTACTAGAAATAAAATTTAGCCAAAATTGCGCTTAGTCTATGTATATATTTATTATCCAGAAAGCAACACCAGCAAGTTATTCAAAAAACAAGTAAAATGGGAGCATCAGAGGACAATACACATTTCACGATGGCCTTTCCTTTTAACTTGCCAACATATCACATTTTACAAGCAATCTAGCACCAGCAGTTCCAGAGAAGTATGTCTCGAAAGCAAAAACTAGATGGGTCGGAAGAGGAAGTCGATGGTCGAGACGGACAATTTTTCGAGCAATTCGGGGGATACAGCTTTTGCTCGTTTCTCTTTTCTAGCCAAAGATTCTGTCTTATACTCGCTTCCGGCAGTGACGACAAAACCTGCCCCGACCTAAATGAAGAACAATGCAATAAGCACGAATATAAATACTAATTGGTATGAAAAACAATTGTGTATGCAAAGTTTATGGAAGAGCTTTAGAGAATTACTTGGCAATCTTTCAAAACAACGCGCTCCTGAAGTTGTACATTCCTACAAACCACAGAACCCTGTATTATACACCCATCGCCGATCGTAACATGATTCATCACAATGGAATTGACAACCTGCATACGCAAGGTAAGAAATTTTCAAGTTACAAAGTGAACGATTACCTAAGCTTGAAACGGTTAATTTTCATAAACGACAACCATTAGAGGCAAGTTTTACATGCAGTGATGGCAATAACAGATTACCTTCACATGGGAACCTATCCGGCAGTGACGGCCAATAACAGACCGTTTTACTTGGCATTTGTCACCGATTTCCGAACCTTCACCCAGCATGCAGTGCGGCCCCACCTAATCATAGAAAGATTTATAAAGCATTGATGTTAAAACCACTTCGTATCCAACTGATTTTAAAAAATTCTAACAGTAAGTGTGGGGGAAGTAGCCAAGTAAGCTCACAGTAGTTTTGGTTCCAAGCTTTGGTGAAGGGCCTATGTTATTATTGGGATCAGATGAGGTGCCGCTCAGCAGATGATCTGCCTCACCAGTAACCTGAAATATTAGTGAGAGAAATAAGTCAACTAGACGACATAAAAAGTGGATTAAAAACACAGAATGGCAAAGAAAAAAAGCATAAATGCGAAATACAACTCACATCTCGATTGATGTCCATAAATGCTTGAATGGAATTTAAGCGCACACAATAACTGCTGCTACTTGCAATATAAGCACAGCATTTATGAGTTTTCCGAGTAGGGACAGAACCATCAGGATTCTCAGAACTGCGGTCATGAAAGCTTGGGGAAGATGCGTTAGCAAGGATTCGAGAGACAAATACTTGATTGTTCTGGGAAGTAACCTTCTCATTCCCATTTTCTTCTCCTTGCGAAGTCCTATTTGATAAGGCCTCTGATTTCTGGTAATTATAAAAAGAGTCGGGAACAAAACTAGATTATTCAGGTCCACATGTAGTTTTTGGATATTCGGACATTTAGTGATACTAACCAGCTGGCTCCGGACAAGATAAGGAAGTACATCCTCTTTTAAGCTTTGAAATGTATCCTTTAGGTCTAAAACTTCTTGCAAGGCAGACCTGGGTGGAAATACAACGACGAATTAAAATAAAAAAGAGGACACTGCTGGTCTCAAAGCAAGGAGGGATGGGGATGTTATGCGGAGGGAACCAACCTCTTGAATGCATACATATGAGCATCCATCAGATCCGATCGAATTTCCATCTATATAAAATAAAAAACAAAAATGAGGTTGACAAAAGAATATCTCACAAATTTTAAGCCAATTGATCATCAAAAGGCAAAAGAGCTATAATATATGCATACACGCACATATAGAAAGCAAGGGACAACATATACATATGTATATAGCAAACGAGTTGTAAAGACAATAGACTTCGCATAATAAGCTACATTACAACAAGCAAATAATTTAACTATACTTCAATCTTAGCTTTTAAAATTATTGGACAAAAAGAATATTTGTAGCTTTTAAATTGACAAATGGGCAGAAATGGATGACCGAATCAGTAAAACATCTTTTTTTTCTATGTATTAAAAACTGAGCCTCTAGACTTGTGTGTTGCAGCTCACAATGCCATCAGTAATCGATTTCACCATATGGAGGATCCATTGTCATTTGCTGAAGAGTAGTATAAGTAAACGGATTGATGGAAAGCAATACCTGGCCAACTGCACGAAGAATGCGCTTTGGAAGTCGAGCATCTTTCTCAATTTCAGCTCCTATAAAATTACAAGATTATATGTAAGGATTCGATAGATGTAGCATGCTGAATAGAACAGTGGAAAGCTAACCTGTTGCTATGTGTAATAAAAACTGTTTGCCAGGGTCCAGTCCGATGATGTTGTATCGTCCTAGTTTCTTCGCTTTATCTTTTCCGCCAGAGGATCCGGAGTCTAGAGGTCCACTAACAGGAATAGAACAAAGCATTGCAGTCACTGCTGCATCATGTCGCCTATGGGTGGCAGCAACTGCACCAGGAGCAACGTCAGATACAAGATCACCACTCACAACCTGCATGGTGATGAAGCGACTGTAAAGAAATTACTTTGTTAGGGAACCGAAACACTATTAACGAAACAAATTCCAACCAAAATGTCTTTTGCTGTGAGGTGATGTGAGATTGCACGAATTGCTCCAGCTGTTCCAATATCCTCAGGGACTGCAGCAATCTGCAAAGTAAAAAATGAGGAAACTAATTTGCAGTATTCATGAGAAGGGTCTATTTTCATTATTTTACATGACTAACTTGTCCACTGTCTCTGAGTAGACCAAAAAAAAGCTACTCTAGTTCATTTTATCGATCGTGATTGTTAAGAGTCTTCACTTTTTTTGTAAAACACCTATATCCAACATCCATAACTAACACATAACCGAACATGGATATGGGATATGATTCTTCTAATATATGAAAAAACTTTAAAAATTGAACATAACTGTCTCGGATACACATCCAAATCCAATACTCAACCCGAATTCAAGCAAAACGAATTGAAATAACTTCCCCTCCCTCTCCTTTTCTCAAAAATCAAATTTCATAAGACGGATCAAATTGAATCGTACTTAACCTTTGTTCCAATCAAGTAATATAACATTCATAAAACAAAGACAAGAAATCAATTAAGCAAATACAATGGCATAATTTCTACAAACAATCCTGAAGTTAAATTGTAAAAAAAAAAAAAGGAAAAAAGATAAGAACCTCAACATGTAGACGATCAATGAAAGTCCCAGAAATCCAAGCACCAACAACAAGCGCAGTATCTTCCCCTTCAACCACCTATTTTGCCACCCCAAAACAATTCAAACCAAAATCAAAAGCCCTAAGAACCAGAAACAAAAATTAAACTATCACACAAAGGATTTTTTTTCTTACAACAATTAGATCTTTAAGGTTGCTCTGTTCCAATTGGTGTAAAGCGTAGCTAAGAACAGGGCGGTTGGCCACCGGAAGCAGCGGCTTAGGCAATTCCTGCAAGCATTCGACGGATAAACAGGAGAAAAAGTAGAAGATTAATGAAAATATGAATTGGGTATTTGCCGATGAAATCAAAAGTTAATACCTTGGAGACAAGAGGAGTTAAATTCTTTGAACTCCCACCGGCTAAAACCACAACTTGGAAATCCATTGCCAAGGAGACAGAGATGAAAAAGACAGAAATGATATATATGAAGGGTTTTCCCCTGGGTTTTTGTGAATCTATGAATGATTTTGTTATGCGAATATTATATATATATATATATATATAATCATATATACATTTTTTTATTTCTTATTTAATTCCTCATTTTACTATTTGTTTTACTATTAAAATTAAGTTTAAATGAAAAATAAGTATCTAAGATATATTTTTAAATTTTAGGTGTTTAAAAATATTTTTTTGTTAAAAATATGTATCTAAAGATTATATCTTTATAATTTTAAGTACCTAGTAGTTAATTACTGTTAAAAAATTCGTTAACAAATTAAAATATGACACGTGATATGTTTATTTTTTTAAAATTAACAATTTTAAAAAAATTTAAAAAATTAAATTTCCAGAAAATCCTAATAAGTTTTAATTTTTTACAAAATAGTCTTTAAATCCCTAAAATTTTCTAAACCCGAACCCTAAATCGTCGCCATTTTTACCGTCGATCGCCGCCCCTGAGCACACTCTTTTGGTCGTCAGACCTAGGCGGTCATTTCTTCCAATATGTCATCGTCGAAAACATCAAACGTCGTGCCAGCTGAACGTTGAACGCGAAATCGACATTTAACTGGCACGTCGCTCGGCGTTTTCGGCGACGCCGTATTGAGGAAATGACCGCCTAGGTACAGTGACCAAAGGAGTATGCTCAGGTGCGGCGATCGGTGGCAATTTGGGGTTTGGATTTGGGAAATTTTAGAAAATTAAGGACTATTTTATAAAAATTGAATCTTTTTGAGATTTTTTGAAAATTAAAAATTTTAGGTCTTTTCTTAAAAAATTGCAACGGTCAGACACCTAAAATTGCAACGGTATAAACTTTAGGCACTTATTTTTAGCAAAAAAAACTTTAGGCACCTAAAGTTAAAAAATGATATACTTTGTGCACTTATTTTTCATTTAAGCCTTAAAATTATAAGTACAATCAATGCATATATATTAGGGTGTGGAAAATTTATGCGACCCGAAAAGAATCAAATTTTCTGACCCGGTTCGAAAATAATTTAAATAAAGTTTTAGTTATAAAATAAGATTTTTAAATAATTTGAAAAAATCAAAATTGTAGTCATTAGTGGATTATATTTCAAGCTCGAGTCGAGTCTTTTGACTTTGTATAATATATGTATATCACTTATGAAAAAATATAAAGAAATATATATATGTGCCGTATATGATTATAGAAAGCCATTTAAATTGGAATCACTTAGTTTGAATATAAACTCGAATAACTCGACTTGAAAAATTCAAGTAAAGTTTGTGTTATAAATAAGATTCGTTAACTCGACAAATTCAAAATTTTATACTAATCTCGATCCATTGCTCACCCCTAATTTGTATATCTCAAATTTTATAATCAATTTTTTAGACCGTACTTACCCTGTGGAATTAATTCTGTTTAATTTTTACAAAATAGTGCTTCGATGTTAAACACATTTAATAATCGGATTATTTGTCCCGTCTGAAATTTGAGATGGTTTGAGGAAAAATATTAAGATAAAGAATAAATAAATTTATTCAATATATTTATATATTATTTTGATACATTCATATTCTCGTATCATATTTTTATTGTTCGGTTGTATTTTAATATTTATTATAAAAATTTAAACGGCGCAGATAAATGAAAATACGCAAATTTCCAATATTGTTTTGATATAAAAAATTTTAAACATAAATAAATTATTAAGAATTGAATTCAATATCCTAATTTAATTTTGAATAAGATTATAGAAAAAAATGACAAAAATGATTATGAATTGATAAAATAAAATACGAGAGCAATTATAAAAATCAAAATCTTGTTTGGAGGCTACATTTTCCAATGTTTCCAAATCAGTCCAACTTCATAGTTCAGTACATGCATTAGACTATCGGTAAAAAGGCCGAAATCGATCGAGACGGAAAAGAGTCCATAAACTTAAAAATGATTGTTTGAATCAACTGAATTAAATCATCTCTAATTAGGTCTAGCTAGTGCTAGTATCTGCTGCTGCTTCCACCTTGACCTTTGCTTTGCAACAACCCTTGTTACCATGTGCCTCGGTCTCAACCTTCCTTCGGCAAAAGCCGTCATCCTTACCAAGTTCTGACCTCCGCTCGAGAAATTCCGCATTCTCCTTCCAGACCTCTCCATTAGAATAAACCTCCTTCTTCCAAATCGGAACAGATGCCTTCAGCTCGTCGATCAAATACTTACATGCATCTAGAGCATCAGCACGATGAGTAGCCGATACTGCAACGAACACACTCGTTTCTCCTACAGGAACCGTGCCTAAACGGTGGACAACCGCAATAGAATGGAGATCCCAGGATAATCTAGCAGAGTGACAGATAGACTTGAGGTTACGAATAGCCATCGGTACGTATGCTTCGTATCTTAGTTCCACCACTGTTTTCCCTTCAAAAGTGTCACGCGTTGTGCCGGAAAACGTGGCTATGGCACCAGCTTCTGGGGCACTGACATAGTTTATGTACTTGGCAAGGTCGATCTTATTCTCATCTAAGATTTCGACAAGAGTTCTCTCCTCGGAATTCATTGCCGTTTCCGGAGCTCTTGTGGTTATCTCGAGGCTAAACAGTTCGGTACAGGAGTTAATGAGCCCCGACAGTGGTCACAGTCTAGACACCAAGACAATGTAAAGTCAAGCACAATCAATAGACCAAACTAATCTACAAAACAAATCAAAATTAACCAAAGAAGGAACAAAATCATAAGAGAGCTAACAACATAAACAACTAAATTCAAAGTGAACTGTAACTTTCCCCTGTAAATTGCAGCTTCCAGAACAATAACTGAACTGTCAAATTGATTCTACCCGGTTCGGATTAATAGACAGGGATGGACCCAGGGGTGCTAGTGCTAGGGGCCGGTCGCACCCGTGGAAATTTCAAATTCCTATATAGTTTAGATATTTTCTATTGATAATCTTTTTTTTTTTTGAAAAATTTTCTATTGATAATCTAATTTCTAAATTCTCTTGTTATTCGCATCCTAACATAAAATCCTGCATTGTGGGACACCTATATCGGATATGAGGTTGAGGGTCTCCTCCTCAACATAAATGAAAGAATTTAGAAGGGAAAATTGGGCATTCTAAGACAAATATCCATATCAGATGAACATTAGTTTTTACTGAATCGCTATCGTTCCTCGATCGTAAACGGAAATTGCCGGAGAAATATCGATTTCTGATTACAAACAGATAAAGGTTTAGATATGAAAAAGGTAAGGAAGTAGAGGGATTCTTAAAAAAATCCAGCAAAATCATCATGGTAATTAAACACAAGTAATTCATTTTCAAAGCAAGAAGGAAACCAAATCCCTAGAAAAGAAAAGGGTGGAAAAAGGAGTCAAGCGGAGATAGAATTGATCAAACAGAAACAGATTGGGGTCTAAGTTTAAATCTGAGAAACTAACAAAGTAAATATGTAAACAAAGAAAGAAGAGAGTAGGCAAAGAAACATACTCAGCTGCAGCAAATTTCAGAAAGGAAAATTCAAGAACTGAAACGATTACAAACAAATTAAAAACAAAAGGTAGAGTTTAGATTACCTCGGATTCGGAAAGGAAAGCAGGGGAAGACTGGTTGTTGCTCGTGAGTTGAAGCAATAGATGAGATAGAGACGCACGGATATAAACAAATCCTGACAGAGGGCGAGTAAATTTCGACTTAAAAAATAGAATTTTGGGTAAATTATGTACATCATCATTTAGATTTATTCTATAACTTATTTTGATCACTGAAATTTCAAAACGTTTAATTTACTCACTGAAGTTTTGATATTGAATGTTTTTAGTCATTTTTCTGTTTATTTTTTACGACGTTTATTTATCGACGAACGAAATAACTTTTTTGAGATTTAAACAGTAAAAAATTTAATCGATACGAAAAAACAATATATTGAGAAACGAACTTCATCCGACAAAGAAGGAGAGAGATTGACGAGAAAGAAATCAAAAGATTTTTGGGTGATCAGTGAACTTCTTAGCACTTTTTGTCAAAATGGATGTCGAACTCAGACTTAAAGGAGTTGAGATGAAGTGACTGGTGAAATTTATGACCGAATAACCACCATCTACCACTGTTTGGGGTTTAAGAGTGACAAAAAAATGTTCAATACCTAAACTTTAGTGACAAAAAGTTTAATGTCTAAACTTTAGTGAATAAATTTAATATTTTTAAAACTTCAATGACCAAAATAAATTTAAAAGTAAAGTTCAGTGATGATTTACATAATTTACCCTAAAAAAATTTGTGAGACAAAAAGTTCTATTTGACTCAAACCAGTATTCTATAAACCCGTCTCGTTTCAAAGATATATCTATATTGTAGTATAAAAAATATATGTATAATGTGTATAATTATAAAAAATCATTTAAATTAAAACTAATTAGTATCATTACATTATAAATGTTTATAATTAATTTTGAACCCTCATTAAATTAAGATTTTTACATACACAAAGGTCCAAAGGATTGTAATTGTTAACCAAAATTCATATTTAAATAATAGTATTATTCTTAATTTAAGTAATTAATTATTTTATAATAAAAATAAATTTTTGTTTTAAATTAGCACATAATAATTGCACTAAGGATTCAAAAGAAACACATTATGAAATAGCAAACCACATGCTCCGAAAGTACTAAATAACCATTCCATGTATTGGCAACAAAATTTCTTCAAGGCCACAACTTTCAAAAGTCTTTGTAACAAAACGAGATCAACTACTAAATCAACAACTTTAATTCATTCTTCTAATTAGCTCATTGATATAGTTCTCTCGGTTTCCGGCGTCTCCTCCCTCAACGTAGTGGTTTCTCTTCTTCTTCAGACCGCCCAATGGCGCCTTCAGCTGAAAGGGCCAGAGGAAGTTGTTGGCTTCCTTGAAATGAGGCCCCACTGCCATGATCTCATGGATGAGATCTTCAACGCAGGTGATGCCAAATTTGCCAAGAGTCTGCAATCGGTACAAAAAGAAACAAGCATGCTCAGGAAACATTCGGCAGCAAGTATGGCACCTGGAAAAAGGAAAAAAGATAGGACCTGCTCGACAATTGCATTGTCGGTCAATGCAATTCTCTGATTCTTCAATTTCCCATAACCTCTTTTGTATATCAATTCCCTCACACTCTTGAGATTAGGGTATCTGGAAGAATATATCAATGAGAAATACAACATCGCAGGTGCGTATAAAAGTATTAAAAGGGAAAGCAAGGAATCAGGAAAAGCAAATGATACCCGTAAGTCACATAAGGTTCGACGAGGTGAAGCATGTTCATTGTCGCCTTGTTTACTTTACGGAAAACACCGTTGAAGATCTGCATTTTGTAAAGAGAAAACATGACATTTCAGGTTCAGATTTTATTCTTTGATTGATTTGAAGAAAGCATTAAATAGTTCCCAACATATTAACAACCCCCATCTCCCTGTCGTTTTCGAAAGAAGCTATGCAAATCGACATTAAGTTCACAATCAGTAAGAAGCTACTACCACCCGTATTACTCGAGCTCGGTTGTGTTTCAAAAACTGATGTGACCGTTCTTTCAAAATAGTTTCATATTAGTCAATGGACAATCATGCCTTCATACCCATTTTCAGATATGGTTGGACAGATATTTCAAGAAAAATAAAGAGTTGGAGCAAAATAGACAACAGCAACTTTCGATTCCAAATTGCACTATCAAAATGCCCCAATGAAGTTCTGATAACTTCAAAACTTTGCAAACTACACCCTATAAACTAACTTTAGATCAAACATATCAAATATAAGTAAATAAATACCAACACTTCATGGACCTACAAAGGGAAAAGCAGGAAATTGAATCTCATAACTAATATTCCTCTTAGTTTAGAAAAAAAATATTTGGTGAACTACCTGTCTCAATCGTAAGAGCTGCAAGATCTTTCTTGTCCTCGGGTGCATGGCATTGATACTGAAAACAAACATTCACAACATACTACTATTTAGAACTTATATTCAAAAACAAATGAAATGCCACATTCAGCACATACCCACGGATCCGAATGATAAACAAAAGCTTAGCTTCTGGATCAACATAGAATCCTCCTTTCAGCTTGGCCTCTCACTTCAATTGAATCAACTCTTTCTCCTGGGAGTTGCAAACAACGCAACATGGTTGAGAGTCAGACGCTATCGAGATTTGATAAAAACAAATTTACATAAATGCAAAGAGAAACAGCAAATTTACTTGAGCCTCATACTCCTTTGCATATTGCTTGGCCCTATTGAAAATAAGCTTACGGTTCTCGACTTTCTTCTTCTTTGCGGCTTCGAGCTCCTGCTTCTTGGCAAGCTCCCATTCTTCATTCCTCTTCTGCTTCTTCAAGAGTGATTCAGGAACCACTGCCTTAACTTCCTCACCCATCTCTAGTCAAAATTATATGAAGCATGGGTACTTCAATCTAAAGCCGTACCCTATGAAGCATGATCCTACAACATACTGAAAATTCAAGTCTTACATACTCGTATCCTATGAAGCATGGGTACTTCAGTCTAAAGCCGTACCACGTACCCTACACGTCCATGGGACATATTGGGTATGACTTGGGTACCTACAAGGATTTCTTCTCTCCTATTTTCTTTTTTTTCTATTCTCCAACCCTTTTTCTGTCTTTTACTTCTTTATTTTTCGACTTTCTCTTGCTCGCACGATTGAACTATAGATATATAAGTATGCCTGATGTCATGCTCGCATAGCTTGTATCCAACACTTATCATAAACTTTGATCCGACACATATCCAAACATGAATAAGATATACGATCCCTAAATATACTAAGAAATGAGGAAACTTCCGGCTGATACATACTTGTATCCGACTAACCAGTCTTAGAAGAACATTAACACAAAACATAGATACAATGGAATGTGATATACTCATAAAGCTTATTACTGAACAAAACCCAGAAATCTAAGAAGAAGAAAAAAATTCTTTAACGGCAATTGAGCGAGTAACAATCCATTTGAAGAACCAATATAAAAAAATCAAAGCACATGCGAAGAAACAGTTAATTGAAAATACAGATTTTTGCAAAGAAATGGTGTATGGTGGGATTTACCTCTTGTTTGTGAACTGTGGAAGATTGGATGCGGCTTACTGAGACCGGAGATTTTAGGGGTTGAGCATAAATCAAACAAATTTATGGATTCCCTACGGGTTTTAGGGATGGGTTAGGGTTAATGAAACAAGATATAATAAATCCAATCCAATTTCAATTTCTACGGCCCAATTTCTTTCTTTAAAATATTATTTTTTATTTTATCCAAATAAATATTTATTAACGTGGAATCTAAATTTATATTAATATTTTATTTTAGCGTTATAAGAATATTAAAGATTTATTTATTCAATTAAATTTTAGTTATAATAGCATATATATAATTACTATAGCTTCCAAAAAAACATTATAATGAAATGATTTCAATAATATTTTAATATAACTTTGAAAAAATAGACACAACAATGACTAGAAATATTCATAATTTTTTTAAAAAATTTTACATAAAAATGTTTTTAAAAAATTAAATTAATCTTTCTACTTTGATATTAAATTCGATTAAAAGTTCAAACCATTATATTATTTATAGATAAAGTGAGTTTTTTTAATCAAATATCAAAACTATTTGAACTATTTTTTATTAACTTCTAAATTTGGACAACTTACCATTTTTTATAGTTATTTATATTTGATTTATCATCGATTAATTTGGACAGAGTGTTACAAAGGTCTATTATAGAAGCAATCATCCTAACTCAATTTACTTTAGTCACAACTAGGGGTGAGTGTATTTAGGTACATGATGGGTCACGTAACCATCATTAATTTCTGGGATAAACTACGATGGAGGTCACTCAATTATGAGTAATATTATATTTGGGTCATTCAATTTTTAAAAGTTACATTTAAACCACTCAAATATAGGTAAGGTTACATTTGAGTCACTCAAGTATGGGTAAGGTTACATTTGAGTCACTCAAATATGGGTAAGGTTACATTTCGATCACTCAATTATGGGTAAGGTTACATTTGGGTCACCCTTCATACTTAAAAAAAAATACTGCTACAAAAATTACATTTGGGTAAATCCTCAAATGCTCAAACTTTTAATAACATTTGTCTTTTAAACTAAGAAGAGCTTTCACAATATCACACTTATCTCCTTTTTTAGTAAAAGAAAGGGGACTGCTCCTGTTGGGAAATGATCCAAGGACCTAGGGGAATGGAAAGAGGGGAAGGGAGAAAGCAGGTGAAAAAGCTCTGGCCACCCTGTCATCATTGTTTTCTCTACTCATCCCGTTATCAATTAAACATTATTGTCATTTTTATCAATTAGAGATTGTTATTACTTTTTTAATTTTTTTTTTCAAGTAGAGAAATTTCTTTAATAAAATATTTTTTTTGATGATTATGTAGTCTGTTATAGTCAAAATAGTTGTCTGGAGGGATTTGAAGCCTTCAACATCTAAATAAGGTAAATAGGTGAACCATCAAACTTAAATTTATAGATCCGCCCTTAGTCACAACGTAAAAATTCGAATATTGGACCTTTTATTTTAGAGAACTAGAGTTATGCCTCATCGGACTAGATCAAATGATAATTGATGACAACTTAATTTTTGTAATGTTTATATTTAAGACTATATATTTACTTTTTCAACTAATATAAATTATGTAAAATATGAAATTAAATACAAAATCAAAAGTTAATTTAATTTAATTATAAAAGTTGGTTTAGTATTACTATCCGAATATTAATCAAAATAATCTCCGTCATATATTGTATTCCTAGGAAATTTGAGTTCAAAATTTTAAGTCACATATTAAATATCCGAATATATTAAAAATCGAATGATCAATACTCAAAACCCTAGAACCAAATATATTATATATTTTATAGTATAGAGTCAAACTCGGATGTTCGAATCTTATCCATAGGTTTAAATCCATATAAAAACTGTAAATTATTCGAATATGTAAAACACCGATAATATATCCACAAATATTTGAATCCGTATTTTGAGTTGTCATCTCTACACCACGTTTTGGATAAAAAATCAAAATATTATATCCAAATTAAGACTAATTTGACATTATTTTTAGAAAATACGGTAATAAAGTGATTTTGAAAAATATTTTTAGATTATTTAGTTTAAAATATAAATATTTGATATTACTGTGAAAAGTACTTTTAAATAAATAAAATATTTATTTTAAATATTTTAAAAAAATATATAAAAAATTTATGATATAAACAAGAATACGCGAATAAATTTATTTAAAAATTATTTTTAGAAAAATTAAAAGCTAAAAAAAATACTTTCCAAACTGAACCGAAAAACTACATACTTCTTTATTGTTTTTGGTCTCAAGCTCGTTTTTAACTATAAAAGTTAGTTTGAAAATTAATGCAAAACAAAACCTTAATCATCCAATTAATCGGATACAGAAAGTTGTATAAAAAGTATTTTTATCCTGGTTCTCTGACATTTCACAACTAATCTGACCCTTGAGATTTGAGACAATCGTACATGATTATCACTCTTTGAACAAATGTCAGTGGCAGCTTTTCAAAGACGAAAGAAACGCCTTGTTTTCATAAAAGAATCGGATACAGTTTCAATTCATTGCAGATTAAGTATTTGTCACAATTCACACGCAGAAAAAGAGAAAAAACAAATAAAGTTTCATACTATATAGATAGATAGATAGATAATTATGAGCAGTATTGGTGGCTGTCCTGGAGTATTTCAGCTCTGGGTATTCCTTTGAATTACTCACCATTTTTGACTGATTAATTCAACCCGTGATTGCTTGCAGCACAGCCCCTTACTACCATGAAACGCTACGTCTCTAGAATTACCAATTGGCCTCTGCCTTTCCCCTTCCGAAACTTCATTTTTTTCTGGGTATTTTCTCTTCTTCTTCCTCTTCAATGTTCTTTCATTTTTTCCGTTTGAAAAAACTTGTTTTGGTATGTCTATTGTATAATCTTTTATTGGGTTTTTCTCTGCTTGGGGAAAAACCCCCATTTTTATTCAATGTTTGATTTGAGAAATGGACGTTTAAATCAGATATTAGTTTTGCAAATCTGTTTTTTTTTTTACTGAATTGTAATCTGAAACTGGTTTTGAATTTATTCAGGTGAATTCGAGCTATCGGAAGTTTGGTTCGAAGGCGACGGAGGATCTGATAAATGGCGAAGAAATCAATGATAAGGAGAAAGGGAATCAAGTTTCCGATATGTTGATTGATAGCTTCGGGAGGAAGCACAATTACTTAAGAATCTCCTTGACGGAGCGTTGCAACCTCCGATGTCAGTACTGTATGCCGGCGGAAGGGGTGGAGCTAACGCCGTCCCCTCAATTACTCACCCACCGTGAGATTATTCGTTTGGGGAATCTCTTTGTTACTTCCGGTGTCGAGAAGATTCGTCTCACCGGCGGTGAGCCCACCGTCCGGAAGGATATTCAGGATATTTGCTTGGATTTGTCGAGCTTGAAAGGGCTTAAGACTTTGTCAATCACTACTAATGGAATTACTCTTGCTAGGAAGCTTCCGGTGTTGAAACAATGTGGTGTTACTAATCTGAATATCAGCTTAGACACACTTGTTCCTTCAAAATTCGAGTTTATGACTAGGCGTAAAGGACATCACAAAGTTATCGAATCCATCAATGCCGCCGTCAATCTCGGGTACAACCCTGTGAAAGTATGTTTATATGTTTTTACACACCTTTCTTATAGCTGTTTTAGATCATGCCTTCTTGTTTCTATTTTCCTGTGTTTTAAGTGTGTTTGGGTCTGTTTCTACTTGCTTTCAGGTCAATTGTGTTGTTATGCGTGGATTTAACGATGACGAGATCTGTGATTTTGTCTACCTCACTCGTGAGAAACCTATTAATGTTCGATTCATTGAGTTCATGCCTTTCGATGGAAATGTATGGAATTTCAAGAAACTTGTGCCGTATGCAGAGATGTTGGATATTGTGGTAAGGTACAGCTCTTATGGCTGATCTTGCTTTTGCACGTTTGTTTATGCTTGTTTCTAAACTGAACAACTAACTCATTTCTTGTTCTTTGTTATTGGACAGACGAAAAAGTTTCCGACCCTAAAGAGGTTGCACGATCATCCGACGGAGACCGCAAAGAATTTCCAGATTGATGGCCACATTGGTACTGTATCTTTCATTACATCGATGACTGAGCATTTTTGTGCCGGTTGTAATAGATTGAGACTTTTAGCTGATGGGAACTTAAAAGTATGTCTCTTTGGTCCTTCAGAGGTGAGCCTATTTACTTCTCTTCCTTTTGTTTTCTAAATATAATATGCTCGACCAATGGCTGTTAAACATGTTTTAGACCCTCCCGAGTTAAATATTGATATGTTTTTCATCGCTAGCCATTCTGCTTTTGATTTTTCTTTCGATATCTTCCTTACTAGTGTAATAATGTTGATTTCTCTCAGGTTAGCTTAAGAGATCCTCTTCAATCTGGTGCTGGTGACGACGAACTTAGAGAAATAATTGGAGCAGCGGTATGCTTACTGCTTAATAACACTTTTTTAGGCTGTTACTTGAAGAAATTGTGTTTCAAAACTTGTTACCATGCATTGGAAAGCACTGTTTTTTTTTTTTTTTATCTGTTTTCGTTTTTCTTCTGGATTTTTTAATCAAGGGCCTATTATTTTGGTTATTATGCTCTCTCTTCGCTTTTCGAATGTAAATGAGTTATACGGCTAGTTGATCAATCGTGGTAGCATCGATTCATTCTCAAAGTTAGGGGAGATGTTGGTCAAGTCTTATTTCCTTCTCTTAACAAGTACTTTATGCATATACTTTTTTCTTCTTTGGATCAGGTTAAGAGGAAGAAAGCTGCGCATGCAGGGATGTTTGACATTGCAAAGACGGCAAACAGACCGATGATACACATTGGTGGCTAAGGTACTTAACATCCTTGTATAATGTTTTAAGAAATCTGGTAGCTTGGTTTTGTGTTCGTTGATCTCATTTTCAGTTCTTGCCCATTGAGGTTTGAACAATTATAGTGCTTTTTAAAGTGCGATTTTTCTTTCTTATTTAGTACTCTACTTCGTGCGATAATATAAATTCTCCTCGATTGGTTCGTGTTGAACATTATCTTTATGGGGATTCGATGTAAAGAGCACAGTCCAGCCATTTTATCACATGTGAGATGCATTATTTGAAACTAGGAATTATGAATTATCAGCCATGTTAGAGTTGGATAAGATGGACTTCTCTCACATGATTGACAAACGAATCCAGCTGTTCAAGCATTTTCTGTCTGGTTTTTATGTCGGTTGAACATTCGAAGTGTCTCATCATTCTTATCACCCAAAATTTCATAGAATTCTAGCCTGTTATATTGGCAACAATCTGAGATATCGGACCCCCCTGTACTTCAAACTCTTAAATCAGTGTAGCTTGGAAAGTTCAAGTGAGAGTCATTTCCCGATAGCTTCAATTGTCTACTTAAAGGCATCTAAACTTTGCAGCATTGAATGGAATCCTCGTTATCGACATTTTCTTCTCTTTGCTTCTTGCATATGCATCTTTGATGTTCACTTGCTTCAATGTCCTTTACTTTCTTCATATGAACTACTCCCGTTCCTTTGAATGGTAAATTCGATACCAAGGATAATGTGCACTAAAAATCACATTTAGTAGGGTTTTTTTTATTGAAGTCACGTTTTCATCTATCTTAGTTTACCACCTATTGTACAATGCCAGTGTGAACTTAAATTGCTGCAAAGGTGGTTCGAAGTCTCTATGTTACCTAGACTCGAAATGAGTGTCATATGTGCTCGACATGGATATGTTCAAGTTTTTTACTTAAGGCTTCTTCTTTATATACACACATATATGTTTTAAATAGATTGTGCAAGAACTTTGAAAGTGATGCTTAATAAATCGAATGCTGATGATGAATACTCTTTGGTGTTTATATTTCAGGCATGAATGTAAAGAACATCCTACAGCCCTACAGAGCCGAAAACAGAGACTAAGCTGGTAATTTTCGCTTACTGTTCTTGCTTGACAGTATACAACTGGGAAAAACATGGAGTGGTTGAATTCCTGACGAAAAGTTTTGTTGTAACTTCTTTGTATTTTATAACTTTAAGTTAGGTCCGGTTTAGCATCAAGGTCGTCACAGATTTTGGTCTCAAAAGCTGTATTTTATCATAATCGCGATGCTAAACGGGTAAAATATGGTCATAAGCATTACAGCAGAAGCTACATGTGTTTATTCAATTTGGTTTCGATACTCTGACTTTGACCTGATTATTATACAGCTCGAGCAGCTTAAACTATTGAGCAGAACATATATATGATTGATGGAAGACATTAGCAAACATTTTTACTGATGTTTTGATCAAAATTCGATCCTAGAAAACATGGATTATCCAAAAATGTCTTAAGACAACACAATTTGTGCCTTAAACGAGTAGCCAACAACAAGCACATTTGAATCAGAATTTAGCTGTTCAAAGTAAACAAATATGGACACTGTTTGAAATCAGTCATGAAGTGTTCCCAACATATCATCAAAATGTGTAGGTGATACCTGAAAACCATTAAATTTAAAAAAAGCAAATGTGTATACATTTTGTCTACTTGAACACAAGGCCATTAATTAGACCGATCCGAATCTGAAAACCCGACCTAGCCCGGTTTAACCATAAAAAATCAACAAACAAAATCCATCCAACCGAAACCCTAAGCAGCACAAATCAGAACTAAACATGATATGATCCAATCAATTAGCATGGAATAAACCAAAAGGCCAAAACTAAAATCACTGAAACCTGATGTCATTTGAACTTGTAATAACACGATCCTCAAACTTGAAATGACCAAAACATGAGGCAACCAAAACCGAACCTGAACCCTAACAAACCTGAAAGCAAAAAGACAAGAAACCAAAAATATCCCGGAGAACCTGGTTGGTTGGCAAGGCAATTCACAACACAGTTCGACCGGAAACCAACTCTATTTGGTTAAATCCAGTGCAAAGAGCAAGTAATGATCTAAATGGTTGAGCAACAGAATTCAAAAACATGAATTAACCCAATCCAAATTGTCCCGACCCAAAACTAACTGGCATGAATTAGCCAATTTGGCACCAAAATTTAAGTAAAAGCTTGAGCATTGCTAAATATAGCAGCTTGTGCAAGCATGAAAGAAAGCATCATGTTTGTCATCATCGAGATTGAAACTATGAGCAAATCACCACCGAGATGAGTTAGTTAGTTAGAGCTGCCACCAGCATCATGTTTGTCATCTACAAGGGCTAACACTAACCCTCTGCTTGCTTTATCAAAATACAAATTATAAACTTTTCAATGTCCAAAACTCCATTCCTATGTCGAAACTCGAAATGTATCGGTTCTACCGAGCTTCACCAGTCAAATATATATATTCTTAATGACAGCATGGTGTTAGCTAAACAATAAGCCATAGAAAATATTAAGTTTAGGTTTCTAGGTATATCAATGACAAACTGTTAACCTTAAGACTAAATTCAAGCAATTCAAGATGCATAGGATCAATTACAAATTGCTAGCAGCAAGCCACGACTAGTTCGATTAAATTTAAAGCTAGTAAAAGCTTAAGCAAATCCCATTTCTGCAATTTGATCCAAAAAGGGCACAATTAAAGGAAAATATATTCACTTTCTCCGAAGAAGTAATAACACGAACGAAAATTTGAAACTACCCGGAACAACAACACCAGGTAATTACTAGATTGACATCCATCGTTTTTACAGAGTTAATAAAACCAAATCGTGTAAGAGGAAAAAAGTATGATTATTCAGTTACCGATTCAAGAACAGGTCAGAGATCCAACAAAATATCGGGTTCGGGTCCTGATTCACATTCCAGCTCCAGGTCCGGCCTTGGCGCGATAGAGCTTGCCGAAGATGTGGAGAGCGGAGACGAAGCCTATGAAGCAAAGACTCATGACAAGGACAACAGTAGGGGAGATCTTCAAGCCCGGCGCATCATCAGTGTAGAATCGGAGCATGTTGCTCCCGGAGCCGGAGCCTACGGATCCAGAGGCAGAGCCGGCGGAAGCGCCTCCGACAACCCTGCGACGACGCATACCGGCTGTAGCGGCGGCGGAGCCTCGGGGAGCCACGACGCCGGGGCGGGCGGCGGTGGAGGAAGTAGTGGATTGCGACTGAGATGAACCTCTTGCCATTGTTTGCGATAATTGAGAATGTGAATTCTTCTTCTTCTTCTGGTTATTTGTTTTTTTAATGCTCTGCGAGAGAAATAGTGTTGTTAGAGGAGAAGCATGAAATGCGGAAGGGCAAGATTGTAATATTCTGGACGATCAGTGGTTTTTGTTTGTATTTGATAATTATGACGGTTGGTTTGATGTTGATAAAGCTGTAATATTACATGAATTCCATCATTTAATTCATCTTATAATTATCTTTCTATAAGATTTTACAAATTAATTTGATAAAAAACATAATTTAATAGGAACTGATATCACCCAATTAAACTTGGAATTTGGATGCAAGTACTTATGATTAATAAATGAATAAGCGGGGATTCAATAATTGATAGGGGTGGTGGATAATGCTCATGACATTATTTTATATGTAGTCGAATCTTAATATTTATTTTAAAAATATGAATTACATTGATTTTTATAAAAAAAATTAAGGGTTTAATTGTTATTGCTTAAAAAATAATTTTTGCTCAAAAAAATAATTTGCCACCCATAATCAATGAATGCTAAATACCTAAAAATTGTATGTGAAATCATGGTTAAAAAAGTAATTTTCCACCCAACCGCAAAAGTTACAATTTTTAGTTTTTGTGGTGGAAAATCACTTTTTGAAGTGAAGTTATATTTTTACTTAAGGGCGATTATCGAGCGAGTCGATAACGAGTTGAGTAGTACTTGGTTTGTGCTCATAAAAAAATTTCTTGCTAGTTAAGCTCGATAAATTTTTGCTCGACTTGTGCTCATTAAAAAATTTCGTTGCTCAACTTGACTCGATGCTCTTTAAGCTCGTCAAAATTTTTACCTTACTTTTTTAAAATATATGTAAAGTTTATAGATACTGTTAGCACTTAATATAAACATACAAATTCAGAAAAAAATAAGGATTGAGGAGATAAATAAATGAACCTGTCATAACCGAGTTAGAGATGAAGTCGATATTCGAGATGCGAGACTCTTTTTAGTGTCTCAACAATCTTCAATGAATATCAAATGAGAAAAGACCTTGAAATTTTGGTGTTTTGAGTTTCAATCTATTTTTTATACGAAAACTAAAGATTCTTCTCATTTTCTACTTTTATACGTAAAATAATAATAAAAGAAAAAGAAAAGACTTCAATAAAAAAAGAAGAAGGAAAAACTAATTATTATAATTTAACTTTTTTATTAATATAAATTAACTTTTTAAATTATCGGGAAATACAAAATGTTTTGAAAATTTGAAACCAAATATTTTATTGGTAAATTACCTGGCAAATTACTGAAACTTTTCTAGAGTTTTCAATTATCATTTAAACTTCTTGGAACATAAATTTTTAAGGTAGGCACCAAAAAATTATTAAAATTTTATTAAAAAATAACGAGATGCTCGCGAACTAACCGAGTCGAGTTAGGCTTTGCTCGACACAGGTCTTTAAGATCTCGAGTCAAGTTAACTCGAGTTGAGCGTTTATTGAGTTTTGACCGAGTTGTTTGCGAGTTGTTCCACTCAATAAGCACCCATGTTTTTGAAAAAATCTGGACAATATTGTACTTAGAATTTTAATTTTCAAAAATGGTGTACTTCCTTAATTATTTGCGGATCTATTGTACTTTTTATAGTGATTTTGAACTCGGATTGTAACCAATCCGAGTATGAATATTTTTTAAATTTTTTAAATTAAAAAAAATAAAATTGGGGTGAAAGGAAACTTAATATGAACAGTAATTTTGACTATTAAGCTGATTTTAGCTAGGGCACTGTTTATATTCAGGGTGTTTTGGGTTTTATTTTTTTAATTCAAACAATTAAAACAATGTTCATAATCGGGTTATAAGCAATCCGAGTTCAAAATGAATTTAAAAAATACAATAGATCCGCAAATAATTGAAGAATTACAACATTTTTAGAAAAAAATCTAAGTACAATATTGATCCAAAGCTTCCCCTATTTTTACCTTTAATTATTTAACTCAAATTGATTTTTAAACTAAAATTTATACATGCAACATGATATATTATTTTAATATTATATTAATATAGTAATATGAAAATAATAGTATTAATTTAAAATTAAACTTATAATAATATTATTAAATAATATGAAAACAACACTAATATTAATTCTAATATATTAAAATAATATTAATATACTCAAATAATATTAATAATAATATGAAATATATGAATTATTATATTAAATATTAAATTAATATACTAAATGTAATAAATTAATTAATATTTTATTTTTTATTTAAAACTAAATATTAATATTAGAATAATTGATATATTAAAATAATATATTAATTTTTAATATTAAAATAATATTAAGAATTTAATATTTTAATATTTTAAATAAAAATAAATAATAAAAACATCACTTACGTTCATTTATTTTCACTTTACAATATCATGTCTAAAATAGATATTTTATCTTTTTAAAAGTATTTTTTAACAGTAATACCAAACACTAGAATCTTATAACTAACTTTTCAAAATCAATTTTTGACATCACTTTTAAAAGCACTTTTCAAACGCAATGCCAAAATTGACCCTAAAAAGCTCTGAAATTAATAGAGTATTTTTTATAAGTTATTATCTGACATATTGGTGGTGAAAATTTTCAACAAATAATTAAATTGAGGGTTTAAAGGTTTAGTTTAGAGGTTTGAAATTTAGGGTTTAATGTTTAAGAGGTAGGGTTACGATATAAATCCCTAACCTTACTACCCTAAACTCTAACTCATAAACACTAAATTCTAAACCCTTGAACTAAATCTATAATCTCTAAATTTAATTTGCTTTTGGAAACTTTTATTCCACAACCAATGTATATGTTTGTGTGGATTTTTACACAAAAACATAAACTTATTTTTTTAAAAGCTAAAGTCTAAACCATCGCCCTAAAATCTAAACATTAAATTTAAACTATAGTAAACTTTAGACTCTACAAACTAAACCCCTAAACATCAAATCTATAACCATTACAACAAAAATTTGTATAGTCTAAAGATTACATTGCATTGGTATTGAATAAATTCTATTAATATATATTAAAATTTATTTGATATGCATGCATAAATTTTACGCAAGTTTGTTTATTTTAAAGTTTACGCTTTAGGGTTTGAGGTTAGAATTTAGAGTTTAGAGTTTAAGGTTAATGATTTAGATTTTATAGTTTAAATATGAAATATTATGACCATGTTTGGTGAATAGAATTTTATGCTAAAATTAGCGGATTAACCAGTCAAAACCTCTAATTTATATTTTTGATAAACATAAGATTGTAATAGCAGATTGAAGTGAATCGTCTCAAATTGAAAAGCTACTATGAAGAGGCTTTTAGGTTTAGTGGATTGTATAAGAGTTGTAAAGACTCTTTTATCCTTTACAACGAAATATAACTCTCTAAATAACTTAAATTTGAATAGCTCACCTATGCAACTTAAATTTGAATAGCTCACCTATGCATTTAAATAATTATTTTCTCTTCAAATGGATTAGATTAATATATATATTTCAAAATTCATTTAAATTTAATAATTAGTAAACCGTATTAAAGAGATAATTCTATAAATTATAAATTAATATATACATCATTCAAATACATTAGTAATGTTAGATTAAAAAAATAATTTTTATACTAATATCCTTTAGTCGGATGAGACTCTAGAATCCTTAAACAAAGTGAGGGGTTTGAGTACCAGTATTACGAATAAAAAAAAAACCCATAGATGGAATCGCCCGTAATAGGACTCCGTGTGTTGGCACTTTTGTTTTGCCAGTTGATCATTAAGAACCTCATTTCCCTGGTCAAGTAAGTAGATAACCAAGCCCACAAAAGAATAAACCGGACATTAATTTGAAACAAGATCAAATAGATGAATGCATTTCAATCGGACAGTTCAACGGTCTCGGATCCGGCATGATGTTTCCGCTTATCATGTTACGATCATTGACACTCGATTGCAGGCCATCTATTAGAACATATAACATTCTTTTCACCGCGATGTTAAGTACATGTACTTCAAGAAAATCGAAGAATCGGAGTAATATAGGCCACGGTGAATTCGTTTACAGTCCATCGAGTTCTGTCATTGGTGGTGGTAATGCAATTTCAGGTAGAAAACAGAACCGAAATAAGGATATAATGAATATAAATGAACTTTTGTGTTTTAAGATGAGTCGAATATGACGACGATGAGTTGTAAGATGAGTTTTTGACGGATCATATATCGAAATATGCATCGGACACGAACATCAGATACGCGTACTCTGTGAAAACCGAAGAGGTGGAAGGAGCAATAAAGTCTTGGAGCCGGGTAGCCCGTTAGAATTGTATCAATTTAGTCTCCGCTGGATGTAGGGATGCAAACGTACCTGAATCTGACTATTTCGATTCAATTTGGTTTTATTCAATAAGACAGATTTTTTTATCGGGTTTCAAGTCAGATCGAGTTTATTTTAAGAATCATAGGACGAAATGTATCACCGAGATTGATAAAAATTGATAAGAGGATAGGAATAAATGGGTGCCAACCTTCTTCGAACGTGGCTGCCGTTGTTATGCTTATCATGAACCGAAATGGAATATGGGTAAGAGATGACTATCATTTTAGACAAGAAACTTATGAATCAAATTTAAGGAACAATGCACATGTTTTTTTTACATCAATTGGGCAGCCCATCAGTATGTTCATGATAAGATTTTAGTACTTAATGTTTACATTTTTATTTATTAATTTGGTTTTTATTCTTTTTTATGAATTAAATTTGAATATTAACATTTCAAAATTAGTCAAATTAATGTTTGTAATATATGTTGAATAAGTGGCGGAACTTGACGAAAGAGTTTGAGGGGTCATTTTAAAAAATTTAGAGGCTTAAACTAAAATTAAAAAATGACGGGTTTAATTTACACTTTTCAAATAATTTGGGGTCTAACTAAATTTTTTAATATTTTGAGAGGCTTAATGAGAATTTTTAAAAATTATGGAAGGGGTTTACTTAAAAGTATTCAAAATTTTTAAGCTTAATAAGAATTTTTAAAAAATTTGAGAGGTTAAATTAAAATTTTTGAAATTTTAGAGGGACTAAACCCTAATTTTCCAAATTTTTTGGGGGCATTATACTATTTCTCATACATGTATTGTCAATAAAATAATTTAAATTCTTTTAAATGTTCAAAAAATTATAAAAAAATTCAGAAGAACAAGAAATAAAAATAAATGAAATACACAGAGTGTCTAGCTAGTTGCCATGTTAGAACCATTATAAATTTAATGTTTTAGTCAATATTTCTATTTAAATATTTGATTTTTTTTAAAAAAAAAATAGGGTTAAATTGATCTCTTTCTATCTTTCAAATATGGTCCAACAAGATATAATCTTACAAGCTCTAGAGACCCAACATGGCATTTGTGTGTGTTTTGTTTTTCATTTGTCTTCTTCTTTGATTTGTTAAAATTTCAATAGGCAAAATGGTAATGACAAAATGAAAAGTCATTTTCAATAATTATTCTCATAATATTTGTGGTACACGGAAAACTTTTGATTGCAATTTGATTAACTTCGATTTTTTTGTCTTTAAAAAATATAAAAGTGTTTAAATTTCGATTTAAATTGAATTTAAAAATCAATTGAATTAATCAAAATTAATTTAGTTTGATTTTAATACTTGATGAATTCAATTAATGATAAATGATTCGAATATTACTCGACTGATCGTTTAAACACCTCTACTAAAATATACTAATATAACACGAGCTCACAAATTATAACATATGTTTGTATTCAAAACATGAAAAATAGTGGCATGTTGGGTAAAAGTAGATGGAAATTTTTGTCTCTATCCCCAAAACAAATGACAAATTTTATTGTAGGCTTTCTTAAGATCAAGTCACGTGGGAAGCACATGATTTGAATTATACATATCCATTAAGAAAACAAAATCTCAAAATTAAACCATTAGTTTTGAAAATTGTCACGTGCGTTGTTAATTATTTTTTTAATAATTTAAAAGTGATTACAATGTAGTATCTGTTCATAAATATTCTAACTTTTTGACAATGTGCATACCTTACAGACATTGTAATTAAACTCGTATCTCTTACGATGAAGATCATCCGTTTTTCTACTGAGACACTGGTTAGGTTCACGTGCATTGTTAATTATTGTTTGTTTAATATGTAATGACAATAAATTTATAATCAAAACAATAATTAATCTCATTTTCAATGGGTCCATTTTTTCCTACACGATTATCCAAATGCTTAGAAAAGATTAAAAAACATGTTACCATGAATATTGATTGATTATGACTTAATACATAATGGGTTTTTCCTTTTATTTACAAAATAAAATTAATTAAAATAAAAATTAGTAATTTGTTCAATCAAATAATTTCGAGAAAATATTGAATCGATTGAAAACCAATCCAACACTCTATTAACTTGAGTTAATATAGATAGGTAGATAAATAATTTTTTCTTTATACGTGTTAATTAGAGATAAAAAAAAATTAACTTCATCTCTAATCATTTGATTTACCAATAAATATTTTATCAAATACAAGTTTATTTAAATATTTGAAAAAAAATCAAAAGTTATGGAATATGTATGGAAGAGCATCACGACATCTAAGATAATTCCATTCTTAGGATCCTATCATCGTATCAATATAATTTTTCATAATTGATTTCTACAATATCTGACATAAATTAAATAGTTAATATATCAGATATCGGTGATTATATCAAAAAAGTAATAAGTTGATTTATTAATGTGAGACGTTAAATTTTTTAAATAATGTTTAGTATCCTAATGATGTCATCGTGAATGAAATAAATGGAGTTGAAATTGTCACCCCGTAATAGATCTTTACAATATCTAATCTTAATTAGTCTAGAATTTTGATTTGATTCGATTCATAAATATATGATAATTAAAGAAATTAAATTGTGGTGGTAAATTAGTTGAGATGAGACTCTCATTTCCATATCCTTCCAATAAGGTTAAGTAGCCATCCAACTTAGTCAAACTTAGGAAAGCAAAATTGAAAAGAAGAAGAAGAAAGAAACAAACACTTCATTGTATTAGTAAGGAATTAGTCATTTAGAAACTGTAGTTTAGGAAAACGTATCGAATTTAATCTGTTGGTATTTAAAAAGGTTATTCTAACTCGAAGATAATTACAGGTCATGAGACCGAATTCCTGCATGTAAATACTCACATTTTTGTTCGTTTGTATAAATATTTTACGACTTCTTGACGATTAAGCGACCTTCTAAAAATGTAAGATCAACCAGACAAACACACCAAGAATACAATGTCAAAAGACGTTAATTTGGAAGCACCGTACACTTACTTGCTCATGTTTAATTGATAAACCTTAGAGCTAGCAAAACACAATAACGGTTAGACGATGCGACCCAAATTTTGTTTTATTCAAGTCTAAAGAGTTTGTAGTGCCATCAATTTGGTAAAAAAATAAAATTAAAAGAAAAAAAGTGAGAATATGTAGTAAATGCGAAAAAGTGGGTCGAAGTGCGGGGTGAAGCTTCCGCGCGCGGTATGATACACGTCTCTAGAGTTATTGTCCATACATGACTATATTTCTACAAATATATTAACTTAAAATAGAAATTCAATTTGAGTATATTTCTTTTGTAACCAACATATATTCCTACAAATAGATACTTTGACTCATAGTTTAAATATAGTCGAATAACTTACAAATCGTATTTTTTATTCATAAAATTATAACCCACAAAAGTGGTTTACATGGACCTCGCGGCCACCCCTTGCACAAACAAATGCAGCAACCCATGACAACAATAATCTTTTTGTATCATTGTTATTTTTTGACATTAGTGAATTTTTTCTTTTGCTAATAATTAGAATTTATTTATATAAAATATTTTATTATTCTAAATATCCCTCAACTTCTCCTTAGAAGAGTTTCATGTGTCCATAATTAAACCAGTGATTAATATATACATATACGAGCATCAATCATGTCCAGAGAGGCTCCCATAGATTGTCTTCCATGAAATTGGGGTCGCTACGATAGCTTTCCGGGCTGCTGATGAAGGTGGCGTCGACGATCGGCTGCTCGGGATTCGGCTGAGACTGTGCCACTTCCATGCAAAGCAGAGTGCCGACGAGGTTCGCTTGTTGCAACCGCAAGTTGACCACTTCGGCTTGAGCTTTTGCTAGTTGCGCTTGAAGCTCGTTAACTTGCTTCTGTAACTGGCAAATCGCCCCGGCACAACCGTAAACCGGGTCTCGGATTCTTGCACCCGCCTCGTACACCATGCTGCTTACCGCATCAGCCCTCTGAGACTCTGGAAGTTCCTGGAAAATAATTCGAGATTTGAAGTTAGAAATCTGCTCGAACCAACTTAGCTAAACTCCGGATTTACGTACAACTACTGCATCAGTTCAGTTTGGAAAACAAAGACCAAAAGTAAAACAAATGGAATTGGATACGTAAATTAGGAAGTGCCAACATTTGATGAATACCAGTCATATACTTAGCTTGCCCTGCATCCTACGCCACTATGACACTAGTTGGGTCGGACAGACTCGAATTATTAAAATCTTATTTAATTTCGATATGACAAGTTAAATTTAAATTTTAATTTTGCTAAACATCTCTATATCAAGGTTTAAAATTTAAATTATCTTCTAAACTTTAATATTTTATTTGAGTTCTTAAAGCATCAACACTGTATCAACTAGGTTCCTTCAGAAGCCTAATATTGACTTGAATGTTAAATATTAGCTCAAATCTGATGTGGAAATCTTAAGTCGTATGTATTTAAAAAAAAAACAAAGTCATTAAAATTTGGGAGGGCTATTTCTGTTCTCAAACACGTCAGATCTAAATTGTCAGTGTTTTTAGATATGAGTGTGCTTAAAATTCGATCCACGCATTTTAAATATGCTCGATATCATATCTAAGCCCAGATTTAACTCCCAAGTTGATACTTAGACTAACATAATGACTCGACTGATATGATTATTATAGGACTCAATTAGAATGTTCTGAATTTTGAGGATTAATCTTGAATTTGAGATGTAGTTTGGGGTGTCTAGTGAAATTAACCCTAATTTTAAACTAAGCAGGAAAACCACTAAATGAATTTTTTTTTGCCTCATTTGTGAACGCATTAAGCAAAAGATATACTACCTGCAAGAACTTGATTATGTTGCTAGCACCGAACACACGATGAGCAATGGCGAACTTAGCAGGTTCCGTCGGAGGAAAGTAAGGTGCCAACACGCATTTATCGGCACACCGTCGCCTCAAGATCTTACAGGCAGCACACGGACTAATAACGACCGGCAGAGATGTAGGACTCGAAGTCAGAGGAGAAGGGGACGACGAGTTCGAAGAATTCGGAGAACCGGCAGACGGGGTTACCTCATATTCCATCTTAAACATGGGGGGGGGGTAAACCAGAGGAGATATGGACCAAGAAAGGATGAGCATAGGGTTTGGTTTTTGCTATGAAAGGGGTAATATTTATAGATAAAATTTGAGGCAAAAAAAAAACAGTGAGATCGTGGGATGTTTGTAGTATGAAACATGACATCATTAGTTCAAAATGGTTTCTACATTGATGTCTGGTCTGGCTGCCGCTGATTTCTATGTTCTCACCAATATGGTCGATAAAAAATAACAAAAAATTATTTGGTTCCGTTAGGTATTTTTTGGGTAAAATATACAAATGGTCACTACAAAATGATTTTTTTAGTCGTTGAAGTTTCAGAAATTACAAAATGGTAACTAGACTTATTAAACCGTTATAAAACGGCCACTGGATTTTTTCTCGGTTAATATGTTTACTTTATTAATAATCAAGGTTGAAAACAGACAACACTTAATATGTTCACAATTTTGGAAAAGATTAAGCGTAAACAACTTTTAAAATGCCTTAACAAATTGAACTCTCTGTCTTACGCTCTTACTATAAAATAAAAACATGACATGTTGCTTCAGTTTACGGCCGCATCTAGGCGCGTGTTATAAAACAGTGATAAAATTTTATAAATTCAATGATTATTTTGTATCAGTTTAATAAGTTATAATGATCATTTTATCACAGTTCAATAAGTTTTAGTAACCATTTTGTAACTTTTAAAATTCAATTATCAAAATAATCATTTTAACATAATATAAGGACCATTTGTGTAATTTATTTTTGTTATGCTTTTACAATTCTTTCTTTTTTTTTCCTTTTTGTTTTTTTTTTCTCGTATGAAAAATGACTTCTTCTAGTTTGAAAGCTCTTCCATAGGCCTCGTGAGTCATGACCCATGACCTAATTTTTCTATTTTAAGTCCAGCTAGATGATTTGAATTATTGGTAAAGAAATGTAATAAAATAGTAAAAATACATTTACTTAATATTTACATGAATTTATTATCATATTATAACTTGGTTAAGTTAAATTAATCTAAATGTACAATAAAACACACCTTCAAACATAAGAAAAAATTTAGAGATGATATTCACCAATAATCTGTAAAAAAGAAAAATAAAACAAAAATAAAAACCCGACTTTCAATTTATTTATAAACCCAACAACCACCATTAAAATTTTCTTGTCTCCATCAAACTAGATATTTTATATAATGATGTAGGAGAGGTGATGGACATAATTAATCTTAAAGACATTCTCCGTTTATAGTTCTGATTATAATGGTAAACTGTCACAAAAATGATCTAATCATACTAGACTGTCAACATTTCCTAATCAAAGACGTGTGCCATGATAATAGCTATACGGACACAAAACTACCACGAAGAAAGATGAGAACCACATCATAAAACAGATAAAATCGTGCACAAAAATAAACGAAGCATATTTAAAAAAATGCGAAAAGAAAAAAAATCCAAAACAAAGGTAAATTCTTATCGAAAACTAAACTAAAAATAAAAAAATAAAGAAAAATCTATAACATGTTATATTTTTTAACAAATTTTATCTAATTCTAATTATACCTAAAAGAGAAGAAAAAAAAACTTAAAAAATTATTTTTAGTGTATTTTAAATTTATAATCTAAAAAAAATGATCGAACTTAACCCATCGGTCAGATATACTTTAACCTTCCACAATTTCAAATTTCGTATTTCCACAATTTATGTTTGGGATAATAAGTGGTTCACAGTGCACACATGACTGATAATGGCCTAAATTAGGCACCTGGGGCACGTGACTAATTAAGTCATTTGACAAATATGATGGTTGGGTTAATAGGCTCTACCTTTGGTGCTGCCATCTTCAAGACAAAATCTCTATCATTCTAACCACCTAATGACCTGCCCACGTTACGACAATGACACTACATTTCTACAAGGGAGGAAATCAGGTTCAAACACTAGAAGAGGTTAGAATATTAAATTTTAAAAATATTAAGATTTATTAAATATTTAAATTTAAAATTTATAAAATTAAATTAAATTTATTTATTATTTAAACTTGTAAAGACCGAGATTGTTATTAAAATAAAAATTTAAGAAGCACGTGTCCATCTTTCTTTAATTCAGTATTTATTTGATTTAATATTTAATTGGCTCTTGTATTTTTAATTTAAATATAATTTTATACTATTTAACTAAAACTTATAAAAAATCAATATTTATAATAGGGGCTCAAGCCCCTTGGCCTCAGGGAGCTCCGCCCCTGATCTCTACTCTTCTTGTTATTATTATTACACACAAATTTCTTGCAAAGTTTTAACATAAATCTAATATATATGATGGTATTATTAACGACCAATTGGCCTAATTAGATAAAATATTAGATATTTCAAGTAAAATTAAAGATTTGTATTTTAATATTATAAATAAATTAAATTAAAAAAATTGCCTCATATATTTATAATATTTAATCTAAATTAATTAACTAATAAATTAAATACGCTATTTATAGGGATGGGCACGGAACCCGAATCCGACGGGTTTCAGCCCGGCTCGATCCGATAGGGTCGGATTTTTTTTAAAAAAAATCAGGGTCGGGTTTAAGGTGGAAAATATCCTACCCGACCCGACTCAATCTGATAGGGTTGGATTTTAAAAAAAAAAATCAGGTTCGGATTGGGTCGGGTAAAATATGCAAGAAATTCGGGTCGGGTGCGGGTTTAAGGTGAAAAATATCTGACCCGACCCGACCCGACCCAGGACTAATTATGTAATTTTTTCCTAAATTTTTAGGTATATTTATAATAATACCCCTTATATGTTTTTTTATAATTAGGTCCCTAAAATTAAATTTTTATTTATAATTTAGTCCTTCAAATTTTAATTTTTTACGATTAGGTCCCTTAAAATTAATTTTTTATAATTAGGTCCCTAAAATTAATTTTTTATATAGGTCGGGTCGATGTCGGTTTAGTATATTTATTTTCGGGTCGGGTTCGGGTGGGCCAAAAACTCAACTTGACCCGACCCGTGCCCATCTCTACCTATTTATACCAAAAAAAAAACCACAAACACCACCAAATTCTTACTTATCTCAATTATAGTAACGCATGTATGTAGTGTGCAGCAAATTAATGGTGCATGGACGGTGGACCTCGTGAATGACCATAAAAAATTAGTGGAAGCTGAACTATAAAAGTTGGGGAAGAATTTGCAGAACAAAATTGATTACCTATACCTGATATTTTAATGTCGGTCGAGATATTTTATATTTTCTTCTAAAAAAATATTTAGAGATCGAATCCAAAATGATTTTAATTAAAGATTTAATATCAATTTTTTTATAAAAAATATATTCATTCCTGTTTTATTTCCAGTCTGGGTAAAAATGCAACATTTTTTTTGACAAATTTTATCTAGAAGAGAAAGAAAGGAAATATTATAGGGGAAGAAAAAAGATGCTCTTATTGGGTCTCAAACTGGTCAACTGGTCAAATGTGCTTACTCAATAAAAATACAATATCTATATGCAGTGGCGGATCCAAAAATATTTTTGAAGGTGGGCACAAATCATAAAAATCTCAAATTTTTAGGGTAGACACAAGTCATAAAAATTAAAAAAAAATAATGACTAATTCATAAAAATCTAAAAAATCAAAACTAAATGTGTAAACTTTAAAAAGTTTAGGGTGGGCACGGACCCACCCACCCTTCTACGTACATCCGCACTATCTATATATTCAATAAAATACATTTATTTATTTTTATACCCGTATCCGAGTATTCTTATTAAGAAGCTTACACATCATATAGACCTTTTGTATTAGGCAGTTAATTTAATCTTATTAAAAACACACACGTGTATATATATATATATATATAATCATATACACAGACGGTGAAAACTTCTAGGGTAATATGAATAGATATTATATTTTAACCTATAAACCCTAAATTTTAACCCTAAACCTAAAAATCTATGAACAACCCCTAAATTCAAAACTACTACACTTAAACCCTAAACGAAGTCTCTAACCCCTAAAACTAAGGCGCTTGAGTAAATAAAGTTTTCACAAGCGCTTGTGTATAGAATAATTACCATATATATATAATTCTACAGTAAATGACATGTACCGTAATATACCACTATTTATATGCACCACAATGTACCATTAATTGTTTTAATTAGTTTTGAAATTTTAGGGATCAAAAATGTTATTATCCATTTTTAGAATAAATCTTAAAAAATAATTTTTATATTAATTTTCATATTTTCTTTTATTTTTAATTAAAAATAATTAAACTTTTAATACTATAATAATTCCTTCGTTCACTTTAATTTAAGGGTAAAATTCATAAATGGTCACTAAACTTTGATCAATTATTCAATTTGGTAACTAAACTTCCAATTGCTTCAATGTTACCATTAAACTTTTAGTTTTGTTTCAATTTGGCCACTGACCCGTTAACAATTGTTAAAATATTTTGTATAATAGCACATTTAGTCCTCCATGTTTGCACATTCAAACAATTTAGTCCTAATTCGAAAAAATAATAAATTTAACTATCATTATTTACACATTATTTCAATTTGGCCCTATTTTAATTAAATATAATTTAACCTAAAATTAAAGTCCTAAACCCTTGAACCTTGAACCTTGAAACCATAAACCCAAAACTTGAAGCTGGAAACCATAAACCCTAAATCCTAAATCAAACTCAATTATATTATTGTAGTGGAATCGCTTATCTCTGATTATATTGTTGTTATTCAGTTCATTGAATGCATTGTTTTTTTAAAAGCAATCCTTTATATTTGATTAATTTCGCGTTCTCTTAGTCTAGTGGCAGTGGGAGCGAAAGTGGAACACTATCAATAAAGTCTATTAAGTTGAAAGGTAATGACGAGCCTAAGAATAATGCTACCAGTAGTGATGCCGATGAGCATGATGAATTGATGATGACAGTGATGATCTGATGTAAGGGTGTGAAAAATAAACTGTTACCGTTAATCGGTATAATCGTTCATTTTATAGGTTAATTAACCTAACCGTTAAAGTTAAACGATTTCGGTTAACCGAACCGCTAAAAAAGATGATTAATGGTTAATCTATAGGTAATTTTTAACTAAGTATGATGTTTGTGTTTAAAATCTCTCTATTTAAGTATTTCTTTTTTGAAAATTTTAATACAATATTTATCAGAGAGACAGATTTATAATTCTAAAAAGAAATAATGAACATTTGAAAAGAAAATTGTAATAGGTTATAAGTTAACCTGTAACCAAACCATTTCTTAAAAGTTAACCACTATAATGGTTAAATATTTAAAAATAATGGTTAACCATTTTTAAAGGTTAGGTTACGGTTAATAACAGCTATAACGGTTAACCAACTGTTTAAGCACACCCTAATCTAATGATTCATGATGGAAGTGAAAACGGGAAATGGTACCGAGGTAGTTGTTAGTAACTTAACTAATTGGGAATAGAGGAGGAGAGCTGAGGATGTTTGTCGCGACCAATTTTTTTTGAAAAATCGAGAGTGTAAAAATAGCCTGACGATTGATCTTTTATAAAATTAGGGTTTTAGCCATTTTTAATTTAATCTTGAAAATTTAGGGTTTTCGTATTAAATCGGATTTTCCTTTATTTATCTTTAAAAACACTTTGGAGTCGCCACCGATCACTTCGAGGTAGACCGGACACCGAAAAACAAACCAAAGATTATGTCTTTAAAAATTGGGTTCGGGAGTCGGTTACGTGTAGGGAAGGATTAGCACCTCTACGAACGCCCGTTATCGGTACCTTTAATTTTACGTGGCATTTCGAATAATAATTTGAATTTAATTTATCCCATAATTATTAACTGAATTTAAATTCCGAATGCATATATCCTTTTATAAGAAAATTCATTTTGTTTGAATACGAGATTAAAAGCACCCGTTAGGTGGCACCCCCATTCGTATTTTAAAAATGAATTTCCAACATAAAAGGTTTTTAATGAATGATATTTTATTGTCTTGTCAATTTTAAGTACTAATCCTAAAAAGGCTGTAATTAATTAATTATTTAAAACTATGAATATTAATTAATTTAATGGCTTTTATGAGAAAATGTCATTTTCATGAACACCTTCCATATATTTAAAGCCTTTAAATTAATCATATTCCTAATTAATTAATTCTTTCTAATCAATTAAAGCCCTAGTCCTAATTAAGGCTCTAACAAAATGTATATCGAATATACACCTTTATGACCAAGGCTGAGATAACACCCCATTGTAAACAATGGAACACCATCCAGATTTGAACCTCAAAGATTCTATTCAATATACATTTAATTAACTATAATATATTAATTATTAATTATTTTATTTTTTGCTAAAAAATTAAATTAATAATCAATTTTAAGTAAGAAATATATTAAATATAATTTAAAGAAATCCACGTGATAACACCCCATTGTAAACAATGGAACACCATCCATATTTGGATTCTAAAATCATATTTAATATACTTTTAATATCTACAATTGTTTACTCTATTTAATTATTTAATCCTAATTAATGAAACCTAGGCTAAAGGCTATAATTAAGTAATTAAACTAAGTGTATCTGATTATCTAATAAGATATACTATATGCTAATTAAAACATGCAATCACACATATAATTTAATTGCATTTAGTTAAAACAATTAAATAAACAATTAAAATAAAACAAAATGAATATTAAAACTAACTTTTATTAATATGAGGACTAAAATGAAGAAATTACAAATCTAAATGCCCAATTACAAAACACATGTGACCCAATTGTAATTACATAAACCTAAAGAGTACAAATCATAGGGGATGGGGGACTAAAATGGGAGTATTACAAAACCCATAACCCAAAACAAAGAGATCCGAATTCTTGGGCGCAGATCCCCTAGACCCGACCCGACTGACCCTCGCGGGTCTCCTAAACTCGGCACCAAAACAGTGCCGTTTGGGAAGGGCTATAAAAGCCCACGAACCGAGCCAACTCGGTCATTCAAACCCGTTCCCATATCTCTCCTCTTACTCACTCTCTCTCAATTCTCTGTACACGAACGCTTCATTTCCAAAAAACAATCCAAAAACATATCAAAAAACATATTTTTCGTTTGAATATTCATCGTGTTCTTCATAAAAATGAAGAACACGGTGGATCGCCGCCCTCAACTGCCGCCTCAACTACAGTTTAATCCTCCGCCGCTGAACTCCGGCGACGCTTACCTATTCCCTGGTCACCCCTGTCTCCACTCTGATCGCCGCAAATCCTCAGGTAATCGCCTCACTCCGGCCGGCCGCAGCAAGGCAATTTTCGACCGCCGTGAGACGATTTCCGGCCGCCGTACCTCCGTCGTTGCCGAACCTAAAAAAACCCCAAAAAACTAATTTTGACCCTAATCTCCTAGATCTACCCGGTTCGATTGAACCTTCCAACTTTCCCGACCTAAAACTACCCGTACCCTCACCTCTTCAACTCCGGCCACAATTCCGACCAACGTTCTTGACTTATTTTCCCTTTTCGTTATTGTTTTTACTCTTATTTTGGTTTTAAAACTAACACATTTGCTTACCTTTTTGCAGGGAAACAAATCGGAAAGGGATGTATATTCTTGTTAACCGGCGGCAGTTACGTTTCCACGGTGACAGCTTGTTTTCTGGCTGCGATTCAAACTCTCGGCGATGGTTTGATTGGCGAACAACTTTCGGTTGCAGACGGTTCAACTCCCGATAAACCGTCTCTCTCCTCTATTATTACTATATTAACTATATTTATTAGTTTATTATTATTTTTTAATGATTGTTATTAATGACTCTAACATTCTCTCTCTTTTCTATTTATAGGGGTTGACTTGGTGACATCAGCATACACCAGCTGGATCCAGATCAGCATAAAAAAACCATAATCCTTTCCTGTGCAAATAATTAGAAAATCTTTGCTGAAATCTGCCTCTGCAAACAGATTGAAATCTTTGCTGAAATCCGCCTCTGTAAACGGATTAGAATCTTTGATGAGGTCCGCCTCTGTAAACGGATTGAAATCTTTGCTATGATCCGCCTCTTTAAACGGTTGAAATCTTTGTTGAGATTCACCTCTTCAAACGGATTAACATCTTTGTTGATATTCGCCTCTTCAAACGGATTAAAATCGTTGTTGAGATTTGTTTCTTTAAACGGGTTAAAATCTTGTTGAGATCCACATCTACAAACGGATCAATATCTTTACTTCAAAAATATGATTGAAATATGTGTTGGTTCTACTTCTCCAATCTGAAGTTGTAAATTGAAATCTGTCTATTCTTTATTGATTCTTGTAAATTCCTGCAAAAATGTACAAAAATGCTTTGAATGCATGAATTAGTATGCTTCTATCTTATATATGCCTAACTATATATGATGCATGAATTATGACAACTGAGGGCCACTCAGATGAACTCTAATCTTCTTTGCCTCTCTATTGAGCTTTTTGCTTCAGTTACAGCAATAAGATTGTTTTCCTTGAATCTTCTTTGATTGATCTTCTTTCTTGGCTTGATCTTCTTTCTTGACTTTATCTTCTTTCTTGACCTGATCTTCTTGAGATTTATCTTAAGTTTCTGTCGTCAAAATTTGCCCCAGAATCTTTGTTGTTAAGCTCCATTTCTTCTTTCTGAACCAATTTGGACCCCTTTTAGTGATCGAATTCTTTCAGACTCTACACATCTTTTGCTCATTCTGATTTGAACCTTTATGCACCGTGATACCCCACTAATCGCTTCGTTTCTTGCCTCATTTCGTTGAATCTTCTCTTCTTCCATCATTTTGGGCGAACATGTGCCTCAAGTCCCTGAACTTTTCAGATCCCTACACTTTTCATTCTTGCCATTGTCGTCTCTATGTCCCTTGATGGATGATTTCTCTTTCTAACCAGAAGACTGTTGAACAGATAAGAGTCTCATACCCGGTCATATATTTATCAAGAAAAATCTGTCTGTTTGGAAAAATGTCAGCTTGCTTATCGGCATTTCAATGAATGATACTTTTGCAAGACCCGAAAAAATTTGGGTATAAATAAAGAAAACAGAATAGGATGCCCAGGATGCCAAGTGCAAGAGCATCTTTGATTCAACTCTCTTATAGTCATTTGAATGTTGCGTCAATATTTGAAGTTAAATTTTTTTCCAAATCACTCGGTTCACACCCTATGATTACCGCGTTGCTCGATCTAGTCAGAAACAACTCCTTTTCCGTTCCCCTAATTCCTTTCTATTCATAAATGTGTTCAAGCTTCCCGAACTTATTTAACCAATAGAGTGCAAAAATATCATTCTAAGAATAAAATTCTATAAGTGCATGTGTGATTCTGATTGTTACTAATTATTATTATTATTATTCTATTGTAGACTTGTCTTCAAAGATACATCTCTGACGCTTGGGTATTGGACAGGTGAAGCATAGCTCCTTATTAGATTAGTCGACATCCCCCACAGCTCCATCAGAGTGTTCCGAGACTTATTTATTCAAATAATTTATTATTTCTCACATTTTCTTTTTCATCTCATTTTCTTTTTTCCTTTCTTTATTTTTCTTAACTTTTCTTTTTCCTCACTTTTTCTTTTGCTTTTTTCTTTCTTTTTCTTTTTTTCTTTTCTTTCTTTTTTTTCTTATCTTTCTTTTTCTTTTTATTTCTCCCTTTTCTTTTTTCTTTCTTATTGTGTTTTTAAGGTATAGAAGACTACGCTTAGAACTTCAATTTCAAGCAAACTCTACTTGGTTAAAATCGTCTAGTCTATTTTACTGTCTCTAAATTTCAAGGATTTATCATCAAACGTCATCAAAGGCGTGGTGATCTGACCTTTTCTTGCCTTACTGACTAGAGTAGACTGAGAAACAAACTTCACTTTATTGTCTTCATAACATCCAAATGATTTTTTTTGTATCAGAAATAGTGTTGCATCTTGCAATTGGCATCTAGAGGCCCACAAGGATTAGAAGAGATATGCATTTATTTATTTATTTATAAAAAAACAAACTTCCAATGAAAACCAACAAGCATGACATATGACCTTAGACAAAGACTTCTACTACTTTCAGGCCAGGAATAACAGACTTATTTTCCAGTATTATTTCAACAATGGTCCCTGTAGATTGTAACCACATGATGCAGCAATATGGGTAGCACCGACTTCTTAAAATTCCAGACAATCTTGAAAGCATTCATCTTGATTCTCTGATTCCTTGACTGGTTTAACGGCTTGCCCTACTCCTTGCCATTGTTGAACTAATCCTTGTGTCAAGATTCCATTACCGACTAACTTCCTAATTTCTTTCATCAAAGGTCTACACTTCTTAGTAGCATGTCATGGTACTCCCATATAAAAGTCACAAACATTGTCTGGATCATAGCTATGGGCAAATAGGCTTGGCACCACTTTTATTGGCCTAGAAGTGATATGTTTCCCTTCAATAAGGTGAGGTAATAAGTCTGAAATAGACACTCCAAAGATCTTTAGATTTGCACTTGCTCGAGGAATTTTCTGTGGTCGTTCTGATGAATTAATTGGCCTCCTTCTCTTGCGGCTCTGAGAACTTTGAACATTACACCCATTCACCTCTTTCCCTTGTTTCACCTATTGATCAACATGGTATTCAAATCTTGGTATAATTTTCCCTTGTCGGATCTCTATTTCTATTGCTTCTCCAATCACTAAGAGATCACTGCAATTGCACCTTGAATTCGCAAGCATTTCCTCAAAAAAAGGAGATGGAAGTGTTTGAGGAAACATAAGAGATATTTCTTCCTCTATCATGGGAGGTTGAACTTGGGGTGCTAATCCTCGCCACCTCAATGCATAATCTTTAAAACTTTCTCCGACCTTCATATTCACGTTCTGCAAAAAATAGCGATCTAGAGCCAGGTCTATAACATACTTGTATTGCCCCAAAAATGTTTTGGCCAAATCAACCCATGATCGAATCTGCTCTCGACTTAATCTGTTGTACCACACTGCGGCAGGTCCAGCTAGACTATAATGAAAATAATGGATCAACAATTTATCATCATCCAAATATCCTTCCATTTTCTTACAGAACATTGCCAAGTGAACTTTAGGACAACTGGAACCATCATACTTCTCAAAATTGGGGACCTTAAATTCAGACGAAATAACTAGATCAAGGACTAAACAAAATTCTTTTGCCTTAAACTTGGGATTATCGACACATTTTCTTTCCTTAATCTCTTCTTCAAGTTTGGCAGAACAATCTTTCAACTACTCAAGTCTTGACCCCAGAAAAATAGGCTTTACTGTCTCTATACTTGGGTTAGATGCCCTGGGATAAATTGCCAAACATGGTTTAGCAATGTAGTTCTTTGCATTTTGCTGATGCTTGATCATCCATTCCTGTAACCCTTCTTGAGTCTGTTCAATTCCTTCCATGTTTCCTCCCATGATAATAGATTCCCAAACTTCCACTAATTCCCAGATTGCTCTCGTTGAAACTCCGACTACTCTAGACCATGAATGTTAATGTCATGTTGTTACATAATAATGTTATATCGATAAATATGCAATGCATGAATGTATGAATGCATGAGGTATTAATTCTAAAAATAATCGTCATAAAACAACTTTCATTGAAGTAAAAGGATTCAATACATCAGATACTAGGTACTACAGATATTGGTGAGCTCCAACTCCCAACTTTCTTATTTCCTCTAAGAGCCAAGTCAGCTTCCCCCCGTGATCTAATACTGGATCAATATTTTGCCTCAGTGCCATTACTACATCAGCTAAATCTGCCATTTGTTGAGAAACCTTTTTTGCTTGAATAAAAACTTATTTCATGTCATTGTTCATTTCTCAAATTTTCACTCTTGATCTCTAAGACTGTGCATATCACTTTTCTTCACTTTCTAGACAGTCATTCTTAACATTATCAACAAAAGCTTTGTACATCAACGTAAGCTTGAGACATTCGTCTATCTTCTTCTTTAGTGCTTCGTTTTCAGCTTGACTGTCATTCAACTTGATGACACTATCCTCATACATCTGTATGTACATTTTCACCAGCTCACGTTTAGCTTCACTGACCCTTAAATCATCCATAAAAGTATTGAGTTGTAGCTCCATTGCTTGTAGATCACACGAAAGTGTATTGACTCGACTTTTAGTTGCCTCGAAACTCTTTTTCCAATATTCGGCTTCATGTTTCAACTTTTTATTCCTTTCCTTCGACTGTTCTAGAGTTACACCCAAACCAGCATTCTTGAGCATCGAACAAAGCTCTTGGTAATTGAACTGTAGGTTTCTCAACTCCTCATTCAAATCATCTTTCAATTGCTTCAATTTGCTTATTTGAGCTTCATATTTGAACTGATATCCTTCTTTCTGAGTATTGTCATCTTGAGTTTCATATCCGTCCATTGAATAAGGCTGATTTTCTGTTCCAAATTTCCACTTTCCAAATTCCAAGAAAGCTTGAACTCGGCGTTTGAAAGCGAGACAAATCTTAATAGAATATCTTTGGATTCCATCGTGAAATTCACAGTGTGTATTGGCATCATACCATTTTGTATAGAAAGGTTGCAAATGTGCAAGAAATAATGGGAACACCAGTCGAGGCTTTAATAATTGAGGATATAATTCTTTATACAAAATAGGGATTGGATCAAAATGATGTTTGTGATCTTCTGTCTTCTGATAATTGGCTAATGGAATGCTAGAATTTGAACCTTGCATTGGACCCTTACTTGATTCTGATGGGCTTGTACTTTCCTTCACTTTTGTACCTCCAGGTGTTCTATCAGTTGTCAGGCTTTTAGGAAATTTGGGTCTTCCATCTTCAAAACTCAACTTTGTTCTTCAAAGCCTCGCAATTCTCAGTAGTATGATCGAAACTTCCTTGATGGTAATCACATGTCATACTATTTCCATAACCCTTGGGTGATAAAGGCACTGTAGACTTAAACGGGGCTCGGGCCACAAGATTTTTCTCTATCAGCATTTGAAGCAATTATGCATATGTCACTAGAATTGAATTAAAAGATCATCCATCATTCTTTCTTTCTTGCATTTCTCTCTGACATGTCATAACTTTCTTGGGATTTGGCTCAATTACACATTCAGTTGGTTTATTGATGCGAGTTGTATTGGTGCCCCAACTCGTCTGTTTATTCATGTATTGCTTTTTGTTTACTTTTCCTTTCAGCTCAGTATGCCCATTTTCTTTGGCCATAACCGTCATCATAGTCATCATCTCAGCCATTTATCTTTTCAACTCTTGCATCTCATTCTTGTCAGCATCAACACTAACAAAACCTGATGTCTAACACTTGAAAGAACTGTCTTTCATTCTTTTTGTTGTTTGACCAGAACATTGCTTCATACTTGCACTCTCTTCTATCGACCTATGAATCTTCTTGTCCATCATGATCGTCTTCTAATGACGACTACCTTTGAATCAATAGCTCTATGTAATGATGATATGATGTAAAAGAATACAAAACAAAAACAAAAGAAATAAGTTAGTAACATGAAATAATCTTGAAGGCATAATTAAATTAAATACATACAATAGGACAAGTTATATTGAACAAAAAGAATAACCAAAGAAACGTATTTGAATTTACAGCACCTGACCTAGGTTTCTGTCTGGCTCAAGCAAGGTAAGCAACATGTAATGCAATATTTTAAAAAGCAATGTAATATTTAAATATTTTAATGCATTCATGCACGAGGTATCAATTTCAAGAACTAGTCATTAGAACAATGCCCATTTAACTAAAGGGTCAAATACAGAGAAAATGTAATATGTCACTAGCTCCGGCTCTTCAGGTTGATCACTTTGTTCAGCCTATAATTCATCATCTGTACCAGCTCGGTGTTGATATGAGAGTGTTGTTGCAGGTTCACAACTTTATCGAACAAAATTTGCACATACTAGGCAACTCCCCGTAATTGGCTCCCAAAGTTAATCACTTCATAACTCTGTTTCTAGATAGCCTGGGTTACTGCATCAACTTGACTTTCAGTTTTTTATCCTTTATCGTGGTACCTCTTTGAAACTTAGGAACCGGTCTTTCAATTGTTGTAATGCATTTTCTCATTCTGCCATTTCCTCTGCTCATTTTTATCAGTATTCCCTTAATTATGGTGTTCTTCGGTGAATTTCATCATTTGTAAAACTTGGGTATCGCTTCTGAGTTCAAAACTCTCTATTCTTCATTGGATTCTTTTCTGTCAGCAACGGCCCTTGAATGCCCCTTCAATTTACTCGTCTTGAATGCCTCTGTTATCTATCATTTTTTTGGTTATCACTATTTTTTTCCAGATACTGCATCTTGTTTATCTCTGCAATTGCCACTGACCCTATCTTGAACCCTAAACTGTTGTTGAGTCTTGTATAAACCTTGTCTTTTGACCGTTGGAGCAATGTAGCAAAACATTGTATTTCTCTATTGATGGCATTACATGTATCTTTCTGAAGTGCGAATAAATATATAGGGCTTCATAAACAAGTTAGGGCCCTAAACAACTATTGATCCATTTGACTATCTGACAACAACACAATAATTCAGAAATTTTATTGAAAATGACTCTTCGATTCCCATCTTTTGATTCTCAAATTAAACTTAGTTCTGGCAGAATTTCACTATGTTCAAAAATTTCTGATACAACATTGTAATACTATAACCCATAAATCTTTCTGAAAATGACTCTTCATATTCCCCATCCTATATTCTCAAACTGAACTGGTTTTGGCAAAACTTCTTCTTGCTCAGAAATTTTCGGTACAACCTTGTATTGATGACACCTGGCCTCCCCGCATACTGTTTTCGTTCTTGTAATGAGTCTTCTCGAATCTAGTCCACAGTGACATATTATCCCCCGCTTGTCTATCGAACCCTTTAGCTCTTATGGCCACTGCCTACTCGACTAATTCTCGAACTGATACCTCTCATGAATGCAATGTAACAGAACACAACAAAACAAAAAACTGTGTCAGTATGGTGAAGTAATACTGTAAGCAAAAATAATTATTATAGGAAAAACAATTTATATTGCGTAAAATTAACCAGAGAATAGTTTATTTTGCACACAAAAATAACCAGAGAAATAAATTTAAATCAGCAACACCATATCCTAGGCCCCTGTCTGGCTCTAGTGGGGTGGGTTTCTATTACAATATGTGGGTTTCGATCTAGACTCTGGGTACCCAAACTGTCGTTACTGGACTAGTAAAACATCGATTTGGGAGTATACGACCCCTTATAGCAGAGGCGTAACCTCACGGTGTATAAGGTTTGTATACCGGAAGGAGGATAAAATTCGATCACGGGGCTGAATAACCCACGTAAGATGATGCCTCACTCCCACTAAAAGGTGAAAAGCCCGGGTATAAGGCTTATGCATGAATGACAATTTATATCATACAAGAAAAAGCTACCCGCATTTTTCTAGAAAATTCATCCAATAATTATAGAAAAAATTAAATTCAAATTACTGTCCAAAATGCCTCGTAAAATTAATTAGGCCTGACTCTCGGTTTTTAAAATCCCCAGCGGAGTCGCCAAGCTGTCGCGACCATATTTTTGAAAAATCGGGAGTGTAAAAATAGCCTGACGATCGATTTTTATAAAATTAGGGTTTTTAGCCACTTTTAATTTAATCTTGAAAATTTAGGGTTTTCGTATTAAATCGGGTTTTCCTTTATTTATCTTTAAAAACACTTTGGAGTCACCACCGATCACTTCGAGGTAGACCGGACACCGAAAAACAAACTAGAGATTCTATCTTTAAAAATTAGGTTCGGGAGTCGGTTACGTGTAGGGAATGATTAGCACCCCTACGAACGCTCGTTATCGGTACCTTTAATTTTACGTGGCATTTTGGCATTTTGAATAATAATTTAAATTTTATTTATCCCATAATTATTAACTGAATTTAAATTCCGAATGCAGATATCCTTTTATAAGAAAATTCATTTTGTTCGAATACGAGATTAAAAGCACCCCGTTAGGTGGCACCCCCATTCGTATTTTAAAAATGAATTTCCAACATAAAAGGTTTTTAATGAATGATATTTTATTGTCTTGTCAATTTTAAGTAATAATCCTATAAAGGCTCTAATTAATTAATTATTTAAAATTATGAATATTAATTATTTTAATGGCTTTTATGAGAGTGTTATTTTCATAAACACCTTCCATATATTTAAAGGCTTTAAATTAATCATATTCCTAATTAATTAATTCTTTCTAATAAATTAAAATCCTAGTCCTAATTAAGGCTCTAACAAATTATTTAATCAATTTTATAAGTGAAAATGTATATCGAATATACACCTTTATGACTAAGGATGAGATAACACCCCATTGTAAACAATGGAACACCATCTAGATTTGAACCTCAAACATTCTACTCGATATACATTTAATTAACTACAATATATTAATTATTAATTATTTGATTTTTTGCTAAAAAAATTAAATTAATAATCAATTTTAAGTAAGAAATATATTAAATATAATTTAAAGAAATCCATGTGATAACATCCCATTGTAAACAATGGAATACCATCCATATTTAATATACTTTTAATATCTACAATTGTCTACTCTATTTAATTATTGAATCATAATTAAATAAACCTAGGCTAAAGGCTCTAATTAAGTAATTAAACTAAGTGTATCTGATTATCTAATAAGATATACTATATGTGTCTAGCGAATACGAGCTCATGTGTCTAAGTTGTACTCTTTCAAGAGTGGAATCTGGATGGTGTGCCCTATGTTCTCGCGTGTCGCTGGATTCGACATTAAGATAGATTCAATCACGATCGTGAGTACTATGATATTGACTGATTTCTTTGAGAATGATTTTGAGATCGGAGTTATCTCAGACATTAAGCTTGGGTTTATGAAGGTATGGAGGAGTTGAGGGTGTGCCCTCCTCCCATCGCTTGAGGAGTAATCATGGTTATGTACCGTAAGTTACCTTAAAGCCTCGAGTTCATGGTGAGAACCTCTTGTGGTGAGATTCTACGTGTTGGTAGATGACCCTTGTGGAACAGATAAGAGGACTTCTTTTGATTGACCCGTGATAGAGTGTCGATCGAAGGTCTCATCATTCGTAGTAAGTGAGCCTGAATGGTGGGTACCATGTGATGGGGATGTAGCACGTCTGGCAGATATGTGTTTTCGTCTAATGTACAAAAGTATATGATGGTTGTGAGGTCTCAAGTATGATCTTAGTAGGCCGAATGCCCTGAGATCTCGAGCAAGGTATGCTTGTTGCGGTTGTTTATAGTAGTGGTCGGAAGGACATTGTGGGTTCTGCGCGAGGCGATGCTTGAGGATACGTGGTTGACAGATACAACGGAGTTATTTCTTAAATGAGTTGATATGATCTTGGCCACCGGTTATTGTCCGGTCATGAGCCAGCTTGAGATGACAAGTGTAGTGCTGGAAGTTTCGAGGTTTTAGGAGAACCAAACCCAGAGTAATAAGAAAGAAAAAACTACCATCTTCTGAATGCGGTTCAAACCCGTTGGGTCGACGACGCGAGTTTAACCAAGGAGAGTCATGATGGGAGCCATGTTCCTTTAAAGGGAGGAGCAGTAATGTTAAGAATCTAAGTATAGAAAAAGGGGTTAAGAAATGATGACATGATCGATTAGATTGATGGTTAAGAAACGCTCAGAAGGATCTGAGGATGACATGGAATAGTCTTAAGAGAATTTCGACTGTATCGCCTTTTTCTTAAAGGTAATGCATACAAATGGTAAGAGACCGTAGAGTTGGGTCTACAGCCTACACTCTCGACATGGGATATCTTTGTAGATGAGTTCGGAAGGGATACATTAGTAAGGTACATATGGATAAAGTGAGAACCAGTTTCTACATCTGGTTCAAGGAGATCAAACAGGGTTTGCTTATGAGCAAGAGTTTTTGCGTTGAGCCGTTATGCCATAGAGTTGTCGTCACGAATGAGTTGAGGTGCAAGAGGTTCAGACAAGGCTTGAAAGTTTACTTTCAGTTGCATGTGACAACGAGCCCACTTGGGACATTCTCCGAGTTAGCCAATAATGCAAAGATACTTGAGCGACTTCAAAGTTCAACATTTGATCGGTTTGAAGATTCTTGAGGTCATGATGTGGAAACCCAGGATATCGTTGATTTTTCTCCCTATCTGCTTGAGTGATTTTTTTCTTTGAGGAGTTCGAAGAGAGTTGCTTTGGATTAGTCACCAAGAGTCAGTTCGGGAATCTAGTTCGAGGGTTATCAAAGGCTCTTTGATTCCTACTCTACAATAGAGTATTAATGGTTTTATTGGAGCATCGCTTCCATCGGTATATGAGCATTGTGGCCGACATCACTTTAGGGTATATTTGTTTACTTTGGAGGGTTGCTATCAGTGCCGAGCACTAGGGCATATGGCAAGAGACTGCCCGATTGTGGATGAGGATACATCAGTTCAGTCTCAGAGGTTGGCTACATCCTGATATGATCAGAGTTTTGCTAAAGGCGAAGTTAGGGCACCGTCAGGTCATCGAGGTTGAGGTCTTGTGAGATCCACTGCTAGGTTTGGTGCGAGTGGTGTTGCGAGGCAGTCTGCTGCTCATATTAGAGTTGACAGCGTTGCAACTGAGGATATGTCAGTTAATTAAGTTTAGTGTTGGTTTCAACTATTGTGTTAGCCGATTACCTCTTTTGTTGTGTAAAAGACTGGTTATAGTAAGGTGCGTTTTGGTAAATCTTGAGTTTGTTGTCGCTTAAGATGGTAAAATCGAATTGCATCCTTTGCTAGATAAGGTTTTATCGTATACGGTTGTTGAGAGTGCATGGGTACCATATGATGTGAGTGAGAAGCTGAGAAGTTTTAGATTTCTTGAATCTAATTGTTAGTGTTAGATGAGAAAAACCTTAACCTATCTAGAGTGAATGATGTGCTCCGTAGTGCTAGCTCGAGAACGGTTATGTATGTTGCAAGATGTTCTTAGCTTGCATGGTAGACGCAAGGGTTGAGAGTCCCTAGTCTTACTCTTAGAGTTGTAGGCGTTTTGAGGGCATAGAGGTACTCTTGGTGAATGAGCAATCTTACCGGTTGATTGTGGTTTAGAACGGCGATAAAGATAAGGTTGAGTTCGTTTTAGTGTCCATCACCCTGTGGTATGGTACTAAACGAACTCTTTGTTGGAGGTACACTTGTGCAAGAGACTAATTGGGTGTCGTTGCCAAGAGTTTCGCCGAGAATCGTAGTTGCGTGAGAGTAGCGTGTAGGGTGGCTTTGGATGTGTGAGCCGTAGTGCAATAGTGGAAGACCGATGTCGGTTTCGCGTGAGTTTGACGACCTTATTTTGGCCATAGAATGTGAGAGCTTCACGTGTTGTTGTCAGAGTAAGGTACCGTAGAAGAGGGTAAATAAATGTTGTGATGGACATAGTTGAGGCCTTAAGGGCGAATCGCGATGATAGTTGTTCGGCTTGTACACCTGTTGAGCTAGATTTCGGGGAGTTAGAGGATTGCCCAATCAAGTTCGACCAAAGTTATTATCGGTTAAGACAAACAAGGTGGAAGTTATCAGAGTAACGCAACAAAAACGTGGATCAGTAGCTATGTTAAGGGTAACCGAATGGTTGCGATGTAAAGGAATATTTTTTTAGACGGGCCAGTTTGAGATCTTTGAGAACAGTCAGAGGGCTCTTCGTGTCTTATTGATTGGGCCGAGTCAACGGTTAGAAGAAAGTGTTTATATCTTCACAAATAGAATGGTTAGTTTTGGGTTACTTGTGCGAGTTCGTAAGTGGTTTTTGATCATGTTAAAAGTAAGTTTGGATAAAGTGAAGTCTTAGGTTCTGACTTGGTGGGTCGTGTGGAGAGAGGAGCTGTTAGTTCAAGGAAAATTGATGTTAATGACCGATTGTTAGGGTTTTGCTTGTCCTTTAGTGGTTTGACCGAGATATGGTTGTTAGGCGTGATGCGTTCTTGACAATGTCTTATGAATGTGGTGCATTGTTTTAGACGTAGATAAAGTCTAAGTTTAGTTTTGGCTGACGAATGCTAATAGAAGGGTTGGTTAACCAAGGTAGAATCCCTTAAAGGTGAGTTCTTTAAGTTGATGTTTGAACAGCGTGGCTCGAGGCTTGTGGTGTTACCATGCTTAGCGGATCGTCATAAGTGTTGTTGGCTATTGAAAAAAAGTCGTGGGAAATCTCAAAGAGAAGTGTTGAGAGTGTGTGGTTTAATGCTATAGTTCTGTTTGAGGTGGATTAAGGGGGACTCTCCCTAATCGAGGTGATCATGTTTGAATGGTAAAGTGGTTAGGCCTGTTTTTGTTACATATATCTTGCATCTATCTAAATTTCGACTACGAAATTTTCTTTTAGGAGTGGAAAGTTGTAACGACCTAGGTTTCGGAACTCGAGGGTCCGGTTAAACCGAGGCATGGGCTTTATGTTTGGGTCGAGATATTGGGCCTTGAGAGCCTTTTGGGCTTGAAGAAAAGCTTTTAGGCTTGTGTTGTGGGTTTGTTGTTGGGCTAATGTGAAAGTAAGAAGGGCAAATGGGTAAAAGCATAATTAAAGACAATAAGAGCTGATGGGTTACTTTATTTTTTTGCAGAAAAGTTGGAGGGTGAAGTCACCCTTGTCCCATTGTCTTCTTCTTTTTTCTCATATCCATCTTCCTAACCAAGTTTGAAGTTAAAGGTGTAATATTTGAGTGTTTGAGAGAGGATCACGTTTTGATGGTGGAGGAAAGTTTGATGAGCAGCAAAAGATCTACTCATCAAGGTAATGATGGCTAGTTATAGTGGAGATTGAAGTTTTGGTGGGGTTAGTGTGAAGGAACGAAAATGGATCTTTGAAGGCTTCTTCATCAGCTTTAATTCAAGGTTAGTACACTACTAACTCATATTGTTTCCTACAACTAATAAAATAAGGTTTGTGCATGGTTTGGTGTTTATGGTTTGATAAGCTTTGGGTTGACCCTTTAATGGTAAAATGGGGATTTGATATTGCTACGTCTTAAAATTGGTAGAAACCCACTTAATACCTTTACAAGAACTTGTAGAATCGATTTAGGGTTTAACTATAGGGGTTAAACAGGGTTTTTAGGTGAAACTCGTACCCAGAGTTTGAAAATCGAGCTTGCGTATCGGTACTGGGGTTAGAGTATCGGTACGTCTTAGTGTAAATTGGGGAAGAGTTGTGAGGGGAGTACTGGTACGCTTCCCCGTGTATCGGTACCCCTTGTAAGGTAAGGATTCCAGATACGCCTTCGTGTACTGGTACGCGAGGGGGCGTATCAGTACGCACTGTTACGTTGCTTGGGAAGGCTTTGAGTACTGGTACGGTACGTAAGGTATCAGTACTCCCTTGGGTTAAATTCTTTCGAATCTAGTGGGGGTATCGATACTCATAGGGGAGTATCGATACGCGTTGTTACTTGTTTAAGAGAGGCTTAACGTACCGGTACGTGTTTGTGAGAGTATCGGTACGAGGTGGGTCGATACGGGGCGATCCTAGTACAGATGATAAGTACCGGTATGGTACATAGCGTCTCGGTACAGCTTAGGGTCTAGTTCTTTCGAACCTAATTAGATTATCAGTACTCTTGTGGGAGTATCGATACTTAGAGGGGAGTACCGATACTCACCTTAGAGTATCGATACTCGCTGGGCAATCTGCCCAATAATTTTGAAATAGCATTCGGGGGTGTTATAATTCGAGGCAAAGGGCCTTGGGGGCCCATTAAGGTGTAAAATGAATATTAAAACTGAGAAATGGAAATTTTAACCCCGTACGAGTAATGAATGGCTAATGACTTGGAAAATGTTAGGTAAATTATGTGAGATGGTAAACCATAGGGATCCTAAGCGGATCGTGGATGTTGTATCTAGGTCCATGTTGTGTGTGGAAGGGGCACCTATAAGTTTGAGTCTTATCGGATAATAAGATAAAATAATGAGAACGGCTAATGTGTACCTTTATAAGTATGCTAATGAATAGATAATTCAGCGGGATGGTGTAATTAATAAAAAGAAAACCATAGGGCTATAGTAAGGGTGGTAGAGCTGTATGCGGTAAGACCCTTGTGTCGAGGTTTAGGGCTGTGTGCTGATGGCAAACTTGACCCGAGACCTGAAATTGACTTGAACACGATAGCCCGAATTTGATCCAAAACTCGAAATAAACTGAAACCGTATTGAATTTCGGTTGAACCGAAAATTGACCCGAACCTATTTTCAACCGAACTGAATAGAACCAAACTGATTTCATTCGAACCGAAAGCAGCCGAACCGAAGGCAACCAGAAATTAAGAAAATATATTAAAATCAATAAATAAAGATGAGATGTGAACTGTCGTACAACTTACCAAAAAGACAAATATACATGCTATATAAAGTCATATATAGGGTGGAAAAACCTAACTCGACCTAAAAACCCAACTAAAACCGATCGATCTCTTATTAACCCGATATTGACCCGACCTAAAATTAACCAATCCAAAAATAACCGACCTGAAATCAACCAAACCAAAAGTCAACCGAACCAAAAATCAACCGACTCGACGTCCTGATCCGATACCTGAACCGAAATCACCATAGACCCGAACTAAAACCGATCCAAACCGAACCGAACTGAACCGAATTTAAACCGAATGTAGTTAGAACCGAAATGACCCGAACCGAAATGACCCAAACCGAAACCGAACCGAATGACCCATTTGCCACCTCTAGCTGATGGGACACCTAGACAGTCGAGTCATCCCTTGTTGGAATTTAGATACCTTAAAGTGTATTGCAACACCTTGAAGACTTCCCGAACATTGGATCCCGATGCTTAGTGGACGCGGGCCTCATTCGAAGATGCTTGATGAGAGATTCCAGGCATGGATGTAGGATCCCGATGCTTAGTGGATGCGGGCCTCATCCCTTGAGTATATGATCCCGATGCTTAGTGGACGCGGGCTTTGCTCAGAGTATAGGATCCTAATGCTTAGTGGACGCGAGCCTTGCTCAGAATGTAGGATCCTAATGCTTAGTGGACGCGTGCCTCGTTCTATATATAATTATGGTTATCTGTGTGATGCTAGGTAAACGTATGAGATACTTGTATGAGTTGTGTGCGTAATCATACATTCATAATGTTATGTGTTTAGGCGGATATGGTAGCACCATTGTTATCTTGCCATTATATCATTCTTGTTGCATTGCTTTATTTATGATTTGCATGAAGCATGGTTGAGTGGCGGTATATCCACTGAGCTTTGTTAGCTCAGCGTTCGAAATCGTTGTTTCCGTTCACAAGTTAGTAGGTTTGACACGTTCTTGAAGGAGCACCATCTGGGAAGGATTCCAACGCCTCGTCTCTTAAGAGTACAGTACTTAGGTCTTTGGGATTTGTATTCGTAGGAACCTATTGTATATTGTAAATCGTATTTGGATTTTCAAACTATCGAGTCAAGGGTTTATAATGTAATTTTAAAAGGAGCTCTATTATATATGTTTTTAAATATTTATTATGTTTTATTGGGTTGTAATTAAATGGATTTTCATAATGGATTTGTGGATTGGAGTAAACTAGGTCAGAATTTTACGGTAATGGTTTGGGCTGGAGGCCCAAATGTGACATCCAGGTCGAGGGTGCTACAAACGGTGAGTTACATGACTCTTGGGTAGTGAACGATGAACAACTGACATGTGGGGGATGCCGGACAGTGAGGGAGACGTTATTTGAGGGTTTGATTGAAAGATATTAAAACTTTAGGATTTTTAAAGAAGTTGAGATTTTTGAAGTAATTCAAAAATAAATAAATAAAAACATGTCACGTGCCATGTTCTGATTGGATGGCATAATTTTTTCAACGCCTGTCGACTAAAAAACCTAATCTGAGCAATGGAATGAAACGTTAGAACCTAATTTAACTCAAAAAATAATAGACATCGAATTAAAAAAAATGTATAAATTGGACACCTTCTCGACGTTTAAGCCTAATTTTAACAGATTCGGGAGAAGTTTAATAAAGGGGCGGTAGTGGGTGGGCTTATTTCGTCTTCTTACAAGTGGTCTGGTCATACTCATTCAAAGAAGCCCATAAACTTGGTATCTCTATAATTTCTCCTGTTTCGTTTGTGGGTATCTCTAACTTTGAAAATTTACTTCGATTGATCAGTAAATTTTATTTTGCGAAAATTTCGGGGAATAATTACATCAGACCAGAGTAGGGATGGATCGATGGAGTAATACAAGCGTTAAAAATTTTAAATTTTCATATATTTTAGATGAAATTATTTGTAGATTCACACATTAATTATCACGTGAATACCCCTAATAATTGATTTAATAAATTTAACATTTACATCAATACATTACTGTGCCGCTTTCATCCTCTTAACATTTTTATCTGGCCGGCGAATGCGGCACAACTTTAGTGCTGGTCGTCGACCGCCGGTATTCTTTTCCTTATTTTTTTATATTTTGCTTTTATTTATATATTTTTATTGGGCTTTTTTAGATTTTTATATTAAAATCGCGTTGTTTTTTATTGCCACTTCTCGCACATATTGTTGCGCTTGTTTCTTCTGTTTTTGTGGCATGTTTTTCTTCTGTCATGTGGCACGTCTTTGCCTTAAGGCACGCTATTCGCCTACTTTTTTGGTAGATTTGCGTTCGTGTAGAGTTTCTCATGACGTTCGATTCTGATGTGTGATTGTTGGTGGTCGTTCAGTAGTTTGATCCCCTCTTGTAGTTGTTTGCTGATACATTCAGATTTATTCAGCCAAGTGGCTTGCAAGACTGTTCGTTTCGCTCGTCACTCCATCATTTATCAACCGTCTAGGAGATTCACTTTATTTTTTGTGTGTTGATAACTCTCCTAGCCTTTTTTCGTTCAATGGAATCTATGTTTATCCATCTGAGAAACAGTGAGAACATTATCTACTAGCGTGACTGAGTTTTTTCTCTTTCGGGAAGGAGGAGAATCCTGTCATCTTTTTTTTTTAGTTTTTTTAATTTTTTTTGTTGCTCGTTATGAATATTTTCATGTTTAAATCTCTTTGTTTGGCTCTCTTTTTAAGTAATAAAAGTTATCCGGTATTATATTAAAAACAATCACATCAATACAATATTTAAAAAATACAATGTATTTAGTAAAATTTAAATTCAACTTGAATTAAAGTATTAGAATTAGGGATGACAACAGGGCGAGTTTTTGACCGCCCTGATCTATTAACCCCTAAATCAAACCCCGTCCGGCATCGGGATTAAAATATTAATTTACCCGCCCCACCCCGATCTATAAACTCCTAAATTTGACCCCGATCCGACCCAAAAATTTAAAAATATATTAAATTTTGTCAATGATAAATGTTAGATCCGATCGAACCACCATTACATTCACAAAATATAAATTTCACAAACTTTAAAACTATATAAAAAAATATAATAAATTACTCACATAAAAAATATATATTTTAAAAAATAAACTCGAACCATTAACCTTCAGAATCAAATATGTTAAATTTTGAACAATATCTAACAAAAATTTACGATAAATACAAATTAAAAAATAGCTTGAAACCCTAAAAGTGTTTATATATAGTTATGTTTTTATAAATATAAAAATAAAAAAAATATATCGGGGTAGGACGGGGCGGGGAATTTCCATCTCATACCCGAACCCGCCCCGACCCAACTTAATATTTTTCAATACCCGCACCGCCCCGATCCCCAAAAATTATAGGAAAAAACACGATCGGGTCAGGTCGGGACACACCAGATCAAGTCGAGGTCGGGTATTTTTGCCATCCCTAATTAGAATTGTGTTTGGGTAGAATGTATGCTAAATGTATCACGATGTATTGGCTTAAGAATATGTAAAATTAAATTATTTTTTTGTTAAATTTAGTAAAAATAATGTATTAAATATTTTTTTAAAAATCTTAAAATAAGAATAATGTATCGACTTTTCTGATTTTAACAAATTGAACCGAGAGAATCAAGGTGTTAACGAAAATAGAAAGAGAAAATAGACCACAAAATAGGCCATCCATTTTAGCAAAATTTGTAATCTAATTTTAAAAATATATTATTATTATTATTATTATTATTATTATTATTATTATTATTATTATGTGGATAAGGCAAAAGCATCATTTTCCAAAAAAGTTTGAAAATTTTTACAAATTTTCTTACACTTTCTCGGTAACCAAACAATTTAACTTACATATAATAAAAGGGTTAGAATTCACGAGATTAAATGAGAGAATATCACGTCAGAAAAAAGCATTAAACATTAATTTTACATAAAAAAGAAAAAAGAAAATCTTGTCATATATATAATGGCACCGTGACAATTTGCAAGAACCCAATAAGCGAATGCCATTTCAAAAAACTAGGCACGAAATACCATAGGTTCAAGCACAATAACAAACCTAGTACAATCGTGGTAGGGTGCTCTCCATATTTTACCTACAACCCAACAACAAAACAAATATTAAGTTATTTATTTTTATGTATCTGATTAATTAATCAAATATGGATTAGATGTATCAACATTAGACATTTTATTTAAGTTCAATTCGATCCAAAATAAAATAATTAGACCAAACAAATCTAATCAATTTCTAGAGATCCACTAATTGGTTAAGGATATTAATATTATCTCATCTTATATAGGTTCAAATCTCAATATGAGAATGTAATGTCTCTTATTTAATTAAATCTAATCAAGTTCCATACCAAAGCAAATTAAAACAAGTGGTAGCTAGGTAATAGAACATGCATGTGTAACATGGCCACTAAACTCTTATCCAAGAGTCAAAGCTGTGGCATCTTGACCAATTTTAACATCTTTGAATTCATTAGACTGCCCAAAAGAAATAAATCAAAACACAATACATTTGTGTTAGTATCAATTATATCAATAGTATGTATTAAAATAGTTTATACTAACAAAATATCATTGGACACGAAATTGTGTGTCATATTTATACATACCAATATCAATTATAGTATCACTTTTGAAAAATGAAACTTAAAATATACTTTTAAACTTACAAAATTCTTTTAATAATAAAAAATATTTAAAAAACTAATAGAACCCCCAAATCTTTAATATTTTTTCGTGTTTTCAAAATATATAAATTTATGCGAAGCATTACATGTTAATAATTCTTTAATTCGTTAATTCAGGTATTAATCTTGAGTTTATTTCACTGTTGCTGCAGTGTGCATTATCCGGAGAAAGCAAATACAATAACTTGGAAATGACATGCAGTTAAATTTTAGGAGATTTAGTTTTGTATCCTTTTATGTTGAAAAATGTGAGAAATTGATAACTTTGAGTCATATTTTTTATGGGTAAAGGTGGAGATTCGAATAATAATTTTATTGGGTCGTATTCTACTCTATAGGACCTTTACAACGGTATCTCATATACTCAAAACGATTGAGTGATGAATGAGAAATTGATGCTCAAAGTAAGGTAGTTGTAAATTGTATAAGAAAAATAAAATCCTCTTATCCCGCATTGGTGGGATAACAAGCATAGGAAGTGTTTAAATACACCAACCCTCTTGTTAGTTATTTAATGACTTGGATAAAAAATTGTGTCTTGTGCGCAAGGGGGTGCAAATCAAATCCATTTGGGTTAGGGTGCACCCGTACAATGTGGGTGATGTAAATATTTAGATTGGTCTGGCCCTTTGTTGACCTACGGATGTTTTACCCACTTTGAATTAATTGTTTCCTTATAAATGGCATATCTTTTTGAATATTCCGAATTTAAAAAGACATTTCTTGGCTTTCTTTAAATTCGAACATTAAAAAGGTAATAGTTACAATTCACAAAATATTCCGTTTTGATATGGTATTAACTGATATTTTCTGATTTAAATCAGTCAAAGGGTTAATGGATATTAATTTGAAATATTTTGGATTTCCATATTTTCTTCCTCCACTTCCCTATAAATACCATGATATTCTTCAGTTTTAAATGACAACTCGAAAATCTTTTCTTCTCCTATAGTATTTTCGATGATAGGCAAAGTCAAGAGAATAGTTCGAGATCCCTACAGCCCATGCTACTGTTGAATATCATCTTGTTGTTGTATCCTGGGAGACTGACGCCCAACAAACTCAAGCACTTCAGAGTGGTCGAAATCTATCTTAAAGAAACTGCGTAGCTCCAGGCCTCAACACATTTCTACAGTTTTCTATTCGAACCGAGAGTTTGTTTCTCTTTATTCTAGTTTTCGATTATTTAATTTATTTAAATAATATTATTTTATTTTTATCGTCTCGGATTCTAACATATTCTACAACATTTTACACATGAGATCAAACTATCTATGTTGTAGGTACACATTTATAATTTGATATAAATATTTAAATATGCTCTCGTTCAAATTTGAGCTGACATTTAATAAATAAATTAATGACTAGATTAACAAAATGATATGCCAATATTTCTTTAGAGTATGTGGTTAAAAGTTCTCAATTGACGTCATCCTCTTCTCCTAAGTTACAATAATGATACTTTATAGATTTATTACTATTTATTTTGTATTATTATTACTTAATTTATTAACGATGACATCAATTTCATATTATAATTTTAAATTTCTAAAATTTAAGTTATAAAACCTTCTAATTATTTTTTTGGGTAAATTACTTGTGTAACCCCTAAACTATGAGGTCCGTCCTATTTTGACCGCTCAACTAAAAAAATAGACAAACACACCATCGAACTTTTAATTGGTCCAATTTTAAACACCAACCATTAAATTCTAACGGTGGAGGTGAAGGGGTCGTTAACAAAAAAATTATATAATTACACATTTAGTCCCTATTAGTTACATATTATATCAATTTGGTCATAATTTTAATTTAATTAAGTAGAATTAATCAACTAATTAGATGATAGCACATGTCATGACTTGATTGAATAAATTTATTATAATTTATTTTATTTTATTTAATATTTTTCACCCAATCAAACGGCAATAAGCATCACTTGATTGGCTGAAAAATTAACTAAATAAGAACCTCGGCATCAAACCTACAACCTGTGGGTTGAATTCCACCAACTCTACCACTAGACCAAGCCCTTCAATTGGCTTGGGTTTGCTAACTTTTTTATTTAAATCTCGTTTATCTGTTTTTTTTTCTTTGTAACTCCATGAAATTAAGGGTTCTTCAACGAAAACGGAAGCAACGACGCTGCGGTAGATTTGAAACTCGTCTCGTACTTTCTGGGGAGCGTGGCCATTGAAACTCCACCGCCAACGATCATAGTTTTGCCAGGCATGGTGGCAAATCCAGAACCAGCAAGATGTATAATAAGAAAGACAACATATATGATATTGGAAAGCTGCCTGGTGCATGAAACTTGCGTGGGTAGCAAGGATGGAGCTCGTTTCTTTTAGGATTTTTGGGATTCTTAGATATACATAATACTGTACAAAATTTTAAGATTTGTTTGTTGAAATTTTTTACTGGTGTTCGTTTCAATATTAAAAAGGATGCAGATGTATGTACACTTGATTTTAAATCAAGGCTAAACAAATCGATGCATCAAAACAAAAGCTGTCGACCCATAAGAACAACAAACAATGGGATGATGAAAATGGAGCTAGCTCTTCAATGAAACAATCCCTTCATTCCCTTGATTTCATGGATTTGCAAAAATAAGAGTAAATAAACAAGATTAAAATAAAAAACAAGTTTGCAAATCTAAGCCAATTGAAGTGATTTGCCTAGTGGTAGAGTTGGTGCAGCTCAACCCATAGGTTGTAGGTTTGATTCCTAAGGTTTTCATTTAGTTAATTTTTCACTCAATCAAGTGACACATGTCATCGTCTAATTGGATGAAAAAATATTAAATAAAATAAATTAAAAATAGATTAAATTTATCCAATCGGGTCATGACAATTGATTAATTTTATTTTATTAAATTAAAATTAAGACTAAATTGATATAATTGGTAATTAATATGAACCAAATGTGTAATTATACAAATTTTCGTTAACGGCCACGTCACCTCCTCCGTTATATTTTAATTGCTGGTGGCCAAAATAGGACCAATTAAAAAGTTTGGTGGTATGTTTATACATTTTTTTAGTCGGGTAGTCCAAATAGAACGAACCACATAATTGGATGGTCACAGAGTTTACCCAATTCTTTTTGAATATTTCTTATAGTTAAATCTTTAAAATATTATATTATATTAATAAAAAAGAAGAAATAAAATTTTAATGATATGATCCAATTTTTTTTAATTCATAATGTTAAACGGTTCACGTTAAATATATAAATATGAATGGATATTTTTGAATAGAAGCTGTTAGTCTTATTAAATGAGAAAATACTCAAAATATATAAATATGAATGGATATTTAATGATTAAATTAACGGTTAAGTTGATGAAATAAGATTAATGAACATAATTTAGAGAGGTTTTCTATAATTAATCCTTATTATAAATAGATATAAAATAATTTTTAGTATATGTTAATGAACATAATTAGAGAGGTTTCCTATAATTCTTTACTTGGCCTCTTGATTTTTTTATGTATATGTTATTAGTCCTTGAACTGAACTTGGATTTGTGATTTATTTTTAGTCCTTTTAGTCATGTGACACAGTCTTAGTGTGCCATATGACATAATCTCAAAGTGCGACATCATTGGAGGACTAAAAAAAAACCATCAAATTTAGAGACTGATGGGACTAAAAGAAGTTCAAGGATTAAGTTAGGAGAAAATGTGAAGTTCAAGGACTAAAATCTGATTTATTTTTTAATAGCAAAGATCACAAAACATGCACCTCTGCACAAAGATATCTCTTGTACACAGAATAATTAAGGCAAATTTTGTAATTCATCACTGAACTTTACTCTTAAACTTATTTTGATCATTGGAGTTACAAAACGTTCAATTTACTCATTGAAATTTAGACATTAAACGTTTTTTGTCATTGAAGTTTAGACATTGAACGTTTTTTTACTCCAGTGTTCACTGTCGTCGTCGTTCGATGCCAAATTTCACTAATCGCTTCATCTCGCCCCCATGAGTTTGAACCTGACCTTCATTTTTTCGAAAAGTTCTCCGAAGTCCACGAATCGGACAAAAATCTTTCAGTTTCTCTCTCGTCAATCTCCCTCTTTTGTTGTCGGATGGAGCTCGTTTCTCAGTATATTGCTTCCTTCGTGCCGATGAAGCTTTCTATAGTTCAAATCTAGAAGAAATTCCTCTGTTTTCCGATAAATGGACATCATCGAAAATTTAACGGAAGAGTGACCTAAATCATTCGATGTCTAAACTTCATTTAGTAAATTGAACATTTTGAAACTTCAGTGGCCAAAATAAGTTTGAGAGTAAAATTTAGTGATGATTTACGTAATTTACCATAATAATTAAATAATCACAATTTTTTTGATAAAAAATAATCACAAATTAAATTGATTAATAAACCAAAATTCTATAACACGAAATCTCTTGTAACACAGAATAATTAATTATAATTAATTTAGTTGACTTTTGTTAGTTAATGTGAAAATACTATTTATTTGGATACAAAATGGATTGACGTGAGATTATGAATTATAATTTGCATCTTATCCAATGACTGCGCACATATGGTAGTAGGGAAAAAAGAGAATACAATCACACAATACAAAGATAGTACTAGCAAAACAAAATTAATATACTATAAATTTATTAATGTAAAAATTAAAAAAAAATGTGTTTATATGATGAACATACCTTCTATTTTATTAAGGTTTTTTTTTTGGTGATGGAACATAGGTCTTCAATTACCTCAATAAAACGTATTCAAAAGATTGACGTGGTGCAAGGGCTTTCTAAACTCCCCTTAGAAATCTTCTTTTTTTGTGTCAATGTAACCAAAGACAGTCTTGTTCCATGCTTGGGCAGGTTTAGTAAAATTAGAAATAGCTGATGGAAACCAATTATCTTGGAAATTTGAGCCAGCCCTAAAAATAACGAAATTGAGCATTGCAGGAACTAGTATCAGAGTTGCCAACACTGAGCAAAAGGGGACGATGATCGGAAGGTGATAAACTATAGAATCTGGAAAAGCTTTAGTAGATAGAATTAGGACTAGTGTAAATAAAGTAGCTAAGGTAATCCGACAACAAACTGAAAGTGATTCAACATGAACTGAGTTATACCAACATATCCAATTGCCTCCCGAAAAACCATATGCTTCAATGTGATGAGAATTAGGGAAGCAAAAGGCTGCATCTGGCTCAACAAAACAAGCGATATCCGGCTTATAATCCCGTACATATTGTCAACGCCGCAACCCTCAACCTGAATTAGTCGAGCATTAGGATCAACACATGAGGTGTCCATATCTCGTTCATGGGGACAAGCATGAAACTCAGTATTCTCAGTTACAAAGGGCACTGGTTCGGTGTGCATGGGTTGCCTTCAACTGTCTGCTGTAATCGGGTTTCATCTACAGGCTCAGCAATGGCCGCATATCGTGATTTTTGGCTAGTATGGGAGAAGTATTTGCGGCAGGTCAGCACTGTAATGATTAATGTTACCACTTTCGTCAGTCGAGGAGTAACAGTGATACAATTAGACTAATTTAATGGTTAAATTGATGCCAGAAAAGAAGGGGTAAAATTGATAATTTGAGACTAGTACATGGGCAAAAATAGCCCTTTAAGGCAATTATAAATTGTCATATAAAAATTTATGTGTTAACATGATGTGACATAAATGATACTTTGATGATGAAATTAAAACATTCCAAAGTTTGAGGATCAATCTTAAATGAGAGTCATAATTCAGGGATGAAACTAGAATATTCAAAACTTTGGGGTTATAGTTTTGGAATGAAATTATAACAGTAGAAAATTAGGAATTAATTTAAAATGAGAATTATAGTTTAAGGATGTTTGGTGTAGTTAACTCTTAAATTAATTGAATATTTTCTTTTAAATAGGTTAATTTCAAGGACATCCTTAATCTATGACTCGAATCCTGAATTGGCCCAAACTCCCGATCTCAAATTTTTTTGTTGAACTCTTAAAGTATTAATATTGTTTCAATTGAATGGCTCCAATTCTTTTAATAACCAATTAGAAGATAACAAAAATTCTCTAACCTTTTTTGTGTCTTTATCTACCTCCAACACTAAAAAAATAAAGTCTATGCTCAAACCCTAATTTCTAAATCATAAACCCTTAATTTTAAAATTAATTTTTTACCTTAAACTTTAAACTCTAATCGTAAATTTCAATCCTATTTTTTAACAGAAGATATGATTATGCAATATTGATAGTTCACAAACTTAATTAGATCAGAAATAACCCTTTAAAAATGGCTCCAAAATCCATGCAAATATCATTAGTTTCATAACCAATAATAGTAAGAAGGGAATTAAAAAAAACAAAAGGGAAATATTGATGATTCTTGTAAACCAAATAACACTCCAATTTTCTACATTAGAGGGCTATTGAGAAGTCCATGCAAAGATGAACTGAATCCACCCCAGCTTTCTCTTCCCGAGTCAAGATCAGCCATGTTGTAACCCCCATGGTCACCACTGAGTTGCCACGGCAAATTCCATAACATGGACCGATCCTCACCTTGTCTACTATTATTACAAAACTCTTGTTTCATAGCGACCGTCACGTCCGATGTCGTCGGCATTGCAGCATTGTTGATAATCTCTCCATTGTGGCCGTCGTTGTTGATGTTATACGGAAACATCGTCGTCATGTCACCGCTAACACCGGTCACGGTTCCACCGCCGTTGTCGGCCTCCCCGAAGCTCGCGTAGTTATAGAAGCTCGGAAAATTGTTCTCGTTCCCGACGAAGGTGAGGCCCCTAGGGTTTCCGAGCATGGAAAGTTCATTAGTATCAAACCCTAAGTTAACATTGCCTTGTTTTTGGAGCCTAGCAAAGGCTAAGCTAAGGTCGTTTGTATCGTAACTCAAAGGTGGGAGGGTGGAGTTGTTGGGTGTTAGCGGCTGATCTTGGGTCCTTTTCGACGATGTCGATCTTCGGTTTTTCCGACAGCCGCCGCCGACCGGGACGTTCCTCAGCGTGCCACCTTTGGTCCAATATCTCCTACATGACTTGCAGAAATACCTTGGCTGAGACAGGCTGTAGTTGTTGTAATAACAGAACTTGGTGTTGGTCGAATCACATCTTGGACAGTTGAGAGCTTGGTCTGGCTGTGGTCTTGGTTTCCTCTCCTGTTGTTCGTTTCCTTTTGCGGTAACCACCATGTTCACTATTGAAGAATTAGGCATCTCCTGAAAATTCGAGTCTCGTTAGCACCGCCACGAGTACCAAAATTCGAATCTCACCAACAGTTCTATCCGGTCAGTAATCTGCCAGTATCACTCTTAATCTTGTACGAGACCGATGACAAATTCTAACCAGGAAATATACATTTAAAATTTGTTTATGATATGCATATTAGGTAAAAGGATGGAAATTTGGTATCAATAAATAGGGAAATTTTAGAGGGTTTAATTCAAGAATCCCTTTATTTTTACAAATAAATAATGGGTTTTTAAGTTGTTTAATTAAACAAAAAGGACTTATCAAACAATCTAAAAACCAAATCAGAAGAACCATGACAAAAGAAACATGCAAACACGTAAAATTAGAGCACCACAGGAGCTGCAGGAACTTGTAACAGTCACACACACATATATATATACCTGATATTGTCTGCTTGAAGGATCCATCCATACAACAAACAAGAACCCAACACACTGCTACAAGAATTCCAACTTGTCTTTTTATTTAATTTTGTTCTTCCGACAAGAACAGAAGCTCTAGCAGAAGAAGAAGAAGATAAGACAAGGTTTTGTGTTCTGTAATAACTCAGAATCATGCAAAACAAAGTGAAGTGAAGAGAAAATAAGGGCACCCCCTTCCCCCTTTTTATATATAAAGCAAAATTATATTATATGTATGTATGTATAATATGGGTATGTATGTATGTATGATTGTGATTGTGATTGGCTTGCACGCAGAGAAAGCTTCCATAACTTATTTATCTGCAAAAGAAGGGAAAAACATAAGCTTAGCTTTTGTTTCTGGTTGTTTCTTTTTTGTTGCGTTTGTGGGGCCTACCTTTTTTTTCTTGGATGCAACTAAGAAATTATTACATAGTTTCGGTTTACCATATAATTAATGGTCCTATTTAATAAGATTTATTCATTTAATGACATGTACAAATGAGGTAAAAATTCATCTTAAAAAAATGAAATGAAGAATTATTATTAGATGAGACCATGAATGACATGGTGAACAAAGTCCATCTAATAATTTTTTTCTATACAACTATACACTGTGGGGTCCAGCTGAAGATGGAGGATGGGGTGGGACCCCAATGTCCACCACCACCCCCATCGCCACCGTACGTCACCATCACAGGCTTGTGGGGTCCACCAGCGGATGCATGCAGCACAGACACAGAGGATCGTCCATCCGGTACCTTCGGTCCTCTCACTCTAAAACATGAAAACGGTAGGCGTGGGCCTCGTGTTCCGAAAGCATTCACGACAAAAACCCCAACATTGTTCTTCTCCTTTCGGTAAAACTACCATTACGTATTTCTATAGTTTATGCTTTTTTCTCGGTATTTTTATTTATATTCAAATATTAAAAATTTATGTTTAAAGTTTAGTGTTAAGGTTTAATATTAGAGTTTTGAAAATTTGAGGTAAGGTATTTTTAAGGTTTAGGGCTTAAAATTTACTTTTTAGTGTTGGGGCATAAAAAGTAACACTGAAAAAGGTAGGAGATTTTTTTCGTTTGTATTATGTTCATAACTTTATTTAAAATAGTATAAAGGTTTGCTTGTTTAAGAAAAAAAGAGTTGTTTTTAATAACTTTAAAATATAAATCTTACAAAATAAATTTTGTACCGTTTGGTGTGAATATGTGATTACAAGATAGTATTTACCTATTAATTTTAACATTTTAATAATATACACATGTCGTGTAGACAAACTTCTCTAATATGGGTCACCTAAGAATAACAACACACCCTTAATTATAATTATTAAGACTTAATGATAATTTTTTAGAAAATTAGGGTCTAATTGAAATTTTAAAAAACAAAACTTTTAGGGTCTTAATTAAAATTTTTAAAACTTTTAGGGGATTAATGGGAAATTCATAAAACTGTGGGTCCATTACGTTCTATTATTGGGCATATTTTAAAATATGATGTGATATTTTTTTTGTTGCCCTTTCGATTTTTAAGACTTTGTCCTAATTCATCCGGATCGATCCATGTTACACACCTAGTTTTAGTGGGTAAGTCTCCCAGAGACGACAAAAAATTAAGATTTAAAATGACTTTCCTTGAAAAGTTCGAAGACCAAAAATGTCATGTTTTTTTATATTTTTAATTATATAATGTCTAGTTCGTATTTTTGTATCGTGTTCGATATAAATTGAGTTTAATGTAATATTTTAGTATTTTTATTGTGAGCGCATGAAACATGCATATGAAGATGATGGAAGATATTCCCGTCATTGTCCACAATCAATGTATTTACATGTCCCTATACCATTATAATTTCACACCACCCAAACCAGTCATGGACCGGATTTTTTCACAAATATCCAAACTAATTTAAAACTTCTATTATTAAAAAATGTTAAGATATTTTATTATTAACAAACCGTGATTTTACAATTTAAATCAAAACGATTCGAATTTAAAATGTATATCAGAAACCGACCGAATAGGATTCGAATAGTCGGTCCAAATCTTGGACATGTTTATGTGTTTGTTATTTTTCGGTACATGGATTGGTATATAGGTGTAAGGTATTGGTTAACATCATTTTAGAAACGCTAATGTATTGGTTGAGATTAATTTCAAAAGATGTTTAATTATAATATATTATAGTAAAATGAATTATTTAATGAATTTACTATTACATATTTTAATTAATTAATGAAGTTTAGTTATCACTTTAATGAATATTCAAGTTAAGATTTATCTTATCTTAAAAGGGCATATTTGTTCGACCAAAAATTATATACACATTATTTCCCTTTCATTTAAAGTTGTTTTCATAAAAAAATTAATAAGTCTATCAATTTAATTTAATATCGTTATTAATATAATATATAAAATAGCATAAGATTAAGTGTGTTTAATGTTTAATAACTTTCAATTTATTGTAGAAACAAGTGGGAATAGTCTAAACATTCAAATTAAAATGGATAATGAGAGTATTTCATGTGACTTGTTAAATTTAACCGTTTGATAAAAAAAATAAGAGTTTTTTAATTTTTTATTTAAAAAAATGATTTATTTATTAAATTAAAGCATGATTGGTTATCAACCACCTTAATTAACCAAATAAGATAACCCCGTGAGAAATAAAAATCTTAATTTGTGGTTATAAATGTTGAATAAAAAGCTTATAAAAGTTGGATGAAATATGAAGTTTTTTTATTTGGACTCAATTTAGATCTAATTTCCATTACTTTGGTTGAATTATTCGTACTTTAGTGCCGGAATTCAACATTATTCAATGAAGTAACCGTTTTAAAAAATTAAATTTAAAAACAATAATACAATTTATATTTTTTGAGGGTTAAAAACAATTTTACCATAAATGTTTAAAATTTTAATATTTTATGAAAATCTTGACCCACTAGTCTTTTTTGTTTTTCGCTTATGTCGTAATCACGTATTTATAATACATTATTACGATAATTAAACCTTTGATTAATTAACATCTTTTTTGAAAAAAAATATTATCAACAACTATGTTTATATATACAAGTTGGTCCACGACAACATTATTTCAAAGTGTTGGGTCAAAATAATTATACAGTGAAATATCGGTTCATAAATTGCCACGTTTGTTTAGCTCAAATCATACAACCCAAATGCATTTTGTATGAATCTTTCCCTTTTACATTTATTAATCTATTTTGCATAATAAATGTGTAGTTGAAAACATGGACGCAATTAAGATAATTCAAAATGATATTGATCCATTAAGTGTTTAATTTTAAAAATTAGAGGGGTAAAAACTTAGTTTAACTTAAATTTAAACTAACATAAATCTAAAGTGTCATTAGAACATAACTCTTGGAGGGGTTAGAGCAGGGACGAAATCAGAATTTGGGGTGAGGACAAAACATAAATGTTAAAAGGCGGGGCAAATTCAAAATTAATTTTTTTTTAAATAAAGATAAAAGAATTTCAGGCATGGGGCAAGAGCCTCTTCCAATACTAACGTGGTTTCGTCCATGGGTAAGAGCTTAGAGGCTCTTTCACTCTCCACGTGCCTTCATCCCTGATTGAGAAGAACCTGACATAGTGTAAGAATGTAGGGGGTTAATACGGGTTATTGGCCCCTAAAATGATAAAATTAAATATAAATTATTTTAAAATATCAGTATCATACGTGATAAAATTCTAAATTGATCCTCTAGAATAATATAAAATGATTTAGTCCTTGTAAAATTATTCTATAATATAGTATTAATATTATATTTTAACTCTTAAAAAATTATAATTCGTCTAATTTGTAATGTTGTGCTTGGACTTGGGTAAGCGTCGAGTTATTATAAAACTTGACGATACGAGGTTGTACATTTGTTGTAGGATACCTTGTATTTGGAGAGGTCTTTTACAATTTACATCATGTGTTTGGATATTATGTTTATCATAAAAGTAATAAATTGGCTTGAAATTTACCTTTTAGCTATCACATTTTCACAAAAGATGAGTTTACCACACTCGACGAGCACTGTTGAATGCCCTTAAATTAATTAATAAAGATTAAAAATCTAAATGACTCAACATATAATTATAAATTATTTAAATATATAATTATAAATTATTTTAAATAAATTTTTAATTAAATTATTTTCTATGTATATAATATTTTTAATATTTTTTAAAAATAATTAGATCAAATACCAACCTTAGTCAATTTAAAAAATAAAAAACCCAAAACCTTAAATCATAAACTCTAAACCCTAAACATTAAACCCAAAACCCTTGACCATAAACCATAAACCTAAAACCCTAAACTCAAAACACTAAACCATAAACACTAAACTATAAATTTAAATATTGGGTTTAGGCTTTAGGCTTGGTATTTGATCCAATTATTTTAAAAAAAATATTAACAAAAATTATATATGGAAAATAATTTAATTAATATTTTATTTTAAATAATTTATAATTATATGTTTAGTCATTGAGATTTTTAATTTTTATTAATTAATTTAATGGTGTTTAGCGATGCTCGTCGAGCGTTGTAAAACTTTTCTTTCACAAATTATCAAATATGATTTTATCTCCCTTTTTTTTCTTTTTAATAGTTCAAAGGTGATTATAAGGTAGTATCTATTCATACATATTCTTAATCTTTTTGACAATGTGCATACAATTTATAAATATAGCGATTAAATTAAATTAATATAATTTTATCTCTTTCGAATACTGATTGTAATGATCAGGACATAAACTATGCCCCAATTAAATATTTATTTCTTCAATAGAAAAAAAAAAGAAAACCAAAGCATGCAAAAGAGATTACATAAGGAAATGAATGATTAAAAGATGAATTTTATATCCTAAAAGAAATCCATAACAAAAGAAGTGAAGCTTGTCATCCACTTGCAATCCATGAAAATGATAATGATTCAGTCAATCCAACAAATTAATATTAAATTAATTAAAAATGGCTAATATCTTGTTTAGCCTATTTTATTGTTGTTGTTGTTTATGGACCAAGATTTTTGGACCGGCGAGAAAATCAAGGTTATCAACCAAAGTTCCAACATGTCATGTATCATATGTCAGAAACCATAAACAATAATTAAACAAAATGATGATTGATGATGATCCCCACATCTCTGGTCATAATCTTTGTGGATCCTATGAAAAATCCCATACCATAATTTAAAAAGAATGAAGTACAAATACGAGAATGAGAAATGTTATTTTGATTATTAAGCGTGACGGAGTTAGGAATTAAGATTAAGAGATCTATAATTAAGATTAAGAGACGTATAATTAAATATTAAGTTCAAGTGGTGAATAGTTTGGTATTAATTAAGCAGGTTTCGAGTTCGAGGTATTGTGTGTAGAAACTTCTCGCTATGAGACTCACCCATCAAAACTAAGTGTATGACGTGAGTCGGCCCAGATTAGTCAGGACAAAGCCTTAAAGAACCAGAAAGACAACAAAAAAAGATTCAAATAGGTAAAACTTCCATTATACTTTATAGTAAAAAAATGTCATAATGTCAAAAAATGTTTATAATATTTGTCTGAATAATCACTTTGGCCCCTATTTTTTGAAGCAATTTGACCCTCAGTGTTTCATTTTAGGTCAAAATGACCAATCCGTGAATAAAAACTGTTAGTCAACTGACGATAAATAACTTGAAATGACTTGACAGAATGACACATAAAAAAAATAGTTTATATTTTATATAATTTTATAAAATTAATTTTTGACTGATGCGTCATTTTGTAAAGCCAACATATTTGTCTATATAACACTACTATCGCAGCGTGCACTGCCATGTAGGTTTGTCACGACATTTTAAGTCATTTATCGATAGTTGACTAATAATTTTCATTCACAAAAGGGTCATTTTAACTCAAAATGAATCATTGAGAGTCAAATTGCTTAAAAAAATAAGAGCCAAAATGACTATTCAGACAAACCTAACCATTTTTTTGGCATTATGCATAAAAAAAATCGTGGACCACAGCTCCAAGCCAAGTTTTGCATCTCTCCGACTGTCCTTACTTATGAGTATTATTTTATATATTGTCGGTTTAAAAATGCTCAAACATACTTATTTGAACTCTAAAATTTAAATATTAAATCGTTAATTTTAGTATTTAAATATTAATCTTAAATTTTAAATTAGCATACTCTAAACTAGATCCCTAACTTCTAAACTAGATATATTTTTGTAAACAAAAATTTACGTTGACAATTTATCAAATAATTTTTATTTGTTTATATGTATAATCTACTCCCTTTTTAGTACAGAGTTGGTTGTATGTATTTGATCAAGTTTTTAAACTTTTTTTAAATCGTCCGTTTAATTAGTTCGATTCTTGTTTTTACATATTAATTTTTTGTCTTGACCTTCTGACTTTATTTTTCCTAAAAAATGGTTTTATTAGTGTTCCTTTAGTATTTATTTGATAATTTTTCAAAGTAAATATTTTAACTGAAATAGTTACAGTGTTAATTACTCGGACCGACAAATGATGTTATAGAAGTAAAATATTAAATATAGATCAAATTACAATATGGAAATCAAAATAGAAATATAAATAAGTATAGGGGCTAAAGTTGAAATTACAAATTTAAAGCACACTTTGATTCAAATGTGGTGGGGTTGTGGTCCTCGTGGGAACTATACGGTGAGACCAAGTGGATAATTGTTGTATGAAATCAATCAAGTTAGTTGACTGGTCAAAGTTATGACAGTCAAAGAACTCATAAATATTATATAAAAAAAGGAAGAAAAGTGAAAGTTGAATGGAAAACCGTGCCCTATTGATAGCATCTTCAGTTACGAATTCCCACTCCAAAGAATCTCTATGACTAAATTCAAATTTATTGTCATTTTATTTAGAGTTGTCGGTCCATCTGTTTGTGTATTGTAATGGTTATTTTTTTTCTTTTAATTTTTTAAAGTTTTATCTTGATTAATTTAGATCATTTATGTTGTACACTTAATTTTAATAGTGAGTATTTCATCAAAAAAATTTACGTACATAAAGCTTCGAACTCAAAATTTATGTAAGTGATACCAAGCGGTTTATCACTTTAGTCCATAGGAATGAGAGGTTTGATCAGTTTGGCTAAGAAAAACAAAAATAATAAAGAAAGAAAAGCCATTCTAATCAAATCAACTTATGTTAGGTCGATTAATTTGGTTAAAATAAATTATTTATTATATTTTTAAAATACAATAAATTAAATATATATAAGGTTATATATATTACTCGATTCAATTATAAAAATTCATAACTAATAATCGATTAACTTATTTTAATCCCTTACGAAATCGAATTAATCCATATAATCAAACTAATTTAACCCATTGGACTCACTTTTGATCACCCCTAATTTGAATTCAAAAAATAAAAGAAAGAAAAGGACAGGACAGAAGGGGAGATGGGGATAGAATTTTCATAGTGGTAAGGCCAAACACGTGGCGGGCTTAATGTAAGGAAGAGACAAAAATATATTTCAGATTACGATAGAGAAAAAGCAACCGTAACAAAAAACAAGAACAGCATCATTATCGAACAACCCATTGTTTCACCGGTATAAAGACAAAACTAACACCATTACATCCTAATATTACAAAACTAACATCCAAAATTCTATATTTTTCAGGCTAGCACCGTTACAGTAAATTCACGATAAAAGCACGGCGAGTTTGAATAAAATATTATTTTTTCATTTTTTTTGTATTTTAACTTAACTAATTATATTAACAGATAATTAGTAAATCTTAATTAAAACTCATCGTGTATGTAGGGCGAGTTTCTATTAAATTTTTTAAAATTAAACTTTTTTATTAAAGGACGAAAATGGAAAAAATTAAACTCGCCTAGCATGCACGACTAGTTTTAATTAAGATTTTCTAATCATCAGTTAATACGATTAATTAAGTTAAAACACGAAAAAATTGAAAATTTTAAAACTTGTCGTGGTTTTACGAAAAGCTTTAAAAACATTTTGAAAAAAATATTTTTTATTTAAACTCGCTGTTCTTCTACGACGAATTTACTGTAACGGTATTAGTCTAGTAAATATAAAATTTTGGTCCCTAATTCGATAAAAATAGGACCTATTGGTCCTAGATTTATCTTTTAAGCCTTATTCCACCACCCTTTTTCACTCCAGTCTCTAACAACCCTAAACCCATCCTCGCCATCAACCATGGCATAATCATTATGTTTTTATTACATTATTATGCCTAATAATTAATGGGAAATTATGTAATGCACTGGACGACCTTTAGTTTTCACAAACAGGTTTTATTTTAAGGTTTGAGATTAGTTTAGGGTTTAAGGTTCTAATTTATGGTTATAGGTTTAGGGTTTATGATTTAAAACTTTAGAAGTAGAGATATTAAAATTTAAAGCTTAAATAGGCATATGTCATGTCTTAAAGAGGCGAGAGACATTAATCTCATATCGGAAAAAAAAAAGAAGTCTTAGAATATAAATAATGTAGCACTACACATACTATTAGACATATCTTTTGAGAAGAGGGTAATGTACCTGTGACATATGGGATCAAGTGATCAAGGATGTTCATGTTATCCTCACCTTGTATGGGTTCAAATTCTAAAGAATGTAATGCTTCTCTACTTAATAAAAAAATCTTTAAATACTAACGATTTATACTTTAATTTAACATGACTCAATTCTTTCACTTCTATGATGTTTTTGGTTAAGTCTTAAATTATTTTGATTTAAATGGTGCTATGAGTTTATTTTATTGTAAAAACATCCCTCCCAACTCACAAATGTAAAGCCAAAACAATGAAAAAATAGAAGGGCTAGAACTGAATTATAATCTTTCAGTTGGACCCTAGCTACGCCCTTGTCAACTCATCATGCTACTCAAATAAATTTTAAAGTTAATTGTATCACACGTCCTCAAACTATGATTCTCATTTTAAATTAGTCTCAGACTTTTAAATATTCAAGTTTCATCCTTAAGCTAGGGTCTCAATCTAAATTAATCTCAAAACTTCTGAACATTCCAATTTCATCTCCAAACTATAACTCTCATTCTAAATTGGTCCCTAAATTTTGTTCGTTATAATTTCATCATCAAATTATCAGTATATGCTAATCATATCACATTCTAATAAAATAGTTATAAAAAATATTAATTGTCATGTAAAAACTGATGTGTATCGTGTAATAATATGATATGGTATAAATGATAATTTAGGAGTGAAATTGGAACGTTCAAAAGTTCGAAGTCCAATTTACAATAAGAGCCATAATTTGATAATGAAATCTAAAGATTAAAAAATTCATTGACCAATTTAGAATTAGAATCACAATTTGAAAACATATAGTGCAATTAACTCGAATAAAATTTATAGTAAAAATCCACACAATTGTATTATAATATGGATAATCATTTGATACACTGTCGGTGAAAATTTTTAATTTCTACAAGCGCTTTAGTTTTCGGGTTTAGGGACTCAGTTTAAGTAAAGCGTATCTAAACCCTAAATCCTAACCCTAATGCATTATTATCCTATACATTGGTGGTGAAAAATAAAGTTTTCACAAATAGGGTTATTTAAGGGTTTAAGGTTTTAGTTTAGGATTTAGAGGTTAGAGGTTTAAATTGTAGGGTTTAGAATTTAAGATTTATGGTTATAATGTAAGGTTCAGGGCTTGTGATTAGTTTCTTAGAGTTTTAAGGTTAGAAATTCACATTTTAAATTTAGGCTTAAAATAGACATACTTGTATAATTTTTTTACACTGACAGTATATTAAATATTAATCTTTTATATAAATTCATATATATATATATATATATATATATATATATATATCATAAAAGAGAATCACGCGAGGCACGAGAGTATAGTGGACGGTGGCGGGAACACGATGACGTCACGACAATGGTTAGTAACGGGCTTTGATTTTGTCCTTGTTCACGGGTAATGACAGAAGACCCCGTAACAGAATTGCGAAACAGACAACCGTTATCAAATACTTGGTATCGTACGCTGTTCTAACACTCCATCAAATAACAAAACTAATATCCCTACTCAGTATTCGGTAACGTATGTAGTACGTGAGTTATTTTGTTTCCTTTCCAAAGCATGACAAGTACATGCGCATACTTCTGCTTCTGATTGTTGATTCAATCCAATAATAAGATTTTTTACAAGATTTTTTTGATATAACGAGTTAGATCGCAAAATCATAGAAAAAATGAGTTATTTAAGTTAAAAATAAAAAAATGAGCCAGGCCGGGTACTAATCGGGCCGGTCGTGGAAATTGGAAATAAAAAAGTCCCTTTTGAGCGAAATCAAAGCGATATTCTTTCTTTTTTTTATTTGAGTTGAGATATTTCTTTCTTTAGATCCCTTGTTTTATTTAAGAATATAAATGATATAGAATATAAATGAAATGGAATTACTGATAAAAGTTCTATATAGCTATATAAAAGTTGGATATATCTATATTCTATATAATCAATCTATATCTATATAATAATAAATTTAGAATCTATCTATTTATAGATTAATAATACTCTCTATAAATAAATAATAATCTATATAACTTATATAACAAAGTCAAAAAATAACCTATAACCTATATAACAAAGTCAAAAAGGACTTTTTTCAAGCATTTCTTTTTGCGTGCTGTAACATAGTAATTATCTTTACTCAATTAGGAGAGATGGCTGAGTGGACTAAAGCGTTGTAAACTTTTTAACGCGAACACCATTTTCGAGCATACATTACAAATTAGTAAAACGAGATATCATAGAAAGATGATAAAAAATGCTTAAGTTAGTTGAATTGACGAGTACTATTTTATTAATTAAACTTTATTTAAAAATTTTGTGAGTTGAGTTGTTCGAGTTTTTGTTCAGATTTAATTATAAAATATTTATAATATTATGTTACTGATTAGTTCAAATTAAAACAATTTTTATAATCATATACGATATCTATACATTTATTCATATTTTTCACAAGTATGAGTAAGATTAATACTGTAATTTTATAGATCAAATATCATCTAAAATTATATAATATATTTAAAATTCTATTTTTAAAGAAGATATTTTAAGAGGAAAATATTGATGTAGTATAAAGGAGTTAAGGAATTTGTGGAAATAGAATTTGCAAAGAGCTGCGGACATAGGACTAAATTGAATAAAATACAAAGTTGATAGACTAAATTGCAGAAAAAGATGTTCATTCAAATTTTCCAATTATACGAGTTATTCAAGTCATATATTATCATTCAATTTTTATTTATTTTTTTCGAGTTAAGTCGAGTTTATAAAATTCTAGTTAAGTAGAATCAAATTTACAAAATTTGAATCAAGCCAAAATAATTTTTTAATCGAGCCGAATTTCATTCATCCCCATCCTAAACAAACATTGTGTCTTTGGCCCTAAAATTTATAACTTAGTTCTAATCCCAAATTTTCAAAATGACCTGTGTTACTTAAGTCATCGTTGACGATAAGCCACAAGTTCAAGCCTCAATGTCATCTTTTTCTTACCATTGGCCTTGATAAAAACTACCCCTCTTCTATCTATAACCTACAAGGAAGTTCACACAGAAAATGGTCCGGTCCAATTTTATTTTTTAGTATAATGTCTAAATGACCCATATATTTTTGTCTATAAGTCAAAGGGTAAAACACACTTAAGCTCGTTGGAACTCTCGTCCTATTATATGTTGCATTAATAATAATATCAATTAAATTAAGACTTAATTAACTAATCAGACTCGGTTCGATCACATTGATGTTGTAGATCCAAAGGTGATCCTCGTGAGCAATAAAGATGGATAGGACGTAAGGTTAGCAACATAGCATGGCGGTGTCACCCATGCTAAGCTAAACTAAGGTAATTAGTGTGGGCGCAATGTTTTGCCCAAAAGTCATACGCAAATTGATACATTGTCGGCATTTTGGCCCAAATACTTGGGAGAGGAGGGGAGTCCCCTCTCCCTTCAAATTCACCACTCCTAACATTCAAAGTACCTACACTAAGTTCTTGGGGAAAAGAAAATTGGTCAAGTAAATTCATTTTGATTCCAGTCAATTTAGGAGTAAAGTAATACTTAGGCTTTGTTTTTGGCTGCTAGGGTAAACGACCGTTGGGGGAAGAACGCCATATAATACCCTGATCATGATCCGAATCCGAAATACTACATTCGGGTCACTCAAAATCGACCCATCAAAATTTTCATTTAAAACTATAAGTTTAGCCATCATTTAAAAACAATAGACATCCATAAATCCATAAAGTTAAATAAACATTATAATTAAGTATACAAATTGGGTTTAAAACACCGTATAACAAAATAACGTTTCAATAGAGTTTACATACTCAATAACCCGTAAGGTCCTATGAATACATAAGCCCAAAACTAAATACTAAGCATTGTACTCTGAAGCAAAGTGATGTTGGGAAATCTCTTCTTAATGTGCTATTCGGCCACGAACCACCTACTAACCTATGAACGAAAATAACGATTCTGAACGCTAAGCTTACAAAGCTCAATGGTACATTTCTACTCTACCATAATTCGTGATTATCATAAAATAAACATACAAGACAGTATAATTTAGAGAGCATAGATAAAGCTTTTCTATCTATGAGTTATTATCTAGCCTACACTGGCTAGAGTTCTTAGATCACCTATCACAAAGGCATCATTAAGTCTACAATAAGTCTTACATGTTTCCACAAAGCTTAGCCATACTCGAGGTCACATAGCCTATCAAGTTACTCGAGCTCACACTGCCCATCGAGTTAAAACATACTGTACCCTGATCACTCAGCCATCGGGTACATAAGCTATCATCTATAGCATCCGCACAACATACATACATACATAATCATCCACATAATGGCCAACAAAGCACTACTTTACTTGTGATCACACAACCGTTGGGTGTTCACATACCCGTCGGGTCAAATAGACCATACCATAGCCACGAATACATCATAGACATACTTGGATCACATTAGCCATAAGTAGTCTTTACTTGAGGTCACTCAGCCTATCAGGTTACTTGATCTCACTCAGCCTATCGAGTTTGTTACCTTATTCGAATCACCACAACCACAGATAGGTTTCTAACCGCACCTAGATCACTCAGCTCGTGGGTACGTCAGATGTACTTGTTCACAAAGCCTAAAACACACATCCCCGTATATAGGTACCGTAGTATTGATTCTAGGACATCATGATTCCTTTACCACAATTATAAGATCATGGTAAGTGGCGCCAAGAGGTAAGTGTCGCCAAGCCAAATAATCAAACAAATGCCCCAAGGTATAACGCTAAACATCACGGTTATCTCGATTAAACACTTATCAAGTTATTACACGTTATTCTCATCTATAAGGGTTAAACTCTTGGTTTCTCAATTTTACAATTTATTTTACTTCCTTAGAAGCCCATTGGACCATATACCTCGAATTATAGGCCTCATGAACTCAAAACGCATTTTTGGGCATATTGCCTAGCGGGTACCGATACCCACGTAAGAGTATCAATACACTCATGTGGGTATCGATACTCGCTTATGTGTACTGATACTCGGCTTTGTATGTTAAAGGGGTTTAACTAAAACCTTGTATCGATATATGAGGCTGTGTACCGATACTCCATAAGTACCGATACGCCCCCAAGCGTACTAATACCCGATTTTGCTACTAGAATTCTTGTAAAACAGAGGGTATCAATACGACCCTAGCCCGTACCGATACGCCTTTCAAGAATTGTATGTGTTCATTCTCAAAACACAGGGTATCGATACCGGCTCCCCGTGTATCAATACCGAAGCCCAGAAATGACTTTAAAGGCTTGGAAAATCACATCCCAAGCCCTCAAAATGAAACCTTTAACCCATTAACTCGATCCTACATATTATGAAAGTTAATTAGGGTGGTTTACTACCATTTTTACACGTTACTAACAACTAATTCGGATTTCACCATTAATAAGGCTCTAAGCTACCAAACACCCAACTTAGCAACAATAAACCACAACATCAAGCAAGACAATCATTTTATGATCTTCAAGATGAGTAGGAGTTAGAGATGTACTGACCTTTTAGCAAGAAACCCGAAACCAAGCTCACCCACCTAATTCCCCAACTTCTTCTCTTGGCTTTTGAATAACCCCCAAAATTACTTCCTTTTCACCATAACACATGAAAATCGTATCAATACTTGAACCCAAGATTTATCAAAAATTTACTACGAAATTACAACCTTTAAAACAAAAAGAAAACTTTCTATAAGCCTTGAACCCAAAAACCCAAAAGATGGCATCTTACCTTTTCACCACAATATTATATTTTTATGAAGCTCTTGGAATGGTGACCAATATTGCCTTCAACCATGAATCCCGAAATGGAGCTTAGCTAGACAAAGATTTGGTTTTTAGAGATGAAAACCCATTTTGAAAAAAAAAGAAAATGGTGTTTGGAAGGGAAGAAAGAGATAAAGATGAGAGAGTGAGGTAAGCTTGTCTCCCCTCTCCCATGTGAAGACAACCGTATAATAAAGGGTGGGCACCCTTTATTTTAAAAAGGGAAATAATCACCACATAAAACCTCACACTTTCACATTTTTTCACAAAATGGTCACCTTCCAAGCCCACGTAGCCAAATTCTTATCCAAAAAGGCACAAACATGGCCCAATGGGTCCAATCATCCATTCCAATATGATGGTCCATAACTGGGTCAATTAAGGGTGTGCATTCGGTTAATTCAGTTAACCAACCGAACCGAATTACCCAAAATCCATTAACTAATTTTATTTTCTTTTTAACCATTAACCGAAAAAAAAAATTTCAAATTTTTTTAATCGAACCAAAAAAAATTCAATTAATTCCGTCAGTTTCTGAATTAACAGAAATTTGTTATAAAATTTTGGGTAAATTACACAATTGGTCACTAAATTATGCTAAAATGATCTTTTTTGTCACTAAACTTTCATTTTATGGTAATTTGATAAAAGTTTAATGACCAAAAATAAATAAATGTAATATATATAATATTTAATATATAATAACTTCAGTTAATTCAGTTAATTCGGTTAATTAATCGATTTCGAACCGAATTAACCGTAACTGAATTTCCCAAAAAAATTAACTGTTAACCGAACCTATCTAAAATTAACCGAAAAAAATTCAGTTTGGTCGGTTAATTCGGTTAAAACCGAATAATGCACACCCCTAGGGTCAATGCCCAAATGTTGACTCAAAAATTCGGGTCGTGTGGAAAATCTAGTTGTGGACAAACGACTGTTTAAACGAACAATATGGTGGGCAAACGCCCGTTAGGTGCGTAATTGGCACCTGTTTGGTACCAAAAAGACGACGACAACGGGCGTTGAGTGAAAAAACTCAACCAAAAACAAAGCCTTAGTCATGGATAGTTTTTCAATTTGATCCCTCGTTAATCTTTAAACTTGGTAATGTTTTTCAACTTGGTTCCTCATTTTTTTAGTCTCAAACTTAGCAACCTTTTTCAACTTAGCATTGATTTTGAAAAATGTTTTTGGGATCAAAAGCACTTTTGGAGTCAAAAGGCAGAAGCAATGCTAAACATACAACTTTTGGAGGAAAAACTGTATTTGAAATGTGTTTTTTAACCTAAACGCAAAAGCTGAGATTTCTAGCTTATGCATAATTTGTTTTATAATTTTTTAGTCACAAACTTAGCAACTTTTTCAACTTAGCAGCGTTTTTTGAAAATTGTTTTTGGGGCCAGAATGCATAAACAATGCTAAACATGTAACTTTTAGAGGAAAAACTGCGTTTGAAAAGTACTTTTTAACCCAAACATAAAAATTGAAATTTTTAGCTTTTGCGATTGGAACGATGCTTTTGGGAGTCAAATTACATTTTAACTTTATTTGTTATCTTATGATGTGTTTATTTTATAGTTTATAAACTTATAATTTTTTACCAAGACAAAATTATATGATTAATAATTGTTTATTAATCTAAAAATTGTATATTTCTTATATTATACGATTAATAACTATTTTAAATTATATATTTTTGTATAATGCGTGTAATTGTTAAAATAATATTTATTAATTAATAAAAAAATATTTTTTATATTTTTATCATGATTTAGTTTGATATATTTCTTATATTATAACATTAAAGAATTTATATATTATTAAATATATATTTTTTGACTTACAATATCATGTCTAAAATGATCATCTATCTTCTCAAATGTACTTGTTGATAACAATATTAAACACTTAAATCTCAAACCAAAAAGCCCTAAAATACTTCTCAAAGGCACTTTTTCACCACACATTCAAAAGCAATGCTAAACTAGAAAGTTGGACTCCGATAAAGACTAAAATGTGTAACATAATGTATTTATAGATCGAGTTAGAAAAAAATCATCAAGTTTCAAGACTAACATGGATCAAAGGAGAAAAGCAAAACTTATTGAATCTTAATTCAATTGGCATCGTTACTGTAACACTTAAAAGTCGTGAATTTAAATATACTTAAACACACGATTATCTCTAATTTAAAATTATAACATAAACCCATATATATATATATATAATACAAACAAAGAGAGAGAGTTGGGGATTTTACCATAGCTATGAAGTTGGGTTGTCACAAATAGGCTGGACCACAAGCACTCAAGAATTTGGTATTAACAGACCATCAAAGTATTAAATCAAGCAGGTGGTTGGTTCAGTCTACATAGAGTAGTGTTTGACTGAACAATTTTTGATGTTGTTTGCTGCAAATCTATGTTGTTTTACATCTTCGAATATACATATATACGTAGCAATAAAATCCGTAGATGAAAGAAAATAAATAACTAAAATTAACAATAAAAAATAAAAGGATTTTTTTATTTTATTTAAAAATATTAATCTCAAATATTAAATTCAATTAATTTTGCGATTCTATTGTTTAAAGTCTTTGCCGTTGTTAATCCAACGAAATCAGGTAATTCCATAGTGTGGACAATCGACTCCACTGTTCTAAAACCGAGAGTGTGGTTGCCTTACGTTTGAAGTCTGGTGAGAAGAGACTCGATTTTTCTGTCAACTTTTAATTAGGGGTGTTTATGTTTAAAATCGGTTCAATAGGTATTTAGAGGCTTCATCATCCCTTCCACTTTTTCAACTTATATTATAAATTTATTGGACCTCTGGGTACTCATTTGATCGGTTTTGAACACCTTTACTTTCAATGGAGTTGTCTATCTGATTGACACAATATACTTTAAATAAAAGTTTGAGTGAAAACGTTATTATGATTTATCGTGGCTTGGTGAATAGATGTTGAACATTCATGCAAGGGGTGGGGGGGGGTTTGATTTCCCTCCACAACACCCATAATTGTTTTATTTTCTTTGACTTTATTTGATCAATAAGGTGGTGCCAACGCATGAGATCCTGATAAGGAGAAAAGAGATGATGTAAAAAATAAACAAATTACCTCAGCATCACTATTATTTTTTAACGGTTGGTAACCAAAATAATAACGTAACACTAGTGACACTTTTGTCGAAAATTTTAGTTAATTTTTTAGAAATAATATATTATTATATATTATATAACCGGTCGGATCGATTGATTGATTTTTTTCAAAACTGCAAACCGTAATATATATTTTTAAAAAAATCTTAACATTTTTTTTCAAAACTGTGAACTGTAATCGAACCATAATAATATTTTTATAAAAAAACTTGTACCAAAATCGAATTCTTTCGTTTACATAACCCAATTTTTGAATTGAATTTTTTAAGTTTCGAATTCGATTTATTTGATTTTTTTTATAGAACCCTGGAACGGGATGGGTGGAGCATGACAACAGTGAAATAATTATTGGGTAAACATCACTATTGGTTACTAAACAATTCTCGCTTTCATGTTTTGGTTAATAAACTAGTATTATTTTATGCAAAAATCGTCACTAACATTACGTTTTTCTCCTATTTTGGTCATTAATGTTACTTTTTTTCCTGTTATTGTCACCAATCTATTGTTTTTTTCTTTCTTATTTTGGTCATTAAACTATTATCGCTTTCATGTTTTTTGTAAGTTTTTTAACGGCGGGTATGGGTGGGAATTGGGTGGGGAATATTCGAAAATCGTGGGGATCCGAACAGACGGGATGAGGAATAATCGAAATCTTCACCCACTGGGACGAGGGATGTTTTATCATCGAAGCTTAAATAGGGATGGTGACGGGGATTTCTATAGCTGAACTATGGGGATAACCGAACCGTAGCCGTATAAATAACTGTGGGGATCCCCATAAATATCCGCAAAAATCCGAATATTTTACAAGATTTTAAAAATATATATACTTATTTATCTATATACCCCTAATATATATATATCTTAATAAAAAAGCACTAACAATATTATTATCTCTTTAACTTTCTCTCAAACCTTGCCACACTCGAGTTTCTCAACATGTTTCTATTTTAGTTTTTAGATATAAGCTAAAACCATCGTCTAAATCTTCCACAACACCCTTTCAGTCTTCATCATCTTGTCACCGTTTCCAATCAAAGTATCCAAACTTTATATTTTAAACTAAATCAGTCATTTATTTTGGTCAGTAAAATAGTAATTTTGTTTAATATTTTAGGATGAAAATTTCCCGAAAACCGTGAGGATTTGTGCAGAGAGGGTATGAGGATGAAAAAATTCTTGAAGTATTTAATGAGAATTTTCCAAAATCGTAACTGCAAGTGTTGAGTACTGAGTGGGGAAAGCAAAACCGTCCCGCCCACCCGATTCTCACCCTAACGACGATAGACCAAAAACAATAGTTTGCTGACGAAAACGAAAATAATTTAGTGACCAATGATGTTTACCCTAATAATTAATTCGGAGATATATTCCTTATCCCACCTCATTATCGTCCCCTAATAAAGTTTTATACAACTATCGTTTTTTTTTTTTTTTAAATCAATCCAAACTGAATCGTCGTACCAAGTTTAAGACCCCAAACCAAGCAATATTGGGCCCAGCCCACCTAATTCCTTGGTGGACTACGACCTTCAAAACCGGTTTCCACTTCAACTAAATAAAAAATTAAAGCGTCTAACTACGAATTTCATCCCCTACTTTACAAAACTTAAACAATTAGTTCTTTTACTCTAGTTTTTTTAAATTTATTTCTCCTATATTATGGAAAATAAAACTTCAGCCAGTTATTGATAAGAAAAATACTTCGGTATACAAGTTTGTGTAATTATCAATTTTAGGGTTTAGGTTGTAGGGTTTAAAATTTAAAATTTAAAGTTTATACTTATAGTTTAAGATTTATAGTTTTAGGATTAGGGATTTAAGTTTAGATTTTATAGTTTAAACATGAAGAGTTGTGTATTTTTTTATACAATTTATATATTAAAATATTAACCGATTGATAAATACGTGGCTTCTAATTTGTTGTATATAAATTGCTGGACTTCTGATTTTTACTAGTATTTTTTAGATTATTGAATTGTTGATTTTGACTAATTTCATGCATATAAATTAATGAATTATTGATTTTCTTTAAATTGTGAAGTACTGATTTTCAAATTCACAAATTTATATCAAGGTTTAAAATTGTTATCTAATTAGACTAACATTTTCAATTTTGAAAAATATGGTCAAATTTTAATAAAATAAACTAGATTGGCTCATTTTAGAGTTTTTTGTAAAGTAGAGGGATAACATTAAAAAATAGACCACTGGAAAGTTAAAAACCCAAAGCAAATGAAACTAAAAGGTTCTTTTTAGTAATTTTCATCTTTTAAATTCCACTTGAAAAAGGAAAGCGAATTTATTCTGAAATTTCCAATTTTTAAATGACAGTTGCGAATTGCGATGGGGAAACCAAGCGAAGGCAAACGTTCTTAGTCTCAGATCCACAAACTTAGAAGTTAGATCCAAACTTCATTTTCTTTTTCTGTTTGATTCTCGAGAAAGATAGAGAGAGAGAGAGAAAATGGAAAGAATAGAAAAGTTCATTGATAACTTGCCGTCGATGGATCTGATGCGGTCGGAGAAAATGACGCTTGTTCAACTTATTATTCCCGTCGAGTCAGCTCACCGAGCCGTTTCTTATCTAGGGGAACTCGGTCTCCTCCAGTTCCGTGATGTACGTCTTTCTATACTCAGATCTGATTCTCTTTTTTTACGCTGTCTAGTTTTAAGCGTTTTTCGAATAATTCTTGCTGATGGAAATTTCGGATTTGATTTGAGTTTTGTTTGGCATCAATAGGAAATGGAATTAAAGTTTGTTAGTTGAAAGTTACTTTCAGATGAAGTAAGAAAGCTTGTTATTTGATTCTTTTAGCTGCTATTGTTTTGCTGCATATTTGCATTGTTGGAATCGATGTGAATATGAATATGGTCAATAATTTGGTGTTTTTCCTGTGGTTGAATTTTATGAGTGCGTGAGATCTTAGCCGAATTAAGTTTCTGTATCAGTCCCCTGTTTGATTTGAGATGTGCTGGGATTGCTGGATCTTGTTAAGTTACAATAGACTTACATTCAGAGCAAGGAAGTTATGACAATTGGGCTTTTTTTCCCCGATAATTACAAGGTGGTTTCTGATTTGGTTCAAGAGATTTTTTGAAATTGAGATTATTTAGGACTTTGGCTTTGAACTTATTGGAGAAGGTTGTATTGTATGCTTTTGTAGGTAATATTGTGGTAACGTTAGACCTAGCATTAAGTTTTAACTTCTACCTATAAAGTAAAGTGACATTTAATATTTTCAATGAGCTTTGCTCTATTTGGGAATAAAACATATAAATCAGCTTTTGGTGGGCTTATAAGTGCTAAGTTGGAACCCTTATCCACCTCAATTGAAGTGCTATTAGCTGAATTGGTGTTAATCCAGCGAATAAAATGTAGTTTTTTTGCTGATTTTATACGAATGGCCCATGGGAATAAAAAACATGTAACTTTGTCAGGAAGAGATGCTTCTATTATGAATAAGTAGTCATGACTGAAAAAGTTATTTAAAAAATATGTATACTGGTTAACTAATACATATATACGCATGTATATTGGTTTTGTAAGTAAAACCTTCTGGTTTCATGCATGTAAAGGCTGAGTATAAAAGTCTGGATTTAGGTGATAACTGATAACAAGTTGAAACTTGCAGCCAATGTGTTAAAGGGTCAGACGAACCTCACCTTGAAAGACTGCTTTATTGAGACCTTAATTTGGAAATAATCATTTTCTAGAATTTTCATATTATTTCATGGATCTTATGTACTGTAACCCAGTCTTGGTGCTTTGATATCAAGAGAGTTTTCTTGGAATGGAAATATTTCCAAATGTCTACTGGTCTTGAATATCTTTAGTCCTGAGTTGCTTTTGCTTTTATGTTCTCAGCATACATATTCTGATGGATTTTTGGTGATTTTTTTAATTATTACTTTTTTTGCTTTAGAAGTTGTTAAGATTGTTTCCCGTGTCATCTCCTTATTCTGGTAAAAGGGTCCTTTGGCATTATAACCATATGGCTATTTTCTGGTTGCTAACTAAATACCGGAAACTGCTTTTGCAACCATCAATTGAATATGCTAATGGTTACATGCTTTTGCCTCTCCTGTGGCAGCTAAACTCTGAGAAAAGTCCTTTCCAACGAACATTTGTTAATCAGGTATGTACTCATTAGCATAGTTTTTGTTTTGTGCTATATGTTCTGGCCTAGAATTCAATTGTTAAATATTAATTTTAAGGAGAAAATATCAAGTATTATTTAAAAACTTTGCAAGGTCAGTTGAATGAGAGAATATATCAATTCTTTAGATATATCCTTTAGTAAGTGATTGTATATACAGTGTAGTATTTAAGTGAATCAACCTGAGTGATTAGTGATTATCATATACTGTAGTAACTTTAATTTCCGAGAGGTCTTAACAGGTGAAGCGTTGCGGAGAAATGTCAAGAAAGCTACGCTTTTTCAAAGATCAAATTAGTAAAGCTGGTCTACTATCTTCGGTACACCCTGTTGTGGAGCCAGATCTAGAATTGGAAGAATTAGAGGTTCATCTGCTCTACTCCTACCAAATAATGACTCCTTTCCCCCCTTTGACTAGCTTTGCATTTTTCATTTTGTTATTCCAGCAGTTACAGGAAGTTGTAGTGTGTTGAATGCAATAATAGTTAATGTAAGATATAGTACTTTTGTGGATAAAGAGTATCATATTTTGTGTTTGTTACAATTTCAGATACAACTTGCCGAGCACGAGCATGAACTAATTGAAATGAACGCCAACAGTGAGAAACTTCGACAAACATACAATGAGCTCCTTGAGTTCAAGCTGGTTTTGCAAAAGGTGTATTTCTTGTCTCACCTTTTTTCAGTTATTAGATATTCATGTGTTAGGGAGCAGATCTTGCATTTGTTTATCGATTTCTTTCCCGTCTTCACTGCTCAGAGTCATGTACTCATGTTAGGGTTTTACTTTTTTTTTTTTTGTCCCCTCCCTCCCTTAAATGCCTTTGTGAAGTGCTATGTTAGTCTTGTGCATCCTACTTTATTTGCACCTCCTTTACTGAAAAGGTCAAATCGGTAATATTTAATTATTCCTCCAGTTGGTTGATTTCCTGAAGCCATTGTGTTTCTGTCCATGATTTAGCAATAAGTATCTCTATATTTTGTATCAAGTTCATATTCAAGCCGTTGTTAAGAAGTAGTTAAGCTTTTTACCTTTCCTGTTGTTCTTTGGTCAGTCAAACATGATAGAAACTACTTTGCAAAACAGAAGGGACAAATTAAAAAGAAATATAATAAGATTTTAAGGCAAGTAACACCTGAGGTGAATGCTGTTTTCAGTTTTCATTTTGAATGTTCCGTTTTTGGAAAGATTTGGGTTAAAATCTTTTTGTTGAATATTGAATACCTTCTCATACATTTTGCTCAAATTCCAGGCATGCGGTTTTCTTTTGCCAAGTAATAGCCATGCAGCTGCTGAGGAAAGGGAATTAAGGGAGAATGTATTCTCTAATGATGATTATGTTGAGTCATCATCATTACTTGAGCAGGTATTTGTTGATTCTGTTATTAAATTACTTTTTTTTTGCAAACCTATTACTTCGGTTTCATTTAGTACATGATTATTCACTGAATCACCGTACAGGAAATGAGGCCTGCAGACCAATCTGGTTTAAGATTCATGAGTGGAATTATTTGCAAGTCCAAGGCTCTTAGATTTGAGAGGATGTTATTTCGTGCCACCAGAGGCAATATGCTTTTTAATCAGGCACCAGCTGATGAAGAAATTATGGATCCTCTAACCGGTGAAATGGTTTATTTCCCCCCTTCTCCATCAATTATGTTGCTAATTCTTACTTCAGCTATCTTTTAATTTGGATACTTTTACTGTTATTTGATCCGTTCTATCTCTGGTTTGTCTACATCCAAAGATGTTTATGGTATTTTTTTTGATAGCTAGACTATTGCAATGTTGAAGGAAAGAAGCTTTACAAATTTTTTTCTGTTCATCATTGCAGGTTGAGAAAACAGTATTTGTTGTTCATTTCTCTGGGGAACAGGCAAGGACAAAGATTTTGAAAATTTGTGAAGCATTCGGCGCAAAGTGCTACCCTGTTCCTGATGACATTAGTAAACAAAGGCAAATAACTAGAGAAGTAAGTGCAGGGTCATGAGGTTAACTACTTTATGAATCCACTTGACAATTCGAAGCAAAAGTCTGGAAATTGCCATTTTATATATCTTGTGCCTATTATACTAATCAAATCATGTTTTGAATTAAATACAATTCTGTTAATGTTCATTTGATTTTCACAACCAGGCCTACAATGCTGTGCCTTGATTCTTTGAGGAGATGACCCAACAGCTTTTTTTTTGCATTTTTTTTCTTATGGAATATTCAAGAGTCAATGCAAACTTCAATTTAATTTGGCTTTGTATTATCTTCCATACTTGTCTTTAAATTTGCCTCGGATGGTTTTTAATTGTTGGAGTTACAATGGAAATTTGTATTCTTCCGGTTGAATATTTGTTTTTTTACAGGTCTTGTCACATCTTTCTGACTTGGAGACCACATTGGATACTGGTATTCACCATCGAAATAAAGCTCTGACTTCAATTGGTTACCATCTAACACGATGGATGAACATGGTAAGATATGTTTTAGTGAATGTGCCTTGTCATATTTGTTGCCTTTGCTGGAGCAATGAATATTACAATGTGCACATATAAATCCCATATGGTATGTTGTTGTGATATTATCAACTGAGAACCTTGTACTTTTATTCTTTTTTAAACCAGGTGAGAAGGGAGAAAGCTGTATATGATACACTGAATATGTTGAACTTTGATGTTACTAAAAAATGTCTTGTTGGGGAGGGATGGTGCCCTATATTTGCAAAAGCTCAGGTATCTCATTATGCATCGTCAATCTAAATTCTGTGTTTTGTTCACTGCCTTCTTTATTTTCTGTTAGAGCTTCCCCGCCTTAGAATTGAGGAAATAGGTGCTTTTGCCTAACAGATGCAAGAAGCACTGCAACGGGCAACATTTGATAGCAATTCGCAAGTAGGTATAATTTTTCATGTGATGGACGCTGTGGAATCACCTCCTACATATTTCAGAACAAACCATTTCACTAATGCTTATCAGGAGATTGTCGATGCATATGGGTGAGTTCTAGCATGATGATCTCTTGCTTTAACTTATGACTGACATACTTTTTGCTGATGATATAGAGGGGAAAACACATGTTTCATGGCCAACATGATTTGCATCCTAGCAGTTAAGCTAGTTGTTAGAACATTTACGTAATGACACTATACTATGTCAGAGTTGAAGTATCACCTCCGTATTATAACGGCTAGTTTATGCAATCTTGATCTATTCAACGATTCAATGAGTCATAGTGACTTCAGGATAAGCTATTTATATGTTTAGTAGTAACATATTTACTTGCTAACTATATAACTTATAAGAATACTGACACTGGAACTTTTTGCAGTGTTGCTAGATATCAGGAGGCAAATCCTGCAGTTTACACTGTGATTACTTTTCCATTTCTTTTTGCGGCGATGTTTGGTGATTGGGGTCATGGAATATGCTTGTTATTGGGAGCATTGGTCCTCATAGCTCGAGAAAGCAGGCTCAGCACTCAGGCATGTCTGCAAACATATCTGTATAGAGTTGAAATTAACAAGCAAACCCATGTGTATGATAGAGAAATTTTTATAACAATATGGACAAGATATTGTTTTTAATGGGTAGGATTTCTCATTGGAACTGTTTAGCAGGGCTTTAACAATGGTACAGGGCTGCATTTAATTTTAGTTAACCATTAATTCTTACTTCAATAACATACTGCAGAAACTGGTCTGATTCGTTAAAATCTGTAATACAAGTTTATGAATATCCTCTAAAGAGATTTTCTTATTTCGAATCTGCTGATTTATCTGTAGCTTGTAATTATTGTAATCCAATTTGCTCATTTGGTGCCTTACAGAAGCTTGGAAGTTTTATGGAAATGCTATTTGGAGGGCGCTATGTACTCCTTTTAATGTCACTTTTTTCAATTTATTGTGGGTTAATTTACAACGAGTTCTTCTCTGTTCCCTTTCACATATTTGGCGGTTCTGCTTACAAATGCCGAGATGCTACTTGCAGGTTTATATTATTACTTTTAGATATCTATATAAAGTATTATTTTTTCTGTAACTAATTTTGTTAAACTACTTTCTTATATACCGAGAAAAGAGTATTCTTTTTCTTCAACTAATTTTGTTGCTTCACTGCTATTATGTTTGTTTTACTCAGTGATGCTCAGACTGCTGGTTTAATTAAATTTCGTGATCCATACCCATTTGGTGTGGATCCAAGCTGGCGTGGAAGTCGTTCAGAGTTGCCTTTTCTCAACTCTCTTAAAATGAAGATGTCAATTTTGCTTGGTGTGGTCCAGATGGACTTAGGAATTATATTAAGCTATTTCAATGCACGTTTTTTCCGCAGCTCCTTGGATATTAGGTGTGTGTTTCTTCCTCCGACTTATGCTCTGTTTTCCACTTGCTTTCTTAAAGGGATGGAACTGAAACTTACTTTGTGTCTTGATGTTAGGTATCAGTTTGTGCCGCAGATGATATTTCTCAACTCCCTTTTTGGTTATCTTTCATTGCTCATTATAATTAAGTGGTGCACTGGTTCTCAAGCGGACCTTTACCATGTGATGATCTATATGTTTTTGAGTCCCACTGATGATCTTGGTGATAATGAGTTGTTTTGGGGGCAAAGAGGACTTCAGGTGTGATTTTCTCTCTTCTGGCTACTATTGAAGATTGTTATTTGCCATATTATTGTATTTCAAGTCTTCTAAGCAGTCTATTGTTGCTTAACTTGTGCAGATTGTATTACTTCTTTTGGCATTAGTTGCGGTTCCATGGATGCTCTTTCCTAAACCTTTTATTTTGAAGAAGCTTCATTCCGAGGTACTATGTGGGCGGCCTTTCTTGGGTCTTGCTTTTTAATCAAAATGATTCAAATGAATGCCTTGTTGATTATTTGAACCTCTTTTCAATATGTTTTAGAGATTTCAAGGTCGCACCTATGGCTTGCTTGGTACATCCGAGTTTGATCTTGACGTGGAACCTGATTCTGCACGTCAACATCATGAGGAGTTTAACTTTAGTGAGGTTTTTGTGCACCAAATGATACATTCAATCGAGTTTGTTCTAGGTGCTGTCTCAAACACGGCGTCATATCTTCGACTTTGGGCTTTGAGGTAGGAACTATGGTTTTCTCAGTTTCAATGTTTGCACCTTCTCTTAAATAAATGTTTGGTTAATGTCTGCTGCTAATACGTTACAGCTTGGCACATTCTGAATTATCAACTGTTTTCTACGAGAAAGTCTTACTACTTGCATGGGGGTGAGTTCTTTTACTGTTCTACTGGCCCATGCTACTCTTGTGCACATTTCAACATTGTCCCATCTCTTCATGTTGTCTTTCCCAGCTAAAACGTGTCACGACACGTGGTTTTTGAGTGTGAGTTGAATAACTTAATCGGATAGCACAAAGTAGATTCTCTAGTTGAAGCTTTGCCAGCACTTTGAATACTTCATTGCTTTGAAACTAGGATGCATTGCCCATAATTTTCGGTTAAGAATCATAAAATCGAGACTAGTCCTGTTGATATGCTATTATGTGCCATGTTTTCATGTGCCCAGTGTGGTCTATGGGTAAATGATAATGACTCGATGAGGAATGATTATTACAGGTATGACAGCTTCATCATTCGATTAATCGGGCTTGCCGTGTTTGCTTTCGCAACTGCTTTCATACTGCTCATGATGGAGACCCTCAGTGCTTTCCTTCACGCCTTGCGTCTTCACTGGGTGGAATTTCAAAACAAGTTCTACCACGGTGATGGGTACAAGTTCAAACCTTTCTCATTTGCCTTGGTAACAGACGAAGATGATTAGTTAATCAAAACCATAATCCTTGCATATGGATTTTTCGGATATTAAGTATGCAAGAGAAGAAGAGTCCTTACGAAAATATGGATATATCGGCAGACTGTTACATTTTGGCTGGCTAGGGTTTGCTCTTCTCATCTCAGCTTTTTTGTGCTTTACACAAATTAGACAATAGGAACTCGAAATCCCAGCACTCTCTTTTTTTTTTCCTTTTAATTTTCTCGTCTTGGTATAAAAAAGATTTTGCAAGCAGTCATACTGGGTGTCTTAAAACAGAAGAATTCAGGAAGGGAGAAAGGGTGTTATTCTATGTTATCAGATTTAAAGTGAGTGTCGGATATGAGTATACAGTTCGTTTTTAAAGTGGGGGAGTAGAGATGCTGTGGATTTCGATTAATTTTAAATAAACTGACAAAATAGTGGGTGGATTTTGCAGATAATGTAATGTATGGTAATGTAATATGATAGACAGGCATTCTTATTCTTATTACACAAAATTCCAAGAATAAGTCCATCCTTCTTAGTATTCTTGTAGTGGATAAGCTATCCAAGAATAGCGGCATGGATTGGGTGAGCCAAACATTGGGTTCATCTTCATGCTTTCGAGAATTTATGGTCTGATTTAGTCATTTTTCAAGATTGATGCTTGAATTATTATATAAAACGATTCTAACAAAATTACTTAATATCATTAATATTCATGATCATATGAACTGAACTCAGTTTATTTGTCCTCAAGTCAAGATACCATCGAGCGTCGTTTTTGTATTAATTTAATTGACGTTATTGTTGTCGGAATATGTAGAAGACAATAATTGCAATTAAACGTAGTTATCTTCGATTTAAATATTAGAGCTACTTGATGAATGTGAGAAGAAATTATATTCAAAATTATATAAATACAATCATTTTAAAATCCAAATAGTACATATCTGAATAATTATTCTCAAAATTAATTATTATTTTTTAAAATTATTGTTATTATCAAATTATAAATATGATCTACTTAAACAAGGAAAAAACTTCGATACACAGGTCGTGTAAAGTTTATACGTGTCTTTTAATTTTAGGGGTTAAGGTTTAAGGTTTGGGGTTTAGGTTGTAGGGTTTAGAATTTAAAGTTAGTGTTTAGAATTTAGTGTATAGGGTTTAAGGTTTAGTTTTTTAGGGTTAGGGTTAAAAATTTAGAATTTAGGTTTTTATAGTGTAAATATGCGAGTTTGTGTAAAATTAATTTTATACGAGCTTGTGTATCAAAGTTTTACCCCTTAAACAAAATCAAATTAAAATCGAAATATATCTAAAATAAACGTGGACAAAATCTACATAAAACTTATATCGTAATAAAAACTATTATATGAATGAATTCTTAAAAACCTGAAAAATGAAAATCCGAGTCCTTATTCCATAAAAGTGCCACGTCTTTCTCCCACAAGGGTGCATATTCGATGCGTAAGCCACATCAAGCAAGAACAAGAACTGAAATGAAGTGTAAAGCGTGAAAAAGATTTATCATTGAATCGAAACATGGAGACGCCAAGTTCAAAGAGAATCAAACATGGTTTTGCAGAGATCATCAGCCGCGAAATGGGTGTTTGCACCCCAAAAAGCTTCTCCGCTTATTTCTCTGCTTCTCAGGTTTCGCACTTCATTCTTTTCTCTTCTATTCAAATCATTTGTTCACAATATCAAATGAATTATAACAAGGAATCATCTTTAGAAAAGAATAAAATCTGGGTATTTCTTTGATGGCGTATGTTGGATGAAATTTTATATGAAACGGGTATGTTTTGTTTTACGGAATGAACTCAAATTTGATCTAAAATTCTGAGTGTAATTAAGATTCGGGTGTTTTAAATTGTCTGCGTTTTGGTACAGGTTATAGTCGAAAAATTAGAGCTTTATGGGAAATTAAATGGCCATGAGGGATGTGTGAACACTGTAGAATTCAACTCTACTGGTGACATCTTGCTGTCTGGTTCTGATGACAAACATGTTATGTTGTGGAACTGGGCTACCAAAACCGGAACATTTTCATATGCATCCGGCCACTTAGACAACATATTTCAGGCAAAAATCATGCCCTTCACTGATGATAAGAGGATAGTCACTTCTGCTGCTGATGGCCAGATAGTGAAATTCTATGCTTTTATCTATCCTTGATGCTAGTCTGGGTTACTCGTCTTAGCCTCTTAGGTGTGAGTTCGAATATGGTTATGTGTTCGACACAAGTATCTTCAATTTTGAAGTTATTTCGGTTCTTCAAGTATGATAGATTGATATCCAATGCCCATTTTGGAATTGTCTCACATGGGTGTCAGATATGGATACTTCAAGAAAAATTAAGGGTTAGGGCAATATAGATGCTAGTTATACGTTATTGTTGCTCATTCGGGAAAAAAAAATCTTGAAACAAAGAATCTAGTGATGAGATTGGCTGTATAAAGGTTTTTTCTCTTATTTCAGGTGAGGCTTGGAGAGATTTTGGAGAATGGTCAAGTTAGAACAAGGAGGTTGGGAAAGCACCAGGGTCGAGTGCACAGCCTTGCTGTTGAGCCCTGAAGTCCACATATCTTCTTTAGTTGTGGTGAAGATGGCTTAGTTCAACGTGTTAGTTAATTTAATTGAAATTGGAACTTAAATTTATTGTCAGTTTGTGTTCGGTTTTGTTGTTACTCTTGCTATTTTGTGTTGCAGTTTGATCTGCGATGTGGTTCTGCTTCAAAGCTATTCCGCTGCTTCTCGTTCGAAGAAACTAATAGGCAACCTTTAAACATGAAGTTAAATGCCATCGTAATTGATCCAAGGAATCCAAATTACTTTGCTATAGGAGGTTCTGATGAATATGCGCGCGTCTATGATATCAGAAGATATCATTTGGATGCATCTAACGTTTCAGATACACCAGTGAACGTATTTTGCCCTCGTCAGCTGCTTCACTCTAACAATATTCATATTACGGGATTAGCTTATTCTAACACAAGTGAACTACTTGTTTCTTACAACAATGAGCTGATTTATTTATTCCAAAAGAACATGGGGCTCGGACCTTCCCCATTATCTCTCGAATCTGAAACTCTGCAGAGAGATGAGGAGCCACAAGTTTATGTGGGTCACAGAAATTCACGGACAGTCAAAGGAGTGAGTTTTTTTGGCCCCAAAGATGAATATGTGATGAGTGGTTCCGATTGTGGGCATATATTTATTTGGAAGAAGAAGGACGCTAAGCTTGTTCGAGTTATGTTAGGTGATCGGAATGTAGTAAACCATCTTGAGCCCCATCCATATATGCCTTTTTTGGCTTCTTGTGGAATCGATGAAAATGTGAAGCTCTGGGCTTCTACGGCCAGTGATGAGCCTGCACTGCCTAACAACTTGAAGAAGGTAACATCTCATATTTGATAGTTAATGAGACAATTAACAAATTGCCTATTTTCTTCTACTTATATTCTCTATGAACAGATAATGGAGTCTAATAGACAGAGTAGAGAAGATCAGTCGCCCGTAACACTTGCCCCTGATGTTATAATGCACGTTCTCCGCCTACAGAGGCGGCAGACGTTTGGATATGTTGAAAGGAGGTATAGTAGAGCTGATCTTGAAAGTGATGAAGACAATGGGGATGAAGATTATATTTCAGGGCTCTCCAATGACATTGCATTTTCTGAAGAGGATCCTGGCGAGAACTCCGGAGATTGCAAGATCAACTAATGTCTTGTAAGTTAGAAAGTAATATAATTTAAAGGTGGTTCGGTTTTATTTCTTATAGGGACATGTTGAATAATGTTTGTTACCAATCTTTACATGATTATATCAAGCTTTTGGATGATCTCCTTTTAATGCTCGTAGGAGAGCTAATGGTGGTGAATGATTCTTGCTTCAAGAATGGAGTCGGCTCCGGAAACGAGTGTTTGCATTCAGAATGAATGCTTACAGGTATTCCGAATATTACATCCCCCGTCTTGATGTGCTAAATTTAAAAACAATTATCGGTTATCAGATGAGGAATTATGGTGATCTAAGGATTCTTGAGAACAAGTTCATCGATTAGATTTGTGACATTTTTGTACAATGATCATCTTTCTGTCGATATTTATTCATGAAGTGTGGGTGTATGGTGGTTTGTTGCTGTTTTTGTTACAATGGAAGCGACATGGAGCATGAACAAGCGAATATTGGTGTTTGTCGGTTTTGCCAGAATCAAAACAGTTTTCTGTTCTTTTCATTATACAAGTTCTCAAGTTTTGCAATCTTGGTTTTGCTTACTATACAGTTTTAAGTCTATCCCGGTATTACCGGTCCGAAATTTCAATACACGTGTCCGACATATGCACCCGAGTTTGAGCAACTTAGATATTAACGGAGTGCAGCTCGACTTTAGAAATGGAATGCTTTCTGTATATTTGGATATGGTTATCATTGCGCATTTCTTATTGAATTTTCTTCCACAATCATCCTGTTTGTTTCCCAAGAAAATTCGAAATGATGGAGAGGGCAATGGAGGCTCTAAACGTCGTCGTAGCCCTTTGAATTTTCTAATTGCTGTTTTTGGAAATAGTCTTCTCTTTTTTTTTCTAACCTTTTTCACTAAAAAATTAATAACTTCTAATATATAAATCAAAATTAAAAACAGTTTGTTTTAAACGAATCTAAACTTTCATTTGATTATAGAAATATAAGATCGATTTCCTTATTTATCTTGTGGAATTTTTGATAATTTTTAAAGTTATTGCTAAAATTTTGTTCTAAAAAATTTGATGTAAAATTTTTATGACATTTCATCATTCAAATATTTATATATTTTAAAACACATATCGAAATTGATCACTGTGTGTTCTAAACAAAATTAGACTGAATCACGTTTACAACGGTGTATAGATCACTTTCTAATTATTTTTATAAAAATTTTTAGATTAAATTTTTGTTAAAAAAATGAGTAAACTGCCTCTATGACTATCCAAATTTGTAAAATATAAGGGATCCAATGCAAATATTTTTTGAGATTTTTATGATAATTTATACAGGTACGGTTTAATTATCTCACGGTTCGAATATAATAACTTTGTCTCCATCTCCATCTAAACTTCGGTGATAAAACTTCTTTTATCCTCAATACTGTGGGTAAAAATTTCAGTTATTGCTCATATTTTAAATCTCACAATTTTCAGTTATTTTTCACCTAATTGTCATCCCTATCTAAGACAATATTTTTCGGTGACTTGTGTAATTTTCCTGAACCAAACGTCGAAAATTTCAGAAATTATTTTTAGAAAAAATAAAATTATTGAATCAATTGAATCTAAGATTCGGGTATAGTTTAGGGGTCAATTGCAAAATAAACCCTATATATATTGAAATAGTTAACTTAGAATCATAATTACCAGCTCTAATCCGACGTCCCATAATATTCTATGACTCCTGATCTCGTCATGTCTACCGTCCGATCCTTCCTTGAAATGAACGGTGATAAAAAGTCTTCTTTTCACCGCTTTTGGGCCCAAATTTCCATTGCATATTTCTCTAATTTCTCGAATTCTAGTTTCTCTATCAGCTTCTTCGATCCGAAGTACGAATTATCAATCGTCAGGGGTATCATTTTTTTTCTGGATTTTTTGTTAGATCCTGCAGCCAAATTAATTGGATATTTTCTAATTTTTTTTAACCTGCTGTAGTTTGATTTTAACACTTTGGGTTTTAATTTCTAGGGTTTGTTAGATTTGAGCATCTTTGATTTTAGGAGTACGTTGAGGTTCTGGGTTAAATTTCCTTTTTTTAAGCTTCCCAATCTGGGGATTTTGGTTTCTGCCATTGAATCAACAGTTTTAGGTAAAAAATTCATTCATTTTATGGAATTTGAGTGCCAAGAAAGCACCGAGGCTTTTAAGCATTTAGCAAACTGCTCTGAAACAAATCATTTTAGTTCCAATTCCATAACTGAGGATTTAGAGCTTTCGAAACTGCCATTGGATTGTAATCCTAAGAAAGGGATTTCGAGTTCTTGTAGTTCGAAACAGTTACCTCCTAATGATGTTTTTCCGAACGTCTGGCGTTCGATCACTGATCTCCCATCGGCCTTGATATTAGAAATTTTGAATTGTCTTGACCCTAGAGAGCTTGGTGTAGTGTCTTGTGTGTCAACCACTCTCCATAATACTGCATCTGAGCCTCGGGTTTGGAAGAACTTTTATTGTGAGAGGTGGGGTTTGCCGACTGCCACTCAGTTTTCAGATGAGAAGTCATGGAAGGAATTGTTTGTGGAGAGGGAGTATAGGAGCAAGACATTTTTAGGAAGGTATAGCATTGATGCTCTCTATGGTCATACTGAAGCTGTTCGAACCGTATTTTTATTGGCTTCTGCCAAGCTCATTTTTACAGCCGGATATGACTTGGTTGTCCGAATGTGGGATATGGAAGAGGGGTTGTCAGTCTCATCGTCCCGGCCACTTGGCTGTACTATTAGGGCAGTTGCAGCAGATACTAAATTATTGGTTGCTGGGGGTACTGATGGATTTGTCCATTGTTGGAAGGCAGTGGAGGGTCTTAAGCATTTGTTTGACCTAAAGGGTGTTGAGAAACCAAACACCGAGTTTCGACTTTGGGAACATGAGGGGCCTATAACTTGTCTTGCTTGGACCTTACTAGGATATATAGTGGTTCTTGGGATATGACTGTCCGTGTCTGGAATCGGTCATCACTTAGGTGCACACAGATCTTGAGGCATGGTGACTGGGTTTGGAGCCTTGTTCCTCACGACACGACTGTTGCGAGCACGTCGGGTTCGGATGTGTATGTTTGGGAGACTAACAGTGGGACTCTGTTAAGTGTTATTCACAATGCTCATGTTGGTTGTACATACGCCTTAGCATGGAGCCGCACTGGAGACTTCCTTTATTCCGGAGGAGAAGATGGGGCAGTACATATGTTCGAAATCATAACCGAGGCTAAAGAACATAGTGTCGTGCAGGTCGCGACATGGATTCCTCACTCAGGAGCCGTTTATGCCCTCGCATTTGAGTTTCCTTGGCTTGTTTCAGCTTCCAGTGACGGGAAACTTGCTTTAATTGACGTTCGGAAGTTGTTGAGGGCCAGTACGTGATGTTAGGAAAAAGAGTTTTAAGGGTTAAAGAATCTGACCAAAATACTATAGAACCACCCCAGAGAATGCTGCATGGATTCGGGTGCAACTTATACTCGGTCGATATCGGAGCAGATCGAATCGTCTGCGGGGGCGAGGAAGGTGTCGTTCGTATTTGGAACTTCTCGCAGGCTTTAGAAATCGAGCAGAGGGCCCGTGCTCTAAGAGGAATTCGTTTGGAGAATAGAATGAGGCGGCGTAGACTTCAGATGGAGATGAATGGTAAGGGTGGACAGAGCAATCGATGTTCTGTTGCCGCCAAGAAGAATCCGGTGAACGGTGATAAGGATACTAGTGTCTGGCGCAGCATTAACTCGAAGGTGAAGACATAACATTTGGTATGCTACTCCTTTATGATAAAATTCATACACAATATGCAATCCTCCGGATTTTAATCTTCATTTTACATGATATTATTGCATTTCATTGTTGCTTGTTAGTTTCATCTTAGTTTATGATGGAATTTTCCACAATAAGCAGCTCAAGTTTGATTTAGTGCTTTATCATGGTTTTTAAAAATACAGATGGATAATTACTATTTTTATAATTAAACTGAATTATACACAATATTTTTCCATTTATATTCATTTCTAAATAACATATGATAAACTTAACCTTGCAGTACGATAAATTTAAACGACAAAATTAACTTTGAAATATTATTGAATAAAAATATGATTAATTGGTTAACTCGTAGGAATTTTATTATATACTGATATTTGATACATTTATTTTTTAAACGAAAATATGATTTGTATAAATAATACAAGACATGCACAATATGAGAGAAATAGAATATTTTAAATTATGACTTGGCCGGACGGGCTTACCATATAATCTCTTTAAACTATCATTATTTTTATATATAGGTAGGTACAGGTAGTAAATTAAAAAAATATTCTGGTTCTTCCATTAAGTTAAATTTCACAAAGGTAATATTGTTGTTTAAAAGCAAATTACAATAATAATTTTCTTTCAACGAATTCAGTGAAGCAATGCCACAATTTTTAGCCTAAATTTCAAACCAACAAAATGTTAGTAAGTCATGTTTCGATACAAAGAAAAGAATGTTATAGTCGCGAAAGAGATACGTACTTCTCTTCAGTCTCCCAAAGAAGAAGAAATAGTTTTTCCTTTTCTATCCAAAGAGGCTGTGAGACCGACGGTGTCCGTGCTTCCCTCGATTTTTGGCTTCTGCACCTGTAGGAGTTTGAGCCGGTGTTGCAGCACCTATTCGGTTTTGAAACAGAACAAAAGAAGCAACTTACGAGTCGATCCTAGTTGTGACAATGAAATCTCGGCGCCATGTGGCGGATCACACAATTATATATATATGAACTGTATATATGTATATACCAAATGTCGCGGGAAATATAAAAAGAAAGAGAGAATAGTATCAATCAATACATAAATGATACCTCAATTTGTTGCTGAATAATCTTTTTCTGAGCTTCTAGGTGAGAATCTGTAACGTTCGGGTTACCGCTTGATGCCTCTCCTGAGTTACCGTTAGCAAAAGGTAATTGGAAAGGAACAAAAGCATAATGCGGGAATTGTGGAAAGGACATGTTAGCTTGTCCACCAGGAATGCCAAATTGTTCTCCGGTGGATGTGCTTGCCCCATTAGATTCAACTTTCGTGGAATCAGCCAATGACCCGTGAGCCTTGGGAAGTACAGCATATCCAGGAGACCTGCATATAAAATGCACAAGACACAATTAGAACCAAGTGCAACATGCTCAGCATTACTAGCAGTGTAGCAGAATTGCTCCCTTTCGGTCGGGATTATACATTTTACTTTCAAATACTCATTTAAGTATCATGTAGCTCCAGTAAAAGGTCTCGATTTAAACGTATAAATCCTTATGTTAATATATATGATTTCATAAACAAGTTTGCATTAGACTAAAAAGAGGAGAACCGTGTTGGCATTCCGATAACATTCTAACACACACATGCACAGCTTATGTACAACCCAGAAGCCAAATGAATTGTCTTATTGACACATTCCTAATTCTTTTCTTTGATGCTCAAAGATTTAAACATGCTCTTTGAAAATGCAATAATTGTTAGGTAGTTCACGGCGATTGGCAGGTAAAAAAGTCACATGGGGAAAATCGGGAGAGATTATAAAGACGGCAAAATGAGGAAATTGCATATTTCGTTGACATGCAGCATCAAAAGCATAAAACTACCTACCAAACTATAGTGTTTGCAGAAGGATAGACGTAAGATCTCTCATATATTGATGCTGCAGAGGCAGCAGCCTGAAGCCTGGCCTGATGCTGGGTCAAATTATCAGTGGCCATGTCACCACCAGAACCTTGTCTAGCTGAACTTGTGCCGGACCCTGTTCCCACTTTAAACAATTAGCTGACGGTTTTCAAACAGTAATGTCAGTATGATAACTGCAAAGTTATAGAAGTTAGACGTGAAGCAATATCGCTGCAGAGCCAAGTAACTCTTTATGTCCACATCCCAATTCTTTGCAACTCAAATCAGCAAAATAATTGAATTTGAGCTAATGATGGATGAAAATTTTTAAAGGCCCCATAGATTTACCAGATACCTAGGACAAAGCTACAAAGTTTCAAAAATTTAGGCAATTTACCCATGCATGATCTATCTTATCTCAAAAACCAAATAGATGGCTTACAACAGTTCAAATTTACCAAGAAAATCAAAATCCTCAAAGAAAGAGTTCATCTTATTATGGATGATGTTACAATAAGGTTACCTTGCCCTTGAGCATCTGACCAAGGTCCATGTTGCCCTCCAGATGAACTTGTTCCATTTTCAGGTGGTACAACCAGAGCTCTACATGTAGGGCAGGTGTGCTGTCTCTCCAGCCATGATCGAAGACAGTGCACATGAAAAAGATGTCCACAGATTAACTTCTTTGCTGTAGTCATCTCTTCACGGCATATAATACACGTTGCATCGTTTCTGGTCATCCAATCAGTAAGCAATTAAGAATCCAGAATTCAAAATGCAATTAAAAGATTCCTAAAAATATAAAACTGAGTTCATACACAAATACTAAATGACTCACGCAGTAAGCTCTTCAGGGGTTGCATCTGGGAATCTATCATTCATATTTGAAGCGATCTTCCTATAACGCATGTAGTCAGCAACACGAATTTTGAAATTCCTAAAGGTTTCATATAGCTCCCGTATTAAGTGCAGAGGTACACCATAGTTCCTGCAGAAACAAATTAAAAATCGACAACCATATCGTTGATCAATATGTAGAATGTGCATACACACACAAGTAAATTAAGATATCTAGACTTTGGTGAAGAAAAAAGCATTTGATTAAATTATCATTCTATCTCCACTCTTTAAGTATAAGTTATCCTTTAAAGACCTTGCAGCCCTTCCATTAAAAATTGGCAACTAGGAAGGATTAGACACATTAGACTTTTTTTTAGGATCAAAGCTGATTTCTGTGTCATCACTCATCACAGCTAAATGTAATAGAAACCAAGTTTTGGTACCACTGCATTCACATATCAGCAAATTCACCAACTGAACGGGATCTGAAGCGTGATAAAAACTCCTAGCAGAAATTGCATATTCTACCTAAAAAATGGACTGAGTCAAGTATTAAGTTCATAGAAGGCAAAAAGTTTTTGAGAACCTCATGCATTAGAACATAAATAATAAAAACATGTGTGATCATGCAGAAACAAAACAGAAAAAGTTTACTTACATGAAAATCACTAGAAAGAAGCATAAATACATAGACAAGTGAAGCAAGTCCCGGATGAGCTCCAAGTAGAAGGTATAGACAGGCTTTTTTTCCCATTGTCCTTCCATAAGCATGTCACTCACATAGAAACAATATTTTATAAATGTTGACACTATAGTCGTTGCCAATATCATGTACCTACACCCAAAGAATTAGACATTAGCCAAGAGTGAAATTAGATAAACTGGAAAAATACATATCCATCACTCCCTAGTGCAGCTGGAACAGACAAAAAACAATGATACATGTGAAAAATGGAGATGCACAGAGCACTAGGAAAGAAACAAGGGGGAGGAATCAAAACTATTCATGCTATGTAAATTACTGTAAAACAAAAAATATTTGTATTTTTACAAGCAATTTTCTTCCAGAAACATTAATTTTCAATTGGTGGTGGATTTTTATAATGATAACATTATCATTTAATTTCCAACATTTAAGACATATTTAAAGAGTTTCTTTCTTAATTCTTTCTAGTCTAGCAGTCCAGAACATGAATAATTTTGCAACCATTAATCATATGCCTAAATAAAAAGATCCCCGTGCATATTCATCAGGACCTTAGTAAAATAAAAAATGATGAACTATGACTACAGGTATCATGTTCATCCTTGCCAATCCGTTTCATTAAACCTAAAATACTCCGGAAAGTTTAAATACAAAAATGTTCTGAATAATGCCCCCCCCCCCAAAAAAAAAAAAAAACTTGACAAGAAGAAATGCATTTACAAACTTTTGGACCGATAATCATTAATCACAAAAGAAGAAAATGCACCGAGTTAAAAACTTACTCAAATGCAAAGAACAGGGAAACTGAAGCTTGTTGTGTTTGGATCAGAAACTTGATAGAGCTGGACAAAAACAGACAATCTAGAAGAAGAAGGAAACCCAGAAAAGAAACAATCCGAATGTGAGACAACATAGAAACCGAAGGGGTTGTTTCAATGTACTCAACCCTTTTCTGTGCCAACCAATGCAAAGCCTTGATTAACAACAGAGCCGTAACCATCGCGAGAAACGTAACGTCAAAGTCCTGTCGGAAAATAGTGATAGCAAAGAGGATCTCCATGACCTCTCTCCACGACTGCTCGTTCAACCGCTCAACCTCGGCCTCACGAAGGGAACCGAGGAATATCCGCTTGGTTATTTGCCATAAGATACACATAAAGACAAGGCCCATGTTGAGGAGCAGCACCAAGCTGATCTTCGAGGTCGATAAATACACCATAGCAGGATAAAACTGGCCTCTACTGTTGAATGCATGATAAATAACAGCTAGCATCGCCACTAAGCTGAGACCGGTATAGGTTTGCAGCCTCATCATTTCGTTCTACCTAATAATCACACCGCATTGAAAAATCAAAATCTAGAATCAACAATAAAAAGACTAAATCCTTCAAAATCATTTAATTCTTTATCAAACAATAATATAAGCATCGGGATCAACTGAAATTATTAAAAATAAACAAAAAAAAAACTCTATAATCGGCATCCAAATGTATGTAACTGTACAAGTGCAAACACAAATTTCAACCAAAATAAAAACAAATTCAAATTTTCCAATAAATTATTCTCTACCGCAACCAAACAATCAAACCCTGGAACTTCGAAAATCGAAAAAATTATATGAAATTGGGGGGAAATGCAAAGGAAAAACAAAAGGAAGAGATTAGAATTGACCTGAGAGAAGTTCTATTGAGAGGAAATCGATCCGACAATGAGAGAGACCTTTGCCTTCGATCTTTCTTTCTTTTTTGCGGGAGAATTATAACTAATAAATTAACGAATTTCTCTGAGCACCCAAATGTATATATATATATATTGGATTTACGATTTGTTTCCTTTTGAACTTGGGAATATCATTGAAGTAAAGCACCATCTGGTCCTTGAACTTATTAATTTTGTTCAATTAGGTCTTTTACCTTTTTATTCATATAAAATTAGGGTTGTGCAAAACCATGTTTGTTAGTAAATTATTTCGAGTTAATCAATAAATTCGGGTTATTTAATTCTTGATTTTAAATTATACTAATTAAATTATATAATTGATTGATCGGTTAATCGAAGCATTCAATACAGTTTGAGTAATATTTTTTTTTTACTTTGCTTATTAAAATAGCAAATTTAATAATTGTTCGATCGGTAAAAGTGAAAAAACAACTAAAAAGTCTAAATAGAGAGTTCAAGCTTTCTAGTAATTGAACTCATGACCAAAAAGTCTTAAAAGAATCAGAAGAGCATCAAAATACTGGTATGTAAAAAATTCTAATGCATAAAATTTTAAAAATATTGTAGATAACCAATCATATCGATTAAGTGATTTTGTACAAAGTTGTGAACTATAACTGAACCGAAATAATTTCTTTTAACAAAAATTTGTATCAAACCCAAATTTCTCAGTTTGGATAACCAAACCCTATATAAAATGACTAAAATCCAAGAGTAACATGGATTAAAACAAGTTCAAGGATCGTATTTAATATGGTTATGAAATTGAAGGACTAAATATTTATCCCGATAGTATTCTATCCATTTTCAGCAACTTTTTTCCTAACGTGAACAATATGTTTTTGTTTTACGTAATTGCGGTGCTCCTCGGAACAAATCAGCATAGTCCACATGGACTCGTGTCAAAAGAAAATTTCACTATATATTTACCCAAAAAATAAGAGTTTATTTTAGTTTGTGACAAAAATATTATATTGTTAATATTAAAAGTTAAAAGCTGAATTTAATTAAAACTTTATGAGGGAAATTATATCAATAGTCGATATTAGGGGCAATTCACGCATAATTTGAACTCGACTTGGTTAAATTTCGGTTAACACTCGACCCAAAATTGAGATCGAGTCGAGATCTTAGCGAGTTGAGTTAGACAAGGTCCAACTCTACTCGATAAGTTTGTGAGCAGCTTTTTATTTTTATAAATTCTTTTATGGTTTTTTGGTGACTACGTTCAAAAATTATGTTCCAAGAAGTTTAAATACTAGTTGAGAATTCTAGAAAAGTTCAATGAATTGCTAGGTACTTTACCTATAAAATTTTGGTTTCAAAATGTTTTGTATTTCTCGAAAATTAAAAAAGTTAATTTGAATTAATAAGAAATTAAATTATAATAATGAATTTTTCTTTTTTTATTAAAGTCATTTCTTTTTTTATTATTACTCTATGTATAAAAGTATAAAAGAGAAAAAAAAAGTCTTCAGTTTTTACTTCTTATATAAAAAAAAATACGATTGAAAGTTAAAACTGCGAAATTTTTAAGGCATTTTCTCCTATGTTGTTCATCGAAGATTGTTGAGAAACTAAAAAAAAGTTTACACTTGAATATCGACTTCATCTGTAACTCTACTATGACAGGTTCGTTTATTTATCTCCTCAGACCTCGTATTTTCTTTCTTCTGAATTTCTATGTTTATATTAAGCTCTAATAGTATCACTAGATTTCACCTATATTTAAAAAAACGCTAAAAATTTAGACAAGTTTAACGAGCAACGAGTTGAGTCATGCAACAAGATTTTTTAACGAGCACGAGTCGAACAAAATTTTATCGAACTTAACAAGCAACATAATTTTTTAACGAATATAAGCCAATCAATACTCAACTCGCGATCGAATCACTCAATAAATACCCCTAGTCAATAGTGACTAATTTTGACCGTGATTTCGTTAAAAAATTCACAATTAAGACCCCCTAACGTTTTTAATTGGTTTTTCAAGGTTATTCGTCTTTTTTTCTTTTAAAAAAATACTAATCTCCAAATCTTCCAGGCCTTTCTTTTAAAAAACACTAATATCCAAATCGTTGTTACCCTTTATCGATCATCGTTCATGACATAATCGGTACTAAAATGTACATCTTTCTTTTTTTTTAGTTCAATTTTCTTCAAAATTTACTTAAAATCAACAAAAATCAAATTAAAACTCTAATCTTCTCTTACTCTGATGTACTCTGATCTTCATCAGCGATCATTCGATAGAAATTGTTCAAAAAAATCATTTGATAAAACTAATTTCAAGATACGTTCTTCCCGAACTGATACCACAAACATCTTTAAGATAATCACAAATGTTCTTCAAATATAACACTTCAAATATTTCTAAAAATTTAAAATAATTAAACACGACACTTACTATAATCTTATGACCGCTTATAAAATCACTTTTCAATTAATTGTATGCCAAATGATATTGCATATATTGGGTTCATTTGAGCAATAAAGATACAGAACACACACATAAATACACAATATGGAATTGATTAAAGGAAAGAAGTACTTAGATCTAGAGGAAACAAAAGCACATTTACGACGACGTTTCTTCCCATCTTTTGACTTTGTTTATGCTTTTGAGTTTTTGCTACTATTATTGTTGGGCACATATGTCGACACTAGCCACGAATTCAATCTTTGCATAACCCTTACCCTCGGGCTAGATTTCAAAAGTCCGAAGAGTAAAGGTGTTGATTGTTAGGTTAAAACTAAATTAACGGATCGAACCGAATTAGTTCGATTAAACGGCCGGTTACCGAAATTTGTTCGGTTAAAGAATTTCCCTTATAAGAAAACACCAAAGTTGGGGGGGGGGGGGGAGACAGACGACGCTGCTAATAAAAACCCAGACTACTGAACAAAAAGTTGAAGAAACAAGCCACCGGTCCACAAAATAATACAAACAAAACAATAAACAGTCCTATTGAGAAATTGAATTTGAAATCTTTGCAAACTTATCTGCTCCGTTTTTTCTTTTCTTTTTGGATATTGGTTATGGTTGGAGAGAGCCTTGGTAGTAATGGAACCTACAAGTAATGCAATGCAACGAAATAAGACTACAATATCGGCTGTGAAAAAACAGACATAAATGATAGCCAAACAAACACGGCAGAATGCGGATTGTGAACATTTTTCCAGTATGCCAATGTATTAAATCAAACTTTTTGTTCCATAAAAGTTTGAAGATGCGGAAACATCAAGAATTAGAAGTTCAGAGATTCATGGATCAACAAATACATGTAACCCGTATATGATTTCTGGTTCAATAACCTTCATGTAGCAAGTATCAAACATGATTTACACAAAAGAAAAGCAAACTGCAATCATTATTAAATCAAATCTCAAGCATAAGCGAAAAGGAAAATCACCAAAACAAATGGCGATCTAGGTAAGTCTCTTTTGCATAAAATGGATCTAACAGTAGCAAGTCAAATAAATAAAACCAATAGAATGACAACTAAAGGTCAACGGGAATGTAAATGAGAGGATAGAAATCAAGAGCCAAAGCAATCAGGAATAAGTGCGAAACCAAAAAGAAGATCAATCAGAATTATAAATTCATAATTCGGAACCCTAGATCCATCACATCGTTCGAATCACAAAAGAATACGATAACAAAACAGAAAAAAAAAAATAAGCATGAAAAATCGAAAACAACAGTCAGCTCCGCAAACTAGAGCTGAATTGAACAAAGAAAAGAATTACAGCAAAATTTAAAAGCGAAAATCAATAACAAACTAATTGTGTGAGAGAGATGAGAAAATGGACCATCGCCATCCTTGTCGAAGAGAATAAAGGCCTCCTTGAACTCAGAAATCTGGTCGTCGGTAAGCTGGTCGGCCATTTTCTACTACTTCTTCACTTAGCTTCTCTCTTTTTTTCTCGGAAACCCGGTGTTTGGGCAGAGAGAAAGTGGAAGAGAAAATTGATAGTGTCCGTAGCGTTGAAACATGGAAAATATTGAAGGGGATAACAAGAGTATATCAAGGGCCCACTTTGTTTAACTGTCATTAAAATTCTTAACCTGAAAATAAATACCAAAACAATTTATGTATATATAAAAAAGGTTAAAGCTAACTGTAATACACGTTCCTAGACTCTAGTCAACATTTTAAATTAATCTTTAATTTTTTAGACATTATAATTTCATCTTTAAACTATGACATTTCTACTAAATTGTTCTTTAAATTTTTAAACATTTCAATTTCATTTCAAGCTATAATTTGTATACTAATTTAATTATTCAAACTTTTGGATGTTCTAATTTCATCTAAAAATTATGAATATATAATAATCATGTATCATGTTAATAAAACAGTTATAAAAAATATTGATTGTCGTGTAAACACTGATGTGCATTATGTAATAATATAATGTGACACAAATGATAATTTGGAGATAAAATTAAAATGTTCAAAACTTTAAGAACCAATACAGAATGAGGATTATAGTTTACGGATGAAATTGAAACGTTCAAAAGTTTGAGATTGATTTAAAATGAGAGTCTTAGTTTGAAGATAAAATTAGAATATTTAAAAGTTTTTGAACTAATTTATAATGAATGTCATAATTTGATGTCATCTGGTGCAATTAACTCAAAAATTATCAAAAACTAGTAGTTCAAAAGTTTATATACAATTAGTTAGCATAAATAAATCATTCAATTTTATGATTGAGAAAATATTTTATGCATTGGCGATAAAATATTTAGTTTCCACCAGCGTTTAATTTTTTGGGTTTATGGTTTAACCTTACAAACAAAATAGATTGAATTTGGTTTTCTTATGATAAACATTATCATCATTTTTACTAAGACCACTCGTTGGATTCATCAAATCTTAATATTTTTTAAACAATTTCTACCTAGGGGAAGGGAAGGGGAAATTTACTCCTACTGGGTCTAGAACCCACAACTTAGGGGAGGGGAGATATTAACTGAGAGCTTTTAACCACTTGCTTTAAAGATTGTTGACTCAAATCTTAATATTTTAAACACGAAATGATTCACCTCTATTTTGTATTTATGAATTCTCAAACACAAATGACATACAATTTAAAAAATTAAATTTATAAAGTATTTAATTGATACGATATGAACACATGAATTATAAAAGTTGTGAGATTTTTTTTATTAAATAGAGATGTTATATTTTTTAAGACAAATATCGAGATTTAAGTTCATACAAAATTAAATAATATGATCAGTCATTCGACCAATTAATAAATTTTTATAAATGGTGGGACGTTAATTTCCACGTATTTAGTTAATTGTGGTAGTTCCTAACAACATAATGGCATTTCTAAGATAAACAAGAAGTACCACAGCCGATAAAACAGCCAAAACAATGTTCATAATTTTTCTTGGATTATTCATCCCCATGTTCATGCGAATCCTCGTCTGGTAATTTTCGATACTGTCGAATTCTTTCGGATTCAGATCTTTTTCCGCGACATCTTGCGAATCACTGTGAGATCCATTAGAGGCAATATTCTTCTTCTTCTCATCTCTTATTCGTTTTTCCACGGCGGCCGTGGGAGGACGAGGAGGAGCTTGTTGAACGGTGTCGTTTCGTTTCGTTTCGTTTCAGCGCTGCATCATCTGACGGTGGGCTTGGAGGCCGTGGAGTCGTCACGGGAGGAGCTTGTTGAACGGCGTCGTTTGCTTCTTTGCAGTAGGCTTTTGATCAGACTCTGCAGATGTTTTTGGTTGATTTTCGTTGGTTTGGATTATCAGTTTGGGGAATTTAACGTGAAACATGCCGCCGTTGAAGTTTGCTTTGATCACAGTTCAACGGAATCGGAAATTCCTTGAAAAACCGGCTGATTTTTTCAACACCGATCGGACGTTCTCCGGATATCCTCAGGTTTCCCCCGGTGGTTACTTGAACTTTAAGTTGATCCTTCCAAAACCCTGTTCAATGAATTATTTAGACTTATAAGTTAAACTCGAATCATCAAATAACTTTGTCCAGTTCGACTAATAATTTGCAAACAAATATTAATTTGATTAACATTAAAGAAGAAATTTGTTTAAAGATTAAATAAAAAAATCGATTAATTTAATTCAAATACCGATCAAATTAACCGTTTTGAAATTATAAAAGAAAAATGGAGAAGAAACAATACCCGGTAGATATGCATTAGAGTGTCGTCTGCAACCTGATGAACCCATTCAGTGTCCACCTGCAACTCTTGGAAAACGACGTTTGGCTTCGAATCCATGTTTTGGTATTATTGTTAAATTAGCCCTTCGGATTATAAATCTTTTGATTCAATGTCTTCAGAAAACGAATACGAAGCTCTATTTGTTGTTGGTTTTTAAGCAAAAATAAACGTGTTGATTTCTTCTCATTTGTTTTGCTTTCAATAGAGTTATTATTTATTTTTCTTGTTTCTCTTGCATGGTATGAGTTTTATCTCGGTTGACAGGAACATAATATAATATAAAAGTACAAAGTTAAGAATGATACGATACTTTGAGATTTTGTCATATTATTTTCAAAAATAAAATAAAATAATTGGAAGAAATTATAAAAAATCATGGAAATATATAAAAATTAGAAATTTGTAATAATTATAATATATAAAAATCAAATCCGTTATAAAAGGGTATTAATGTGAGAAAATAGACAAGTCCAAGTATTAACGTTAAAATAATTAACTTATAGATTAATCGTTACTAAAATATTTAGGTCTAATAAGTGTCAAACTATTTTTTTTAAGTGCCTAATTTTTTGTCTTTTTTAGGTACCCAAAATATCATTTTTGTCACTTTTAAGGTCAAATTGATTTTGACTAAAAAATTATAATTTGAACACTCAAAAAAGGCAAAAAAAAATTAGGCACCTAAAGAGAAAATGAGATAGTTTGAGCACCTAAAAGGTGCAAAATATAGTTTAAGCGCCTAAAAAGAAACTTTTGGGCACTTATTTTGGTACTAAGCCAATTATTTATATACATTTTTTGTTCACAATATTGACTACGACAATTTCGATGCTCTCTTATAATATAATATTTATCCGAAAAATAATTTTATTATCCTAAAAAAAACAGTAAACATGTGGAAAAAATATAATAGGTTACAGGTTAACTTGTAACCAAATCATTAATAATAATTAACCACTAACGGTTAGGTTACGATCCCGTTTAGGCTAAATAATACGATTAACCTAACATGAACACCCCTACCTTGCATACATGTGCTTAAGCTAGCGTCTCCTAAAATAAATATATCTTTTCTACTGAGGCTACTCGTTGAGTTCAATTATACGCATAAAAATTTTGTATAATTTTGATAATTATCCTATTTGTAATTAAAGGAAAAATTGGCATGTAATAACATGATTGGTGAGTGCAGGAGAACGACCTAAGCTACCGTTGTAGAGGATCCACACCCTCACAGCCATCTTAAAGGGGAGAGGCCGAGGAATCGGAGTCAGAGAAAGCGAGAGATCAATTAGTTAAAATTAAGTGAAAGGAAAATGGGAGATTCATCAGATTCGTTCTTGAAGAAACAGTTGCGAGAATACAAAGAATTCTGGGCTGAACGGTTTCCATTTACTGATGTTTATTCTCGATTCATCGGCCGCCAAGAGGCTCTTCCATCTTGGTCTGAATCCGATGTTAACGAGTTCATCGCTTCTGACTCTGTTCATGGCCCCACCGTAATAATTTCTTCCCTTTTTTCTTCATTTTTATGCTTTTTTCGTATTGGGTTTCTTTGATTTAGTTCAAATTCTAGCAAATTTATTGTTTTCTATCGATATCCTTTTTGTTTTGATTTTTTTGTTGCCTTTAAATTTTGTAGCTGAATATGTTTTATTATTTGTAGAATTTTCTAGCTATTCTAGTATTTTTCCTGGTACCCTTTACGTTTTTTTTATTCTTTCTGATTTTCTTTCACAAAAATAGTTTATTTTCATGTTTATACACGGGATTTTGTTGTTTTGACTGCTGCTGTTGTTGAGTATTTTTATTATTGATGGAGTTCACATTTTAGAATAATTTCATGAAACCAGTAGTTAGAAAGGAAACTAAGTAAGGTTATGAACAACTGCTAAGTTCTACCTTTGTGTCGTAGCTTTAGAAGCTTTCAAAGCTTTAATCTGAATCTGAAGATTATAGATTTGCTTATACAAGGGATTCATCTTAATATCTTTTATCATATTTTGGTGTTGCTTGTGTCCGCCTTGTAAAGGTGGGTTCGTCTATGATTAGTGATTAACAATTTGTCCCAGAATAGTGTCTCAACAGAAAATATATGAGAAGGAAGAAAGTAAAGACCGGAAGAGAGAGAGAGAATAAAGTGAAAAGAAGAGTTTTATGGGTTTTTATTCATAGCCATTGTTATTGCACTAAGTTCATATATATGCAGGGACATAGGTGTGTCTCCTGTTAACTTCTAGAAGCTATACAAGCAATAGAAGCTAAGCCACCAATATTTTCTCAGCTGATATTTCAATTTATCAGCTGCTAGATTCTGCCTTCAGTTGTTTCCTCGCATAGCCTTGCTTTGTTTTCTTTTTAAATATGAAACGGTGCTGTCATTCTATGTGATTTTATGCCGAGTATTTTAAAATGTTGAAACTTGAAAGTACTATTGATAATGGGGTAATTGATTCAAAGTTTATTGTGTAAGTTAATGTTTTTAAGTATGAGTATTATTTCCGTAAGGTAACCATATGCAGCTAAGGTTATTGTCATTTCTTTGCAGTAGAAAGTCTCAAATTGCTTGATTTCATTTGTTTCCTTTTTCAGTTGAAGACTGCTAGGGAAGCGGCAAACATTGCCTTTGCAGGAAGTGCTATTGGAGCTGTCTCAACTGCAGGTCTTGCCTGGAAATACTCGAGGAGTTTACATGGTAACGTACTGCTTGTTCTCTTTGGTCACATTTTTTGTTATATAAAATAGTGATGGAACTGTCAAACTCTGATTCGGTCTGAATACCAATCAAAATCCCAGTTCCTTTTTAAGAATTAGGGGAGTGTATGGGTGGAAGATCCTTTCATACATTGCATTATTAAGCCAATACACGAATATACAAAACCATAAGCAATTGGCATATGTTTCCCCCAAGGTAGTCAAAGAAGTTAACGAGGCAATGGTTGGTGCATAAACGATCTCACTTTTCTCAATGAGTCATAATCCCTCGTGTTTTCTGTATTCTCCTTGTGGAGTGATGTTCTTTAGTTTCTTATAAATTTTTGCCGCTTGGTGGGCTACATAGGTCTTACTAGTATCTTTCTTTGCTGGTTTCAAAACACTACTAGTACTAGCATGGTCCAACTTGTTCCCTGGCTTATGGTTCTACTAATACAACTGAAGTAGATCAGTCGGAGAAAAAATAACTTGGTGTTAGACCTTGGTTTGACTAATATTACAAGACAAAGGGAAGTTATTTTAAGCTTCTCCACACTTGGTTTCCCGGATACAATAACATGGAAACACGTGGAAGAAAAAAAAATAATGTTTTGTCCATTCACAGGAACGTTATATGTTGCGAGTTCTATGCTATTATAACTTGGGGTTAATTGTTAAAGCGATGTGGTTAATGTTATGAGACATGAGGAAGTTATTTTAAGCTTCTCAATCCGATTTTTCTCAGGTGCCGGATTGGCTTTCTTAGGAGGAGGTGTTTTCGGTTGGACTTTTGGACAAGAAATCGCAAACCACTGGTATCAACTCTACAGGTTGGACGCAATGGCTGCGCAAGTCAAATTCATGGAGTGGTGGGAAAAGAAGTGCCAGAGGCGATCTTAAAACTTATCGTGCTGTTGAAAGCAGCACCCGTGCTCGGTTTCCATTTGCTTAATAATGGCGGCATGTCAAAAACGTAATGTTTGGTTCGATGCTTTGGCTGTTGTTAGAAACTTTGCATTTGAGTTTGAATGATGTTCAATAAACTTTTTTCCCTTTTAGAAGCAACTTAATTAAACCAGTTGTTTACATTACAATACTTCGTCCCAATGAGTTGCTGCACTTCTATCACAGTTGGCAAATGATTCTAAGTTTTTATTT